>BPTQ01000003.1:182029260-182586402 GCA_019973895.1 Chrysanthemum seticuspe
CCAGAAATGGGTGACATATGGACTAGGTGTCCGGCTATCCTCCAGCAATACAAACATTGATATTTATGGGAGATGGAGGATGATTCAAGCTTACCAAATGAAAACCTAAACACTTTTGATGATTCTAAACATAAAAGTACCAACAAAATTCAAACTTTAACACAAGAAATCAACCAAATGATGCAAAAACCACTAAACTTTTTCAAACTCAAAAACCACCTAAAAACCGCTATAAATCCAAAGATGTGCAAGATATGATCTAACCATGGCTCTTGATACCAATTGTTAGATATTGGATTTCATAAACACATAACAAACAATAATATGGTCGAATTATTTAGAGGTTTTAGAGAGAGAAAGTGGGAGCCTTTCTAGAGAGAGAAAGTGAAAGAAAACATAGAAGGTTAGATTAAGATGAATGAAAGGTCCAACCCTCTACCTTAGGAGGTAGAGGGTATTTATAGTTACAAACATAACGACCTCCTATCGGCCTGTGGATCAGGTATACAGTGGGTAAAGACCCGTCCTTCCTCCACGGTGTTGCTCTAAACTAAATAGCTAACTAAATAACTAGTAAATAACGTAAACAACGACAAATAACGACACGTCTACGAGCTAACTTATGCTAGATCATAATTGGGGTGACCGACACTTTAACATGGAATTTTCTAATTCCTAACATCATTAAATCGACACAAACATAACCCGATTCAACATTACATATTACATACATCACTCTTAAATACTTGTAAAGTTTAATTATTAGGGTTTCTTATGTTTGGTTCCTATTCGGCTCGACACAAAAAGAAAAGAAACACAAACGACCAAAACACAACATACAACAATATATTAACGCAAGGTACATCAAACAAAGACGATAACAAGTCATACCTTGACTTGGTTGAGCAAAAATCTCGACTCCTATGGTTGTTAAGGTTCGGCCGAGCAAAGAGCAAAAGAAAAGAAAAAGAGGCAACACAAACTAGGGTTTCACTTTTGTGATTTATGTATTGTATATATAGTAGTTGTATTTGAGTTAGACTTGGAAAAGGATTGGGTTTTCGGTTTGGCCCAACCGAATCACCACCACACGCACGCCATTGGGCTTCGGCCTTAGTCCACACGAAACAAAAGAAACACGACCCAAATCATTTACGTAACGTTAAATCTTCGTCGTACCAAAATCGATCACGTAATATATATTTTAGTTAGGTTTTAATTATTCACAAGTTAACTTTTAATTTCATTAAATGTCATAAATATATTTTACGTATTTTATAAATTTTAGTTCCAAGGGTATTTTAGTCTTTAGTCAGATTTTAGATTTTCAGGTTTTACAAATATGAATGGTGAACCGATCACGACCACTCCCTTTAGCCTAACAACCCTTAAGGTTACTTCATATCTCTTACCCTAACCCTTTTAAGCCATGGTACTTGAGGTTGAATTTAACCCCTATGAATATAATAGGAAAACTATCAAGCATTAAGATTATCAAGGAGTAAAAAGCTTGTAGATAAATTAATAGATACACGGAGTAAAACTTACTCCTCTCGTTTTAAGATAAAATTTCATCGACAAAAGATATACAGTTTAATAAAAATATTATTACAGCTTTTTATTTCTTAATTTTGTAATATAACAGTTTTACCTATACTAATTAGTAATTTCTTTATAGTTTGTAATAATAACATCAATGGGATAATATTATAAGCGAAAATTACCTGTGAGGCCCTGCAAGGACTACATTGTCCTGCAGAGGACCTCCTTTTTTACTATATCCCAAAAGGCCAGGCATTTCGCTTCAAACTTGTGCAGAAATCCCTACGGGACACGTGTCAACACCCTATTAATTAAACGTGATATATTTAAAAAAAAAGTAAATCGCCTTTAATTTGAGACGAAACCTGACATGGTGGGGACACCAGCTGACACAAAGAGGAAAAAACCACCATTTCACATAAACTTTTAGGCGAAATCTTATCTCATCGCCTAGGGAATGAGCAAAAAATTACCTGCAAATTATTTTGAAATGACTAGTCGTCTTTACTATCCGAATAGTAGGTTTTGATTCAATGTTTGATGTTCATTTGGAGTGATAAAGGAGTGTGTTTTGGTGTTCGTCTTCTCCCTTCCGAAAGTTGAAAAAACATTGCTTTTTTTTCCCCCTGCTCGTTGTCTTGTTGTTGTGTTGAAGGCCTTTGGTGGTTGGTGGTTGTGTTGTTGTGTTGAAGGCAGTTGGTGGTGGTGGTGTTGGTGGTGAAGGCAGTTGGTGGTGGTGGTGTTGGTGTTGAAGGCAGTTGGTGGTGGTGGTGTTGGTGGTGAAGGCAGTTGTGGTGGTGCCGGCAGTTGGTGGTGGTACGACAGGTTGTGGTTCTCATTCTTGGGTGGTTCGGTGGTGGTAGTGGTTATGTGTTAACGTGTTTGTTAGTTAATATGACACTTGTTGTTCCGGTAAATATTTATTTTTCTTCCGATATCATTATTTGGTGTTTTATGCTTATTGTGTAGTTAATAATATATACTGTTATTAATTGTTGTTTTAGGATTTTGCCGTTGACCTTACCTGTAGAAGTAAGCTTAGATTGGTTCATTACCTTAAAAAAAATTTGCGAATACCAATAAGGAAGTATTGTTTAGGCAGACGTGTTTCGGATGGATGTTTGACATAGAACAAATGCGAGAGTCATGTATTTTATTACATTATATTAGTTTATGTCAAGTTGAACCTGAACCGGGAGACACGGAAGTCGTTCCATTGAGGTATCGTGTAGGAGATTTTGAGTTGAGATTTGGTAGAGAGGAGTTTTGTTTAGTAACTGGCTTGAGATTTGGGGTTGATTTTCAAGACAAATATAAAGATCAACCCACTCCTCTTAGGAGACGTGTTTTTGACTCACGTTATGATGGATGTTCGATAACTGTTGGACTGTTGAATGATTATATTTCTAGCGATGCCTTTGATAAGCTTGTCGATATCGATGCCGTTCGTGTTAGTTTGCTAGGGTTGTTGGAGCTGGTGTTGTTAGGCCACGAGGTTAATTACGTAGTCCCCCCATGGTGCATGGCTTTAGTAGATAATATTGATGCTTGGAACATATATCCTTAGGGTTCGTACGTGTGGCCGACATTGTACAGTCAGTTAGTTGGTGCAGTAGGTTCACGTCTTGAAGCTTTTTTTGTGAAGCCACGACCACCGCCCGACGCTGACGGTAAGGTAAAGAACCCTAAGTATACGCTGATGGGCTTTACATGGGCCTTTAAGGTATGTATATATATATAATTTTAGTTTTTGTTGTTTATGTATATATATATAATGTTAAAGTAATTAACCAATTTTTTTTTATAGACGTGGATTTTGGAGACTTATCTAGACAAGGCACTTGATTTTTTTAATCGTCACGAGCTCCATCCGAGAGTGTGTGCTTGGCGTTACAAGCGGCCGTTTAAACGTTGTTACCTGGATAGTTTATTGGTGAGTTGTTATTTAATCATGTCATTCAGTTTTTAGTGATTCATAATAATATTCGTATTTGTTGTTATATAAATTTTAGGTAGCGGAACCTACATTAAGACTTGTACCTGATGCATATGAGTCCGAAAAGGGTTGGTTCCGTGATAGCATGACATTTTTTGAGGGGCGTAGTGTCGAACCACCACCAATACCCCCACTTTCAGACCAATATAGCCGTGACGATGTTCCAGAATTCGTTTATCGTCATTTGACGGAACTAGAGGATTTGACAAAGGCTCAAGATGCCAAGATTAAGGAACACGACACAATGTTCCAAAAAATATTTGGTTTCTTTAGTGGATTTAGTGGTTTCCCGAACGCGCAGGTATATTTGTATAATTTTTTGTTGCTACTTATTTGTTTTAAAAATTACTAAACATACTAATATTGTATGTAGGGTTTCGGGCCGGATGGAAGTGGAGGTTATGGGTTCCCGAACGCGCAGGTATGTTTTATTTGCATTTTTTTTTTGTTCATAATCATTTGTTTTAAAAATTGCTAAACATACTAATATCGTATGCAGGGTTTCGGGCAGGCTGGAACTGGAGGTAATTGGTTCCCGAATGCGCATGTATGTTTTATTTGCATTTTTTTTGTTCATAATCATTTGTTTTAAAAATTGCTAAACATACTAATATCGTATGCAGGGTTTCGGGCCGACTGGTACTGGAGGTAATTGGTTCCCGAATGCGCAGGTTTGTTTTATTTGCAATTTTTTTTGTTCCTAATCATTTGTTTTAAAAATTACTAAACATACTAATATTGTATGCAGGGTTTCGGGCCGACTGGAACTGGAGGTAATTGGTTCCCGAACGCGCAGGTTTGTTTTATTTGCAATTTTTTTTGTTCCTAATCATTTGTTTTAAAAATTACTAAACATACTAATATTGTATGTAGGGTTTCGGGCCAGCTGCAGCTGGATTTAGTGGTACCCCGAACGCGCCGGTATATTTTCTTTTCATTTCTGTTGTTCCTAATCATTTGTTTTAAAAATTACTAAACATACTAATATTGTATGTAGGGTTTCGGGCCAGCTGGAGCTGGATTTAGTGGTACCCCGAACGCGCCAGTATATTTACCAACGGCATGTATATAATTTATTCAATTGTTTAAAAATTACTAAACATTGTAATATTGTATGTAGGTATTTGGCGAGGCTGGTCCAGGAGATGGGGGGTTTCCTAACCCCCCGAGTAGTTCTTTCTTTGACGGTGTGTCTCGCCACCAGTCGCCACAGGTGGGCACGCATGTATACGACCAGCCGACGCCTAACTCTAGGACGCCTATGCCACAACAAGGATTTGTTCCGTGGTCGGGTAACAATGCGCAACAAGGATTTGTTCCGTTGCCGGTAAATTAATGACCCACATAAGTATATATCTTTTTTTCCTTTTTCTACTATAATAGTTGCATGTATATTTGTTCCGTGTTAGGGTGCTATGAATCGAGTAAGGAGAGAAGTTCGTCCTGGACGTTATTTGTTGAGCCCGTGGGATCGTTTGCCAGACACGACTCCTATTCCCAATAAACGGGCTGGTAGGTGTAAGGATAATGCCATTTCAGCAAATATTAGCCCGTTAGATCTTGGAAAAGCTATTGATGAAGAAGTCGATTGGGTTGATGATGATGAAGAAGACGGGGATCCAGTTGAGTTTTTACGCGAAAATTATAGTGGAGAGTACATTTCGTTTTATAACGTTGACCCTACTAAGGTAATCATAAAATTACGTGAATATTTTTTTTAACAATGATTAACAACTTGTTATTGATATTACTTTTGTCTATTTAGGTTACTCGTACATTATATGATGACTTAAATACTTTCCTGAGCAACCCTAAACCCATATACCTGGACTGTCATGTGATGGGTTTTGCGTGTGAGACAATTTTTTGGCGTAAATTGCTCCCTTTTTGTTCCAAGGTCCCAAGTAATGGTTGGCTTGCAGACGATGTAAGTTTATTATTACATGTTTATAATGTTTTTGAATAGTTTTTTTTTATAGAATGGTTAGTAATAATTTTAATATTTTTTTTATATGAATTAGCATATGAATGCATGGACCGAGCTTCTAATTCGTAAGAGGCCAAATGGTGCTCGCTGGACAGTAGCGAAATCAACACTTGCATCGTATTCTCTAGGCACTTATGTATTCTTACTTGTGATTGATAGTGCATTACAGGGAACGATAAGTGGGAGGACACCTCCGTACCCTTCCTGGGATGAGGTACAAGAGGTAAGTATTTTTGTTTAATGACTTTAATGTGTTTAGTATTTTAATAAGGTATTTAATTGTATGTAAGCTAATGATTATATCTTTGTAGGTGTATATGCCATTCCATGTCGAAGGCAATCACTGGGTTTTAGGTGTCGTAGATCTTCCGAATTCTCATATTTCTGTTTTCGACTCGATGCATAGTGACAATAGGTCAGATAAGTTGCGAAGACATATTGTAGCATGGACTAAAGTCTTAAATGAAAGTTTACAGATCCAAGGATATTTTGGCGTTACCGGACGCCAACATTTTAACTTCTCATTCTCTTATAATGATTCAAAATGGTTTCCGGCTCCGCAGCAATCAAATGATAAGGATTGTGGAGTAGTTGTATGTTGGCTTATGCTACAATTTTGTACAGGTAGGATCCCACCACCGGTTGTTAAGAACCCTTCACAGTTTTTTAAGGAGTTTAGATTTGTTATGGCTCATCATTTTTATGATACCCGTTGTGAGAATACTAGCGGGTGTGGATATATTTAGTTGAACTGTTTGTATATATATTTTTATCTATGGTTGAAGAATACCAGCGGATGTAGATATGATTAGTTGACCGTTTGTATATGTATTTTGATATACGGTTATGATGAGTGTGTAAATACTCATCATTTTTGGTCAAATCTGAACTGCAAAACATTTAAAAACACTCAGAAATGCATCAAAATACTGAAAATATCCAAAAATTTCATTTTATATGTTTCAGATGCAAAATGTTTAAAATCAGATGAAAATCGAGCTAAGTTTGCATAATTGGCAGTTTCAGTCCCTCAACTTTCAAATCTTGACAAAATCAGTCCCTGAGCATTTGTTTTGGAATAAAAGTCAACCCAAGTCCTTTCAAAATCAAAATTTATCAAAAATGATCCTTGGGTAAAAAGTTTGGAGAATTTACAAGTTTGGTCCTTCAAGTTTCAAAATTGGCAAAAATAGTCCTTGGAAGTTTAAAAAATGGAAAATTATCTTTTATGGTCCTTGTACTAATGAAACTTGGCATGGTTGGCCCTTTTGATAAGTTTGGGAAAGCTACAGTTTTGGTCCCTCAAGTTCTGCCAAATTACAAGATTGGTCCTTGTGTATTAATTTCAAAGCTTGACCCTTGACCCTTGCTTGAACCCCTGCCAATATACCACTTGACCCCTTGGACCTTGAACCCCCTGCCTTAATAATACACCCCGGTCAACCAACCAGTCAACTCCCCACCTTTTCCCTCCAAAAAACCTGTCTTCTTCACCCTCTCCCTGCAACACCCTGCTACACTCAACCTCTTCCATACCCCTATTCCCCCTCCAAACACAAGCCTCCAAAACACAATTAATACCTTTCCCCTTCACAAGTCATCAGACCAATTGGCAAAAGTATTTTTTGGCGCCAAAATGAAATCAACGGCCAATGTCAATTCCAATCATCCAATGGCCAAGATTAGAGGTGGGAAATGATCAGAGTGCAAGTGGAAGACTTTTCTTGAACAAATAGAAGGAAGAAAGGCAGAGATAGGGGGAGCTTTTAGTTTTTTTTAATCTCATGAATGTCGATTTTATTTTTAATGTCTTAATTTAAGTTTAAAAATTGTAATCTTTATCTTCCTTGTAATAAACTAAGGTTATTTAGTCAGTTTTAACTCATTTCAAGTAACAATTAAAAGTTTGATTAAGTTTCTTGTTCTTATATTTGCTTTCATAAAATCAGTTTTATATGTACTAAAATCCAAGCTTCAATAGCTTCATTCTAATCCAAAAAGGTTTACTGAAGCTGTCTGTAGCTTTTAGTGAACTTGTAAATTAGTTTGAAGCAACTTTCCATCTGGTCAACGAAAGTCAAAGGAGGGGGCAAATTTGTTCTTAGTACATTGGGACAGACCTGGAAGCGCTTATCTGTTATCTGTGATTTATTCTGCACCTTATTTAGCTCCTATCTAAAGGTCCCTCAGTGTTATTATTTAATTTTAAAGTTTCTAGTGGTTAATCTTGCATATTTGAATTCTGTTTATTGTTCATGTTTAATCTAGTTTCATTGAGTTAATATTAGTTTAATTTAAGTTGTTATATGTTTGTTTATTGATTACATGGCCTGAATTCCTAAATTGCTTTGTAAAATCTCAAAATACCCACTTTAAAGAGGTGTTTGGATCGGCATAGTTTGTGGGTCAAAAGCAATTTTTGACCCATTTTGGGTATTGAAATAGTCCTAGTCAGTTGAGGTGAGTTTGTTCAAAAAAGTGTTTTAACCATCTTTTAAGTTTCAAATCAGTTTGCTAGTTTTCTTTTCCACTTAATAGTTCTGTTTTGCTGTTATACAGCCCCCCATTTGAGCATTAGATTTAGTAGGAGTGAATTAGATTTAAGCTTAGATTTTGTTTCTGCCAGTAGTTAGTTGTACCAGGTCAGAGTGTGTTAGCTTATTTTTCATTTTCAAGCTCAAACAAGCCCAAGAGGGGCTGTTTTGCCGACTGCTTCAGCAGACCCATACCTGTCCCAAACAGCAGCCAATTCCCTTTGTGTTAGCTTATCAGACTATTCATGTGCTTATATTGATGTTCCTTAGTTGCTTTTAGATATTTAGATTAGGTGGTATTAGGAGTGTGCTTTTCATTAGCTTGATTATTGCTTAGTTTCCCATGTTTTTAGCTTAGGAATCCCCTAGCTTAGCTAACTATGCCAACTGTTTTCCCATTTCATTGTTTCTTTTTGTTATCCCTTAGCTTATGGTGGATGCTTAGTTTGTATAGCAGCTTATTTGTTCAATATATTTGCTTATCTACTGTTTTTTTTTCTACTTAACTTGTGCTTAAAAATGTGTAAAGGGTGTTTGGTTGCGCTGTCCCAAACAGACCCTTATGTTTCTTTTTTTTTTCTCCAAGTCTGCTGCTACAAATAAGCAGTCTCAACTGCTTATTCCTTGCTTCTCGTACAAAAGTTTTTCACAAAAAAGTTACCACTTTAATCCTAACTTCAAGTTCCAATAAAAAGAAAATTGAAAAAAAAAAAAATAGTTTAAAAATATTGCAACTGCTGGGATTCGAAACTAGGTCTGCTCTCCCAAAGCACACGACCACAACACCACACTCAAGTCCAACTGCCCTTGGGTCTTTTTCTGGTTTTAATTTGCACAATTAATCTTTTAAGGGCATTTCGCAGTTTTATACTACTTAGCTTATTTCATTTTTTAACAGCTTATTTCATTAAGCACTAGTGTAGTTTTTTATTTTTCATAGATTCAGTAATATTAGAAGTATTTTTAGTGAATTTTTTCAGATTTTTCTAAATTTGTTTAGTATTTTTTATCATTTAATTAGTGTAAATCCGTTTTTAATTCGTATAAAATAATTCACAAGTCGAAAAAATACCCGGATTTTTCTTAAAATTATTTTTAGTCATTTAGAATGTAGGAAAATTGTTTTTGCACTCGTAGGACTTAAATTGCATATTTTTCACTTTCGGGGCTCGGTGTTTTCCCGGTTTCTCGCGTTTTTGCATTTTAACACCCTAGGATGTAATTTAGCATCGTTTAATTGTTTCTTAGGATTGTAAAAATTTATTTTCCATATCCGTAGGTATTTTACTTCTTTATTTTCACGTTTTATTTCGTACGTTCAAGTAGTTTTTAATTTAAACGTACGCGTTTTAGGTTTTAAAACGTTAATCGATTTTAAATATAGAATTAAAATGACTTCAAAGTCTTTATTAGATTTAATTTCCTTAGTGTAATCACTCAAAACCCCTTTCCTGTTCAATATTCACCCGATCACAGATTCGTTGTATTACAGTGTTCACACCTCGTTGGGACTTAACGACCCGGGGAAACACTAAACTCTCCAGGATAATTGCATTGCGTTCTCAAGTGATTGACTCTTGTTGACCATTCACCTGGTTAATTTGGGTTGACCGTTTGGATCCGACCAGGTTACCTAATGAAATTTTGTGTATGTTATGTATCATAAGTTATGTCGTCGATAACTAAAGTTTTGTAGATGAGTTTAATGAAAACAGTAGATGGGTTAAATAAAAACATAAAAAAATACAACATAAAGATGATACAAATTTAAAACGAAAGTCCAGTCGATGGGTTAAATAAAAACATAAAAAATTACAAGATAAAGATGATACAAATTAAAAACGAAAGTCCAATTTAAACATCATTGATAAACGGTATCCTTGTGGTAAACCTCAACAATGTTTTTCAAGGTGATGTTAAGGTAATGGTTATGTGGTTTTGGTGTAAACACTGAGACGTTCTTTAGTATCAAAACAGCACCGACACCGATAGACTTGACATAACCCTTATCCTCTTCTAGTACTTTGTGATGAATTGTACCAGACATTGTTCCTGATGGATCTTTGAGTGTAACAGTTAGGTCACCAAGAAAATTTGGTTTACAAGACTTGATGACGGCTACAACCAGTTCAAGCTTCCCTTTTTTACAAAAGGTTTTCATATCGCCTAAACAAGCTTCTACCCTGATCCCAAAAGCATCTAGATAGCCAAGCGCGCTTAGCCATGGGCCACGCGTAAAATGATCGTCTTCAGATGCATCCTCCTCTATTCTCCTGACATACTCTTGGGTTGGCATTACAGACGAAGGGCCTCCTTCCCTAAGGTCTGTATTTTTGCGGAGCTTGGCCAATTGAAGAATACCCGCTGGACCTGGTATTATCCTTGTTTGGCCTATTGTAGTTGCATTTTCCCTGGGCTGATCAATGTACAAGTGTATTATACCATCAGCGGAACCACAAGCACAAGTAACAAATAAAGGAACATCGTTGTTGTCTTTAATCTCCATCGTCGTATCTGATGAACTTAGCCTAAAGGACAATCTGAGTTGCGTATTTGCATCCAACTCAAATTTGTTCACCAACATTTCAACCATTAACGAGTAAGTGATGTCACTGTACATTATGACACCACTTTCCTTGCCATTGAAATGTAATTTACATTTGAATTTCTGGAAATTAGCCGACATTTGTATGTTTGTTGGGTAGATGTATGTTAGTATATAGTTTTTGGTTAATTCTTATGTTTGTTAAAATTATTTTTAGATGTTGTATATATAGGGTCTATATCACATAGTGTTTTACACGAAATATGACAACTTTTTGTCATGTTTTAATAATTGTACGAAAACTTTTACACATGTCAGTAATAATATAGGGACATGCAAAATTATCTATAAATCACATACATGTTTACACGAAATATGACAACATTCAATAATTGTATGACAACTTTTTAGGCCTGTCAGTAAGCAAGTTGGGACATGTATTTGACAAGTCAATGACTTTCTATAAATCATATACATGTTTACACGAAATATGACAACATTCAATAATTGTATGACAACATTCAATAATTATATATATATACACATTCTTCCTTCTTTAACTCATCAAATGTCAACATCTAACAATACTACATTACAATTCACTATCAACTACAACGAAAACTTTACACTTAACCCAATAACATATCAAGATGGTTCAAACATGAATATCAATGTTCCAGAATTTGGTTTTCGAGATATGGTTAAGTATCTAGAGAGAAAATTACCAACAAAGGTCAACTTTCTATATTACGCATTGCCACAAAACCAAACTTTAATGGGGATGAAAGCAATTGAAAATGATTATGACATTGATGTTATGTACGACATCGCAAAAGTTGCTGGACAGCTCCAAATTTTTGTTTGTGAGCATCCGACAGATTTAAGCACAAATTTGATTCCAAATGATGGTTCTATGGAAGAATCATTTGCAAGTGTAATTTCAGAAGAAACAAAACTAAACCGTCAAGAGCGTGTCCGTTATATACATGAAATGGTTCAGAGAAAAAGAAAACTGGAAGAGCGTGTACGCTTTAAACGTTGGTATAATAAAAAAAACTAAACCTACTACACCATATACACAAACCATTTTCAATTTTCCTGTTCACAACAAGGGTCAATTGGTTTGCTATGGCGGAAAACCAACGTATGTAAATGGTTGGAAGATGAACATCAACATTCCAAGAATGAAGCTAGAAGAGCTCAAGCAATATTTGTTTAACATCGTTGACATGAATATTCATGCTCTTTTTTATTAAGTACCACACACTGGCATTTCAAGCACCGTAAAACTAAGAAACAACTATGATATGCATGTAATGTTTGATATTTCTGCAGCGCTAGGCAACTTGGAAATCTACATTGACCATGGCGGTGTCGATTTTAATATTGAAAAATATATATTGCCAAATGCTACTTTGGCAGAAATGATGGAGCATGTGATAACAGAATACACAAGTGACAATGAAGACGGAAACAAGAACATAACTCAAGCGGATTACACTTGTGATCAAATGGTTGAATGGGCAGAACAACAACACTTTAAGAATGAGGATGCTAAAGCAGATGAACGCCATAAATACATATGAAAGAATCATTGGTATTCATAGTCATAATCACTCAATATGTGTCGTGTATGATTTAAGATTGTCTTAATAATATGTTTTTCTTAAACTATGTTGGAATGAATGTTAGCCTAATAATATGTTTTTCAAATAAAAATACAAATGTTCATTAATCGTATTATTTGTTTCTTCACTACAAGTACATAATTTGGAAAACAAACACTTCATTGATGGGGAAAAAAATTAAACATTCATAATACAACGAGATCGCTCAAGATAACAATACTAAAACTAAACCACGATGGTATGATTTGGTTCATTAAGAAGAATTAGTGATTCTTTATATGGGCCAATGAAAAATGAACCACCATTCGCTTCAATACCCATGTCTTGAAACAATTCAGAAGCTCGCTCGTACACTTGTAGCGAGTGAGCTATCTCTTGGTCGATCTTAGCTTCAATAATTGGATCATCATCCTTAGTAAACCCAACTAATTTTACCACATTCTCTATTGGGTATGGGATGGTGAATAACACTGTACACGATGATATCAATTTCTAACACCCATGCACACATAACTTTGTACCCATTTTCTAGGAAACTTCCTGAAATTACGATAGAGTTCCGTAGCTGGGATATATGGAATGGAGGCCCAACCATGCGTCTTATCTCCTCTGGTATGCCTACGTCGGTAAATTGGTGACTAACCAAATCAAATGAAACTACCATATAGCGTTTGTACAAAATACCATCATTGAAAAGAAATTTTTCATAACCAAGCCAGACAATTTTACCACCCACTACTGCTTGGCCAGACCTTTTTAGTCTAATCCCTTCTCGAGGCAAGGTCATTTTCAATATGGTTCCAGCGTCTCGAACTCAAGGTATACACTAACACGTACCATGGCCCTTCACCGTATAACGGGTAATTAATTTTTAAAATTGTTAGGTCTAAATTGTCAGGACGTACACCAAAACCGATGACCATTTTTGGTGAATCAGGTTGATTCAAGAAACTAGGGACTAATACCCCTATAGATCGTTTTATTGATGGGTTCCAAATAACGACCATCATATTTGAATCATATGAAAAGCACCAGACACCTTCAGAAGTAGCAATTGGCTTAAGATTTGGAAGATGAAGAGTTGTATCTAGGTGCGTGAAAGCTAAACTTCCATTAACTGAAAACATAAAACCTACATTACCTTGCATATATGTTAAATTAAAACAACACATATCTGTATCATGAAAGCCGTAGCTACGGATGAAGTTGGAAAAGTCTATTGAAGACCTCCATCTCTTTGACACAGTACGAAATTGTAGTAATGACTTAACTGGAAGTCTATTCATGATATCAACTTGCAGGTCGAAGGGTATGTTGTCCGACATTTTATTTTGATGACAATGGATAAATTACTAAATGATTTTGAATGACAAAGTAAGCCTTGAATGACAAAGTAAGCCTTAAATAGGGATAAAACCGTGTCATACACTTGTCGTTTCTGTGTCATATTTCGGGTAAAAATTTACACATACACATGCTATTACACACGAAATCTGACATGAATATGGCATGTCAGAAACTTTATACAAAGAAAGATGTGACTAGTAACTAAACTTTTTTTTTATCACATAATATTATACACGAAATATGACATGAATATGACTTGTCAGAGACTTTATAGAGACACAGATGTGACTAGTAAATAAGCTTTTTTTTCTGATCACATAATAATATACACGAAATATGACATGAATAGAGACTACTCAGCTCCCTTAAATACACAAAGATGTTACTGGTATACAAACATTAGATATGTTAGTGGGTCACATTATACAAACCACGTTGTTGTATTCAAAAAAATTACATCTTTTTTATCTTTTGTTAAATCCTTCTATAGGTCAAGAGATGACATTCAAAGTCCGACTACACCATTATGGAAGTTTCACTTCACCACCTGGAAGAAAGTTTGTAGGTGGTATAGTTGCTTGTGTAGATCCAGTTGATTACGAAACTTTTTCGGTCAATCAATTGAAAATAATCTTAACCAATTGTTTAGGTTATGATGAAAACTCCCCAACCTTTTTTTATTTAAAGAAACCAAACTGTAGTCTTGATTCAGGACTCGAACTATTAGTTGATCGAAGACCCCGAACGTATACGAACGTATACTCAATTTCAGCAAAACCAGCTACATGTGCACGTATCACGAGTGGAGTTATCCCCACTTGTTGTGCTCGAGGAATGCAAAAAGGAGGGTTTCAAGAAGAAAAAACAAGATAAACCTTCATGTTCAAAAAAGTTATTTGACTAGTGACTAAGTCTGGTTATGTTCAGCTTGCAATGTCACGTTATGCTACTTTGTCTTTTTATTGAATGAAATTCAGTTGTTCATTCTTTCATTCATATAAAATGCTAGAGTTCTACATATAATACGAACTTTTATTCATTACACTACCAAAGTGAAATACTACATCGAAATAAAAATATAAAGTACGATGCATGAATAAAATTATACCATTAAACATTAAATCCTAAAAGTTGCTTGTCTGACAATGTTAGAAGAATTATTGATTCTTTGTTGGGCCTAATGAAGAATGAGCCAGAATCTCCTTCAACCCCAACAGTTAGGGTTTAGGGTTTAGGGTTTATGGTTTAGGGTTTAGGGTTTAGTGTTTAGGGTTTAGTGTTTAGGGTTTAGGGTTTAGGGTTTAGTGTTTAGGGTTTAGGGTTTAGGGGTTAGGGTTTTTTTTTATCACATAATTGTATACACGAAATATGACATGATAGAGACTACTCAGGGCCCTTATAGAGACAAAGATGTGACTGGTATACAAGCTTTTTTTTATCACATAATATTATACACGAAATATGACAAGAATATGACTTGTCAGAAAACTTTATAGAGACACAGATGTGACTAGTAAATAAACTTTTTTTTGATCACATAATTGTATACACGAAATATGACATGATAGAGACAACTCAGGGCCCTTATAGAGACAAAGATGTGACTGGTATACAAGCTTTTTTTTTGATCACATAATATTATACACGAAATATGACAAGAATATGACTTGTCAGAAAACTTTATAGAGACACAGATGTGACTAGTAAGTAAAATTTCTTTTGATCACATAATTGTATACACGAAATATGACATGATAGAGACTACTCAGGGCCCTTATAAAGACAAAGATGTGACTGATATACAAGAAATATGACATTAGTTTGACTTGTCACGAAAACAAATTTTTTATCACATAATATTATACACGAAATATGACACATGTTAATTACTTTTTGCAAACACACATGGTAATATTACGCTATAAATAACACTTCCACGAAAATTGAATGTATATACATCTCTACAATACTTACAAAAAGAAAATGGCCTTGAATTTACATAAATTCAAATGTATGTTACATTACGGTGAAATAAAGCGCGGTGTGATTATGGATCACGATATAACATATTCAGGGTTAGTTGATATGGTGGTGAATAAGTTTAAATTGAAGCAAAATTCCCGAGTAAATTTAAATGTGAAAGTCCCTTCAGCTGACTTTCGACTCGATGTTACAGACGACAACGAGGTAAACTTTTTTGTTCAATGTGCTTTAGAGTCTCCTGCTGAACTTGTACACTTGTATGTTTCGCAAACTAAAATAATGGAAGAAACAACAAGTTTTGGTTCAACTCAGCAAGTGCCAGAGTTTTATACTTTTTTCCCTCAAATGGTAGAAGAAAACATCGGCCCATCAAATGATTTTCAAAACAATGACTATAACTATAAAGATGAACCAAATTTCACAAAACCAGGGTCATCATTCGCTTTCAGTTCAGATAATGAACAGGAAGATGATGACTCAGATTATAAAGATGAGGCAAACTTCACAAAACCGGGGTCATCATTTTCATTTCCTTCAAATGACGAACAAGAAGATGATGGCTCATGTTATAAAGATGAGGCAAATTTTACAAAACCAGGGTCATCATATGCTTTTCTATCGGATAACGAAGATGATGAAAATGATTGTTTTGATGAAATAAATAAAACCAAACACCCCGGTAACCATAAATGGCCAATTTTTTTTGACCATATCCCTGAAGTTCCTGAACCACCACTTTACACGCCAAAACCTATGCCTACAAAGGATTATAACAAAAAAACTGAAGTAAAAATCAATAAGATTTTTTTAACTAGGGCGGAATTAGATTTGGCATATAGGTTGAAAGCTTTACAAGATGGTTATGAATTTGTTTCGAAAAAAACTAACCCTAAAACTTACAACATAAAATGCATCCATTATGCACAATGTGCATGGTATATTAATGCCAGACGTTTGCCAAATTCAGATGTTTTTCAAATTACAAGCATGAATGATATTCACACGTGTCCCAGAACCCAAACATATCCTAACCATCGAAATGCAAACAAAAAAGTTATTGCTCACATTATGAAAGATAAATTAGAAGATGGTAGCCGTGATTTGAAAGGGAGAGATATACAAAAAGATATCATGGCACAATATAAAACATCTATATCTTACCAACAAGCATGGAGAGGGAAGGATTATGGGTTACAATTGTTAAGAGGTTCACCATTAGAATCGTTTGAAATGCTACCGTATTACTGTCACAACTTAGAAAAAAAAAACCCAGGGACGGTCACACGTATCAAGAAAAGCAATCAAGGGGTTTTTGAAATTTTATTCACTGCCATTGGTGCATCGGTAAGTCTTGTTCAATTTTTTTTATAAGTGCATGCAAAAACCCGTTTGCTATTATAATTTTAAAAATTGTTTATACGCAGTTGCGCACGTTTGTGAACCATCTTCGCCCACTACTTATAGTGGACGCGGCGCATTTAAAGGGTACTTACAAGGGTACAAATTTGCAAGCCGTTGGGATGGACGGAAACAACCAAATTGTGCCTATTGCTTACGGAATATGCAGAGGGGAGACTAGTGATTGTTGGTCATGGTGGATGTCAGTACTTAGAGAGTGCATCGGCGATAACCCCAATATGATTATCATATCTGATGGGCATCCTGCAATAGCTTCGGCAGTAAGGAATGAGTTTCCGTCGGCGTTTCATGGTATTTGTTGTCGACATCTAATGATGAACCTTTCCTTGAAAAGAAATAAAGTTAAAGGTCTATACTGGGGCATATGTAAAGCGTATACTCCCGATGAGTGGCAACGACAAATGAACATACTCCTGGCTGTACAACCTGAAGCACACCGAAAGCTAATGGCGGCTGATCCTAGACGCTGGTCTCGAGCACATTGCCCACGTAGCCGTTACAATTACTGTACATCTAACAGTGTCGAGTCTGTTAATGCATGTACTGTATTGTACAGAAAGCTACCAGTAACAGTGTTGACTGACACGTACCGAAGTATGGTTAAAAAGTGGTATTTTAAACGTCGGGAAGCTGCAGGTATTTATTGTTTAAAACATAACGTACTCAGTAATCATTTTGAAAAATATATTAGATAAGTTAATTAATTTAATTTTTACATTTTTTGTGTAGCAAAAATGAAGTACGACATCACAGATTGGGTAGCGCATAAGGTGGAGAAAAGAAGAATGAAAAGCGTCAGTTGGGTTGTACACGGAATTACTCAATTTCGATATCAAGTTTATGATGGCCAACATAACTGTGAAGTGAACTTTACGACCGGTGAATGTGAATGTCGGAAATGGCAAATTTCCGGGATACCTTGTGGTCACGTTATTGCTGTTACAAGGTTTTTGAACCTAACAGATTGTGTGCAATATGTACATGACTGGTTCAAAAAGGAAAAATATCAAGCAACCTATGCAGAGTCAATTCAATTTGTTGGAAATTTTAACGAATGGGAGTATCCAAGCCATATACATCCTCTTACTCCTCCAACAATGGACAACCCTCAGCCAGGTCGTCCGAAAAACACTGACCGTATACTATCTCAAGGAGAAGAGCCAAGAACTATACACTATAGCAGGTGCAAAGAAGCGGGGCATAACCTTCAGAATTGCAAAAAATCATTTGTCCCAGATCCACCTAACCGCAAGGGTAAACAAAAGCAAGGGGAATTTCCAACTAATGAGCAACATGACACTGCACCTTTTTATGACCAACATCATCCGTTCGATCAAACTTTTATGGGAAACAATCAATTCTCATGGAAACCATTTGGCCAAAACACATACACTAATCAAGCAAATGGTCAAAACTCGTTCTTTTGGCAACCATATGGTGACAACACATACCCCACAAACCAATACGCTTCACAAACTTACCACCACAACCCATACCCATCTCAACAATATGCTGAAAACACAAACACATCACAAACATATGATCAACATAACACACAACAAGATTTCAACCTATCTCAGCAAAACCGAACGCAGCCACTTGAAAATGATCTTCAATACCAGTCTCAAGTGTATCAACAATACACTTTCCAGCAACACAACCCTCAACATCTAGATGATCAACAAATGCAGGATTCAAATAGTTGGTTTAATCGGTTTGGTTTTTAATAAGGTAGTAGTTGTATGTGACTAGTTAACAACTATTAGTATGTTTTGTTTTTCTGTGCATCATGCTTTTCATTCTCAATTATCCAACTGATGTCTGTTCTGTCTATGTATTTGAATTTTACAAGTGATGTTTGTATTGAATAGACAATATTTGAGCATGTGTTTTGTGTAAAAATAGTTTAAAGTAACAAATTTACAAGTATGTGAGGCAATAATAACATAACGTTTTTTATAATGACAATATCTGATACATTTTGTTTTTCTGTGACATCTCTAATTTATTTAAGTAGAGAGAGAACTTCGCTTCAAATAACACAAACCCAAATGAGATTCAATTTTATACACCATCATAAACACAAAAATAAGTTCATTACATTTTTATAACAAAAATTAAATTACATTTTTATAACAAAAATTTTGTAACAAAAATAAGTTAAAATGAGATTCACATTCAATTATGTAGCAACATAAACACAACATCAAATAAAAAAAAACGAATGCATGGACTGAGCTTCAATGTTTGTATTGATATGTCAAAGCTGTTGTCCCCACGCATGGCCCACATGTCGGATTTCGCCTCAAAGTTTATGTGAAATGGTGGTTTCTCTCTCTTGTGTCAGCTGCTGTCCCCACCAAATGTCAGATCTCGCTTCAAATGTGTGGCGAGTTATTTTTTTTTTATTTTTTTTTTTATTTTTTTTTTAGTATATCACGTATAATTAATGGGGTAGCGACACGTGTCCATTAAGTATTTCTGCACAACTTTAAGGCGAAATGGGTGGCCTTTTTTGATATGTGAAAAAAAGAGGTCCTCTGCAGGACAACTCCTCCCTGCAGAGGCCTCTGAAGTAATTTTCGCTCTAAACTTGATTTAGCTTTCTTATATATTTTTAAGAATGGATAAAATAATTTTAAAAAACCAAAAAAGAAATGTGGAGAATAAATTAGAACGGAGGTAGTATGTATCTACAATGGGGAGTGATACTTACATCAAATAAATTGATGCACACACTACAATTATACACATACCATATTGTAACATATACATTAGTGATGTAATATTATGATGTGTGCATTAATTTATTTGATGTGAGTATCAATTCTCATCTACAAACTACAATTGGAGCAAAACTCTTTGATGTTCGGTATGATACAAGTAACGAGCATAATTTGAGGAAAAAGTCGAATAGTTCTCACTTCTCAATGTACTTTTTGTTTTTACTACACTTAATTCAGAACTAGATATTTAATTGAGTGGTCGTAGTCTCACAGGCATTATTTTTCTAACGGCTTCTTAAAACCGTAAATAATAACAAAAAAAAGTAAAAAAATAAAAAAAAAACTACAAAACATTAATAAATAGTATCAATCGGTAACTGTAGCATACCACAAACTTAGAAAAATGGCAACTGAACCTTTTTGCAACTTCAAAACCGCCCCCATCAGTATATTTTTATGAAACGATGCTTTAGAGATTATATAAATAACTAAAACCATTTGTTAGCTAACATATTTTTATACACAAGTTGGGTATTTAGAATCTTATGCTTTGCCCACAGTCCATACCCAATAATATAATCCTTGGCGGTATTTTATTTTACTAATGTGGTATAATATGGGAAAAGTGAATATGGGGCTGTCTCACATCTAAGCTTACATGCGAAACCATCAAAAATCACTAAAAAATACGTCATTTTAATTATTATTTTAGTAGTGGAACTAATATATGCATAGTGGAATGCATTTTAATGGTGAATTAAATCAAACCATTGTTGAATCTATAACTAGTTTGTTAGTAAATGAAAACACCTAACAATATGATGTAGATTACGCATGCATCAACGTGAAGCCAACATAAGTGATGTTGTGATAAAATCAAGGGAAAACACTAATATAGTGAAAGATATGATACAAATGGAGAAGATTTGATATTTTTCTGGTTAAAACGATAAAATATTTGATGGTTTCGCATGTAAGCTTAAATGTGAGACATCCCCATATTCACTATCCTCAATAATATAATAGTAAGAGAAAAAAACAATACATGCACTATTGTGGTTAGATTCGAGTGCCTATTGCATGAAAATAAGTAAAGGTTTTCCGTATTCAGTTCGTAGGCAAACTAACAAAGTAAATGAGATTATGAATATCAACAATAAAATATTCTGTTAACCCAATAAATGAATTTTGTTGCATTGCCATATCTGTGATTGTTATAACTTATAAACCTGTTAAAAAATAGAAAGTCAAATTCAAACTGGTGAAATGTTTTATGTTATTGGTCAAATAAGGTATAAAATATTGCTGAGCATGTGTTGTGAAGCGTGGAAAACGTTTTGCTCCACCGACCAATGAAAAACGGATGTTATTTTAGGTGTTAAACGTCTTGTAATGCTTTAAGTAATTATACAAGATCATTTGTAATGTTAGCTCAATAATGTTAGTGGATTTATTAGTATTAGACTTGAATTGGTATTGAAGGTTCGTTTGCTTTTGGTTTGAATATTGTTTTTAGTTTTAGATAGAATAGTGTTTTGGAAGATAGTTGGTTATGGGATTCTGTGGTATTATTAAATCGACTTAATTCGAATATGCGTTTGGGATTTAGGCCGAAGTCGATTAACTTTTTATTTTTATATCTCTAAGTCGACTGTCGACTGTTTTTCTTCCTCTTTAACCCTCTCTAAAGTCGACATTAGTAGTCGACTTTTTCCCCAAGTCGACTGCTTTTTCTACCTTCTTTTACTTGTAAGCTCGACTCATCAAACCCTTGTTCATAACGAACGATATCCCACTCATACCTTATCACACATCCATAAACTCTATGCTTTAACTTTATTACCAATCTAATTTTTTTTTAAACTTGATGTGGACAAAGCTGTAACAATAATATAGTTTTATTATTAAATTAATTACATCTAAGACATCATATGTATGTATACTAAATACATAGCTTTGATAATAACCAATCAAACCCTAAACCTAATGGACCCAAATCAGGTTTGGGCCAACTAACCTATCTAACAGTCTCTCGCAGTTTGAACGATAGACTTTCGAACCGACAAACTGGAACATATGTTGAAAGCCACTTCTTCTTTTCTTCTATCATCTTCTTTATTGATTGGTTGAACGAAATCATAATTATATTTGGTGGCATAGTTGTTTATTGCTTGTGACTTTCTCCTTTGCGTGACCTTTTTTTTACGTCATGGCTTGCTTGCCTTTAGGTAGGAGCGGCAGTTTTGCGACCAACTATGTGCGAAAAACGACAATGATCTTCAACAACGAAAACAATTTGATAAAGAAGAAAAAAAATTGGTTGAAGTGATGCGCGTATAACGCGTTCGGGGTCAAAGGAACTTCCTTTTGTCGATCAAGTTTTTCAACACCCTAGGCAGTGAACCTAATCGTTGTAGTGTAATACTGGGTAAGCCTCGGGTATTGATATCGTTCTCTAGGGGAATAAGAATGCTAGTGAGAAGTGTACTACGCTAAGGTTGAGGTTGAGGAAGATTATTTTTTTATATTTTTTTATAAAGCTAAGGGTAAAATCTCGGGGTTTTGATTTGGGGGGTGGTACTTCTACCGATTACTCTACTATTCTAATTATCTAAACTAATGGGTAGTCTTATGTCTATTGATGTGTGCTCGTATGATGATTAAAAATGTGTCTACCTAGATACTATTACTCCCTAGTTATCTTTTATTGGTGGTTGAATTGTCACGTCCTTATTCTTAACGCGTTGTGTTTTCTAAGGTCGTAGGGTATACTTTTCTCCCTAACTCTTTGAGACTACCTTAAGGTTATTGTCTACGAAATCTCTAGGTCAATCATAAACTAACTCTAAGGTTATCTTTGGATGTTTATCCTACAATTCCGCTAAGTGATTCATAAGCTAAGGTTCACAAAGATTACTCAAACAATTAAACACAACGATAGCCTAGTGCACTCCTAAGCCAATTACAATTAAGATAAGAGACAACCAATCAATAATTAATAACTATGTTTCATAGATCTAAGCAAACACACAAGAAATTTAGTCGGACATGTTAAACACGCAAGCATACACACATTCAATCTAAGACATAATGAAATCAATAAAGTAAAACACTTATCTTGATGTAAAATAGGGTATGAGAACCTTAAGATACTTTCCAAACCGGACTACATTTTTTTTAGGTTTTTACTCCACAAGTCTACCTCTTAAAATTCTGAAAATTCGATTTCTATATATAGTTTACATTCGCGACGGCGTCGCCTTATAGGTGGGACGCCGTCAGATCGCCGTCATTAGGGTTTCGTCTTGGCCAAGTAATAGTTGGGACGGCGTCACGTTGTAGTTGTGACGCCGTCGGGTTTCAGTAGTGACGTCGTCTGATTCTGGATCTAGGCCGTCTGAGATGAAAAGTCTTCTTGACGCCCTTTCTCTTCAAAGCCTGAAGCCGTCAGGTGTATTTTAGCAAAAAGTCTACTGAGCCGTCACAAATTTAATTATGTATAGAGGGACGGCGTCGCCCTTGGATTGTGACGCCGTCAGGTGCAATTCCAGCAGTTTGAGTGTCTTCGATATTGACTTAGCCATTTTCTTCATATATTCACTCCTTTTCGTCCAAATATGCATCATTCTAGCATTTTGCTTCCAAGAGACCTAAAAAGTGAAAAAGAACAAAATTAAGCAGTAACGGATATAAAAGTGGGCGATTAAGGGCTTAAATGACCCCTTAAAAGTGTACATTTTAAATCCTTATCAAATATCCCTACACTTGGTATTTGCTTGTCCTCAAGCAAATATGCTTTTGGCCAATCAATTTATAAGTTAGGGGGCATGAAACATTGGTTTAACATAATTCACAACAAGTAAAAGCACCGCAATAGTCACAACAAGCACGGAAATTATATATTAGCACCTCACAAGGGGTGTTTGGATTCTCTCATCTCTCGGGTGTATATGAAATATAGTCAATGGAAATGGAAGATAAACACTCATTAACCGGTTATAGTACATAGATTACCATAGGCTTGAGACTAGATCAAACCTCCATCGCTTTGGTCTAAGCACCTAGGAACAACTATCTAAGAGGTCTTTAAAAGGGTTGTAATGTTAGGCTTAGGGTAGGGAAACAAATGATTTGTTTGGATAGGCTATTTAGTGGTGGCAAGTCAAAAATCTTATGTTACAAGCATGAAAAGAATGGCGTTGCTAAGCTAAAACTCGACTCACTAAACTCTAGATACTTTGAAACAAACAAACAAACATAAATTTGAAGAAAGATGTAGGATGGTAGCCCGTTTATTATTATTTTTTTTTTTAACACTTTTTTTTTTTAAAAATACACTTTTACTATACCATCCTCTACGATAACATCAAAATATAAGAGATTTATAGGAGCATCCCTACACTTGAGTTTTTATTACTCTAACACTAATTTGACCCGAATTGAAAAGATCAAAACACTTGGAGTACTTTATTACGTAAATAAAGGGAATTTGAATTTAACGTTCTTTCCCGTCACTCCATAAAGTTTTACTTTACCCATGACTCCCAATCGTCCCAAAACTGTGTACAAAAAATATGACTCGACTTAGCAACCATGCAAGTAACTAGATAATTGAGCTAAGGGTTTAGTATGATAGCAATAATGCACTAAAGGTGAGTGCATACAAGGTAGGCTAAGGCGATTTGGGTGTACATTTGGGGGTGGATTGTAAACAATGCTCTTCATTGATATTCCGGAAAACCAAAACATCACGAGAACCGCGAAAAGGATAGGCTCTGAGGGGTTAACTAGGGGTATCGTGTACTAAAGATGAGTACATCGCAAGGGTGTGGGGGAATTACTCAACCGATGTGAAAGAATTAATTATAATACGGGTATCAACCAAGGGTTATCCTAGTGCCTCTGATCATTTAGTTATTCCTAACTACACAAGTGTATGTTGGGTTTATTGATTCGATGATACAAAACAATAAAGAATAAAACATCAAGGGCTTAATGTGACAAAGAAGATATCTAGAAAAGATGGAAGGACTTGCTTGCAAAAGAAGATTTATTATTTAGTCCTTCGTAGTATTTTGTAAACCCTAATCCTCTAGTATATAAAGAGGACATGGGGTGTAGGTTTTAAATTATGTCTTCCATAATGTAGATAAAGGTGTGTGTGTGTGTAACCTAGGGCGTGTAGTTTATTGTAAACGCCTAGGTTAGTTGTTTACCTCCAAGATCTAAGGTGTCTTAGATCCCTGTTACAGTTAGGTAACACGTATTATTCTGATCAAATAATATTTGGAGGAGATTGGGTGAAAGTAAAACCTTGTTCAATAACAAAGTATTCTTTTGATTATTCCGCTGTGAAACGTTTATTATCTTTGTTATTGTTAATCCCTAGCGCTCTAAAACGATCCATGGAGTCTATCAAACTCCACAATTGGTATCAGAGCTCGGGGAGCTCGTTACCTATGGATTCACAAGGTTTCTTGGCGAAAAAGAAGGAAGAAAATCGAGTATATGCAAAATTCGCAACTTTCTGCAGCACTGTTTTAAAAACGCGATAACGTTTTTGTTAGCCGTTGGATCAAGACAAAATTTTTGGTGGACGTTCTCTATATATTCATCTAACTTTTCACTGGAGGGATTGTCAATTGGAGCTTTCAGGAAAAAGTTATACTATGTCGAAGTCTGCTGCTGAAGGGTTTTTCAAAAATTCGATTTTTAGGGTTTTGATGCATATTCAACTTCTTGAATTTGTTTTACCTGTTCTAATTCTTGATGGAGGTTGTTTATACATTGTGTGGTGTTTATGATTCATGGTTAGAAGTAGATTTGCTAGTGTTTTTCGAAACCACTACTAGTGTTTTCTCGAAACCACTGCTAGTGTTTTTCTCGAAACCACTGCTAGTGTTTTCTCGAAACCACTACTAGTGTTTTTCTCGAAACCACTGCTAGTTTCTATTCGTATTCACTGCTATGCTAGAGTGTTTCTACTGCTTATATTCTCTATTTGTTGATAACAAAAAGGGGAAGATATGAGAAGAGATAGCATGGATTAAGGGGAAGACAAAGGAAGACAAGATTGTTTCATTCATGGTGAGATTTAATTATCTCAACTTCTGCTACTTCGTCTAGGGAAGTTCGTACAAGAACCGTGTTTGTTTTGTCATCATCAAATAGGGGAAGATTGTTGGGTTTATTGATTCGATGATACAAAACAATAAAGAATGAAACATCAAGGGCTTAATGTGACAAAGAAGAAATCTACAAAAAGATGGAAGAAATCTACAAAAAGATGGAAGGACTTGCTTGCAAAAGAAGATTTATTATTTAGTCCTTCGTAGTATTTTGTAAACCCTAATCATCTAGTATATAAAGAGGACATGGGGTGTAGGTTTTAAATTATGCCTTCCATAATGTAGATAAAGGTGTGTGTGTGTGTGTAACCTAGGGCGTGTAGTTTATTGTAAACGCCTAGGTTAGTTGTTTACCTCCAAGATCTAAGGTGTCTTAGATCCCTGTTACAGTTAGGTAACACGTATTATTCTGATCAAATAATATTTGGAGGAGATTGGGTGAAAGTAAAACCTTGTTCAATAACAAAGTATTCTTTTGATTATTCCGTTGTGCAACGTTTATTATCTTTGTTATTGTTAATCCCTAGCGCTCTAAAATGATCCATGGAGTCTATCAAACTCCACAGTGTAGTCTTACTAGCGATCTCGGAATGCATCACAAAACAAGTTCTAGAATCTATTATTCTACCGGTACACTCTCGAAGCATTAAAGGTGAATGCTTTAATTCCTATAGATCTAAGGGCGAACCTTACATTTTTAGGGTGGAATTTGAGTGGTAAACGGTTTTTGTGCTAGTCATATAACTCCTATCCATGAGACGCTTTATTAAGACTAAAGTCCCACCCGTACATGTCATGAAAAAAATTTAAATTTGGTGCTAAAGTTGCTCTAACACATATTTCTCATGTGTTAGTTATAGGATTTCATAATCACATCAAAGCATAAACATATGAGGCGTATATAAATTTTTAGAGAGAGAAAGGGAGATGTTCTAGAGATAGAAACACATGGAAGGTTAGATTCCAAATAAACATCCAACCCTCTCCCTTGTGGGGAGAGGGCTATTTATACAAACTAATACGCCCTCCTACGGGCTGTGGATCAGGCATACAATGGGTAAAGACCCGTCCTTCCTCCACGGTGTTGCACTAGACTAAACTATGCTAATAACTGACTAACAAATAACATAATGAACGATATGTCTACGAGCTAACTTAAGCTAGATTATACATGGGATGACCGATGCTTCACAATAGAATTTCTAATTCCTAACAATCTCCCCCTAAGGGAGGTCACCCCATGATTTACATTGTGAATCCTAGCATTCTATTTAATCTTTAATCTTGAGCTCGTAGACATCACATCATCAAAATATTCAAACTTTGTGCTTCCGAGGTGAATTCAACATTGTTCAACTACAATGTATATTTCGTGGAGGTTATAGAGCTGATCCACATTGATGACCTTTGAGCTTCAATAGACATCATCAGCCACAGTTAATCTCAGCATCACCCATTGTTGTGTTGCCAACATATGATGTTGTGACATTTGGACCAACATGCTCACATTCTGGATCATGATTTATTCTCATCAGAGTAGCGGAAGCTTTCGTTGATTCATGATATTGGCAGCAGCGTAGCAGAAGCATGGAGTGAAAATATCAGAGTCGTTGATGCACTTATCATGATTTCTTTAGAAATGAATGTGTTTGAGTGAGCATGCGGCTATGGATTGACCGCTTCATTCTGATCAGCTGCAAACGTCGGGCGTACCTGCATACAACAGTTAGCAATAAAGCGCAAGAAAGTGTCTTTGATCACTTTCGCTGAATTGAGGTACACGGCCCACGGTTCCCCGTTGATCAGTACAAGTACTGCCTGTGATCAGGTAAAATTCCGAAGAATTTCCTTGACAGGGTTTCGCAGCTGCACTAGCTGTTCTCAAACCGGAACGTCTCAAAGAAGACAACACGGAGTGAGTGAACCAGCGAATTGAGATTCACTGATTGATGAAAAGAGATTTGAAAAACAATCGTGTACCGCTCAATAGAAATTGTTTTTGCAATACAACGAAGGTTTTAATGAAAATCAATTATCAATCATAAACACCTTTTATTTTGAGATATTAGTACACAGTCGATGTGCTAAGAAAAAAGAGTTTTTAAGCACAACGACCGGTTTTTCAAAGGTATCCGTCAATCCATAACCTGAACCACGATTGATTCATAATTATGAATCGCCCTATTGTTTCTGTTCAGTTGTCACATAGTTGATCTATTGGATAGATCTCACATGTCACCCACCAGGAGCTTGTTTGATGTTGGCTCCAGAAGGCTTTCCATCTTCATTGTGAATATGTTAGCATATCACTCAGATGTTCGGGCAATATCACAAGGATAATGCGTAGGACTCATAAGATATAATCTCTCCTTTCACATTGTGTGAAACAGAGAGTCTTCATAGACAGTGTCCTAATGAGATTTTGTGAATGATCTCTTGGCTCTAGACTCAATTGTGCACATTTGGTTCCTATGCCGGAGACTAGGGAGAGGGTCTCCTTATTCAATATCAACAATCTCTAAGAGAAAGTCAATAGATTATGTAGGTTCCCCGTGAGAATGAAACAAGTCCTTTTAAGAGGAACTTGAGTAGCTTGGGAAGTTTAGTGCAGTGCGTCACTGGGTCCATGACGTCTTGTCTTCAATACCAGTGTTACCTTAGTAACCACCAGTAGCAGATGAATTGAACCCGGTTTCTGCCCTAAGGTTGAATTATTGGAGGGCTATTTCTTTTCACCCTTTTCTCATTTCATTTCTTTTTCATTCTTCAACCCATTCAGTGCTTACCGAGACTTCATAACTAGAATCTTGTTGGGTTTATTCCAGTTCTAGCTCTATCTCAGTCCGCACTCTTCCCATATCTCATTTTTCTCCTTTTTTTCATCATACCTAAAGACTTCTACACTATCTAGTGGATTATCCCTGGGTAGATCCCTCCAGTTCTGGCGGATCGTGGGAACTAATACCTAACCTCACCAGCCTTATAACTCCATGCATAAAGTAAAATGGTCGGTCTTTTGGTACAGTGCATTCTTTCATAAAACCAATTGAAAAATCATTTGGAAAAAACAATCAAGGTACTTGTGATATAAAATCAAAGCATTTTGTACCTTAATAGTTTTGATCATTTGGAAATGCTCCCCCTCAACATGTTCATATGATCTTGAAATTGTTTAGCACATGGAGGCAAGAGTTCTTTGAAATAATTTCTTGATCACAAATTTCGTAGAAAAGGCCATTTGATTTTCTTGGTAGATTCTCCCCCTCAATATGTGCATCGGATATTTGAAATCATTTTATCACATAGAGGAAAGAGATCTTTTGAAGTACAACCATGATTACCAAGTATTTAGAAACCATTTAACACACAATCAAGGTACCTTATGTTAAAACATGGAAAACTTTGTACCTTGAAGATTTGTATTAGTTTTGAAATGCTCCCCCTTAATATATGCTTTGAGATTCGAAAAGAGTTTAGCACATATTAGAGAGCAGTATGTACTTTGAGACAAAAATGGTCATCTTTTATCATCTTTCATATTTATATCACATTTTCTCCCCCGATCAAAAATTTCAAATCCTTTGAGATTTTGGATCTCAAGTGATTTAAATATGTATGAAACAAAACATTTGTTGGAGAAAAATGTGTCCGGTTTTATATGATCTGAAGTGGACAACACAAAATTTCCCTTTTTAGATAAAAAGGGAAACCACAATACATAACCTAACACTATTACATACATTATCGTTGTTCATAGTACATACACCACATTATACACATCACAATACAAAACGGAAACTGCTCCCGGAAGATGACTTCATTCAGTTCTTTGAAGCAGCTTGTAGTGACCTTCACGAAGTCTACCACCCACAAAACTTTCCAGGCTGCGATAAATCTGTCTAGTCTTTAGTCTATGTCTGATCGCAGCTATGAACTCTTCACACCTCTTTAAATCCTGTTCAGACCAAAATTTGGTTTTGATCCACGGCTTCAAGTCAGTCTTTATTTCTTTCACCCTTGAGTCCAATTCTTCTTCAACCATCTTGAGTGTGCCATCACTGAATTTGTATAATTCACACAATCTCATTAACATTCTTGACCCGTATCTGTCAGTGAAGAGGACTGCTCTGGGGGTGTCAATCACTATATAGTCATGACGAAATTCATGTCCTTTGGCTTCCCATTGCGGTCTTGTTAGGTTGACCCAAGTCTGGTAACTTTCTATTCCCAATTGAAAATCCCCAACTCTTAGTTGAATGACCAAGCCTCTGATCCAGAGATTGACAGCAGCCGAGAGAGCCTTCTTCTCACGAGCAGGAAGATGGCCAACGTGTCCTTGGAGGTTCAAAAGATAGAGATCTTCAAAGTCATTTGGCATCAGATGTTTGAAGTCGTTTTCTTCTATAATGTGCTCTTTCAAGTCTGCTCTTCGAAGAACAATCTTCTTCAGGTAATCATACCCGTAGATTGAGAAGATCTCTATAATGATAACACTTAGAATACGCAGCTTGGATCGAACAGCTCTGCGAATCTTTTTAGCACTCTGTCTATCGATGTAGAATGGCTTCTTCTTGAACCACCAATGAGAAATGCCATATGAGGCAGCAATGTCATACTGTTGTTCATTGTCTGCCCAGAATTGATCCGGTACCATCTGTTCTAGACCCTAATCAGTGTAGGTAGCAGCTTTCATCTTCGAAATCGATAAAGCTGGTCTTCTTTCAGAAGTGTGAGCACATAGATAGTCCAGGTCATGGTTGAAGAAGAACTCAGAGTGAATGGTCATTTTTCCAGGCTCACCACCGAGAGGAAGAGGGTTTTTCACATCAAACCTATTGATCTGCTCACTGACTTGATCATTCAGCATTTTATAGCATTCTTCCATCTGGTATTGAAGCTGATTAACATCCGAGTGGAAGACTTTACCTATTTCAAACGTTGGGCCTTCAAGATTTTTAGGAGTGATTGATGTAATTTCCTTCTTCTCATAAAACCACTTTATAAAGCATCCCATATCCCCTGTGAAGTGAAGAAGAGAATCTTCTGCTGGAGCTTCATAGTTAGAAATAATAGTTGAAGCCCAATTATTGTCCGGGTTTGTTGAATCAGACTCGGGAATGAACCATGAAGGTTCAGGAGTTTGAGGTGTATCTTGGGTAAGCCAGCTTTGAGTAACATCCTTTGAAGGTGTAGCTCTAGACGTTTTGATGCATTTTCCCTCAATATAAGCATCCAACCAATCTTCTTCTTCTGTAACATTGGGGATGTGCTTGGTAGAAGCGTCATCATCTTCTGATTCTGACTCTTGAGCAACGAAAGACTCTTCATTAAGTATTTGCTCTTCAGGAATAGAGGAGATGGTTGGTGTAAACCGGGAGTCGACGATGGTCCATGCAGTAGACATCTTTTGAGATATTTGACCACTTGAAGTACCGGTTTGTTTCTGAGTTGTTGGTGGTGGTGAAGGTGGGCTTGCCTTGTGAGAAGTGGTTGTACCAGAAGATCCTCTAGCTCCAGATGTGCCTGCTCCACCAGTGGGAGGTGGTGGTGGTGACTTGGGGCCTCCAGACATATCTTTTGATTCCATCGGAACCGTCCTTCTTTTCTTCTTAGCCTCCCTTTCACGAACATCGACTACAAACTGCTGATAATCATCATGCCTCATAGATTCATCGAGTGCCTCGTATAATTTCTTATGTGTACTGTGCAAGTGCTATCCTGCCTCATACATTCTTTCTGAGAGAACTGATCTCATGTCAGAGATCGGCAAGTCTTTAAATCGCTGAAGTAATGGAGCCTTCATTGCCCATTCAACCGCATCTTTAATATCTGCCTCTATTGCCTTTGTTACGACTTCATCGAGATTAAGATTCTCCAGTTTTTGACACGACTATCAAGATTGTTGACAGCTATAGGAAAATGTTTCTCAATAGTTGCAATGCGAAACATGGCCTCTTCGAGCAATTGCTCAGTTGATTTGACAGGAGGAGGAGAGGCAGGAGGTGGTGAGGCAGGTGGAGTGACGGGGTCACTGATTGTGACAGCTTGTAGTGGATCATTAGCGGGTTTGGGTGGTGGAAGTACAGTTGTCATAGCAGGTTCGAGTGTAGGTGTGATTGATGGAGATGTGGCAGCAGTGAAGACCTTTGGAGCCGACATCGGAGGAACGGTTGAAGAGTCTTGTTGAATAGTGACCGAGAACATGGACTGAACTTCTTCCTTTTCATTTGTTTGCCTGTCTGACTCGATGTCTGAGGGACCGTCTTTTAAGAATTGGTCACCGTATGAGAAGTCAGCATCAAGATTCTTAAGTGAGGAAAGAGATCCTGTAGACATGTTCGTTTCTTCAAGACGCCTGTGTACTTCAGATCCTGGCTCAAGGAACTCCTGTGGGTCTTTTAGCAGCTCATTTTTATCACTTAATGTTTCACGCACTGGGATCTCTGCAGTAAAAGGTGTCTCCTGATTTTCTTCCTGTGCATCACTGGACACAGGGGATTCAACCGATGTATCCGCCACATCAATGTCCATCCTAGATTGTTCTTGTGTAGAGGATGATACAACATCTCTTTTCTTGAGGATAAACTGGGTAGTTGTTTTGGGAGGTGGTGAAGAGATATTCAGTAGCATGTGTGCAGCTTGTTCTGCTTCACTTCCAACAATTCCTTTACCTTTGTCATGTGTGGCAAGATTGATTTGTCGAGGTGTTGGCTCTGGCTCTCTTATCATGACCCCTCCCACTGGTGGTCTTTGAGACTCGTTCAGACTGTCTAGGCTTTGCTGAATTCCTTGTTGGAATGCAGCTTCGTCTTCATCAATCAACTCTGTCTCACTTCCTGGAACCTTAGTTCCCTCATCATTACCCTTACCAGTGTCTCTTTTTCTCCTCTTTTGCTTTTGTGAAGGAGAGACATTAGATACAAAACTATCAGGTCTCTTATTTTTCTTGGGAAGACTTGAGTAGGTGGTTCCTGATTGTTTTGATTTTGATTGTGTGGAAGTGGACTTGGGTATGTCAGTGGTTGTGGCAGAGGCTTTCTTTACATAACTCTTGAAGTAATCAGCATTCTTGATTCTATCATTAAGCAAAGCTTCAGGAACTGGCATTCCAAAGATCTCCTTGTCATGTCCTCTGGCAATATATTTAATGTTGCCAAGAACGAATTCATCACTGGCTTCATGCAGGGCTGACTCGCTTCGTGATTTGAACCGGTGAGTTTGTTGCAGATGATGGATAATGAGTTTTGAGAATCTGATGATGGGTATCACTCGTTTACCAAGACTTTTTCTTCCTTTCACTTTATTCTCAGAGTTAATTCTATCGGAGATAAATGTGTCTAAGGACAAGATGAATTCTTCCCATATAAGTTCAGCGAAGTCAATATTTTTCCCTTTGACAATTCCCCACAGTATTTGCATTATGGGAGCTCGTACTCTGTCTGTCCCTGATGTTTTATCGGTTAGGCATAGATTGAGGATTGTGACGATTGATCTCCATGGTTGATATATTTCCGCATTGATGAGTGATGAAATCTTGGTTGTTCTTTCTGGGTATCCCAATTCGTCGACAAAGTCTAAGATTTCATGAATGGAGGGTGGTATGATGAATTTGTTGGAAGGGTTTCTTGGTGTGATCTGAAGAGCATCCCTGGGTGTATCAACCGAGATGTCATACCATTTGTCTTCAAGCTTACACGAGTATGACGCAGATATCTTATCCCATGTAACTGTTTTCCAGAATTGCTGAAGATAGATGGATGGGATTGTGCAACGCTTGGTTAGGGCATTAAAGAAGTTGGTATCCTTCAAGATGTCGACAGCCAGTCGGTAAGTTGGATTTCGTTGCCCTCTATCCACATCTAAGTAGCAGTTGCTCTTAGCAATTGACACCCATTCCGCACGTGGAAGTAATTCTTCATCAGTTAGAGTGACAGTTGGTGCAGAGGCAGTAGGAACATCAGAGGATGTGATGTCAGCCATTGAGATCTGATAGTTACACATACAACACAAACCATATCCAGGAAATTTGTTAGGTTAAGACACTGATATACCTTATGACCAATTTATAACCCAACATTTAGAGCTTCAGAAAGAAGGATATGACATATATGGAGACATAGGATGCAACTCTCATAAAAATGTAATCAGTATGCAGAAACTTATAAGTGTAGGATAATATTTGAGAGAGGACATCAAAATAGATAATACCACAAGCAAGATTGACAAAAATATATGTTAAATCGCACACTGCAACTCGCTTTGGAACAACAATTTGAGCAACTCGCATAACACAACACGCATAGGTAACAGTTGGTAATCAACTCGCATACTACAAAACATATGAGGTAAGTCGCATATGGCAACTCGCATCCAACAACTCACTTTGGTTATAGAGTAACACGCATAGGATAAAGTAAGTGATAACTCGCATACATTACAATGTATGAGGCAAGTCGCATATGGCAACTCGCATGCATCAACACGCTTTGGTCAAACAAGGCTGGTCAACACATATATGTTAACTCGCATACATTAGAGACATGGAGCAAGTCGCATATGGCAACTCGCATATAAAGATAGGCAACAGGCAACACGCATAGGCAACTCTCTTAGGCAACTCGCACAGGATACGTTGAATCTGGACATGTCGCATAGGCAACAGGCAACACGCATGCATAAAAATGTAACTTGCATATAGCAACTCGCTTTTAATAATAATCAATATCAACTCGCAATTAAGCACACAATAAAGGAAATTGCAGGGCAACACGCATACAAGAAACAATAGGCAACTCGCTATTTAGAACGTACCATGAACAACCCAATTAAACACTCACATAATCAAACGCATGATTATACATACTCAGAAAAGATCACATGCCAAACAAGAATCCACATACAATGAACAATACCAACAACCCAATCAAATCCAATAGCCATTTTAACATAACCCTTAATCAACCATAACACGCATATCCAAAATAAACCAATAAGATCATCCAGTCATTTTCAACACATGTCATAACTTAAACGAAAAAACATAAGTCTACTTTCAACATCATTTATCAAAAACATACAAACCTAGAGTCCAAATATTTAATCGAGATGAGAACGATGAGACACAATCTGCAGGAGGTTTAAGATAAGAGATGGTTCAAGTACAAATCATGAAAGAGGTAAGATAAACACGATCAGATAGCAAGAAAAACCTACCACACAATCACCAATTGATAACTCGCTTAGTAGAGAGTTGAGAGAGAATAGTTTAAGCGAGAAAGAGCTTTGACCAAGAATGATTATGATTTTACCAAGACATCCAACCCGCATACATAGGTACACAATTATAGCGAGTTGACACTTTTAGTCCCTTTACTTAGCATAGCAACTCGCATACCAGGTACATAGTTATAGCGGGTTGACACTTTAAGTCCCTATACTTAGCATATCAACTCGCATACAGATAACTCGCATGAAACAAACAAACAAAATGCAACTCGCATATTATAACGACATGACAAAAATATCTTCACATAGCAAAACACCTTTTATCATACCAAGAATCATAAATTAACACCACATAGCATGCAACAGCCAAATCACACTGATAAGTATGCAGATGATTAATTAAACAAAGTACTAAATCAACTGAAGGTGCACAATTCTCCCCCTCAATCAATGATACGAGATAGAGGATAGTCATTGATTGATTTAGTAACTTGACAGTGAGATTATGACAGCTTAAGTATGAGATTGTAAAAGCGAATAATATTAAAGGTTATAAAGGCTCTGTTCGAACTTCATCTAAAGTCCCGCGTCATTGTTGAATGACATTTCTAGGACCGTAGATGTTATCGATGACAGAAACTTGAATAAAAACGAGTGTAATAAAAATACAAAATTTATATATAAAAAGTTGTGTTTCAAAATTTTTTAATTTTTAATTTTTTTTTTAATTTTTTTAAATTTTATATTATTTTATTATTTTATTTTATTATTTTTTTTTTGAAATTTGTACAAGACTTAATAAGAACGAGTCCTTAAAATAGGGGATCAGGAGTCAGGGTACGAGGTACATCAATTCTGACAAGCTACAATTCCAGAGTGAGCATTCTTCAGTTCTGATGGAAACCAGGTCATGATGTTCATGAATGAATTAAGCATTGTACCTGAAAAAGATTGAGGACACTTTGCACTAATAGCACATGTAGTATTGCAAATAGGTGGGTTAGTGACAGGTATATCCTCAATTTTTGATGTAGTACAGTCACGTCTAGGAGTATCCTTAATAGACATCCCTTTAAGTTCAACATTCTTGAAGATTTTTCCTGTAGGGAATCCACTTAAGACAACCTCTAGGTGAGTAAGTCTGTTTGGTACCTGTGAACTTAAAGAGTCTACCAGTAGGAATCCACTTAAAACAACTGCTAACAGAGTTAGATGAGGCTGGATTCCTGTTCTGAGCATTGGTCATTTTGCAATTAATTTGTTTCTTAGGGGATTGGTCAGTCATTTGATGCATCTCATATGGACTAGATGAACTCCTTAAATTCCTGATCTTAGATTTCCGAACCTTCAGCTGGGAATTGTCATTCCTCAAGTTGGAATGAATTAGCGAAGTGACTGGTTTCGACAAAACTATATTATTATCAACTTGGGAGGCAAGCTTAGATTTTGATAATTTAAATCTTTCTGTCTTAAATGCATTGGGCTGCCTAGTTACAAGGCGTTTAGTGGCATTATGAACAGTTGATTTCTTCAACGTTGATGGTTTTGCGAACTTAGTATTCACTCTATTTCCAGTATTTTTTCTAAGCTCATTTTTTAAAGCAACGATAGTGAAACTTTTATCCTGAATTTGAGTTTTGAGGGTATCTATGTCAGCTGACATGGAGTTGATTTGATCTATCTGTTTGGTCCTACACTCCAATGAGTTCTTCTTCAAGGATTCATTTTCTCTTAGCAAATTAGCAACACATAGGGCTAGTTCCTCATTCATAGACTTAATTGCATCACAAGCTTCACAGTTTATAATGTTTATACCCATATTCATGTTCATTTGAATGTCTGATATTTGTTTTTTCAGATTACAAATGGTTGAGTCTTTGTCTAGAATCTGTGTTTTTAATTGGTTAATTTCAAAAAATTCACGGAATTCTGGGAATTCCGGATTTGTGCATGCATTTGAAACCGGAGAATTTTATTCCTTTTGTTGTAATGCAATTTCCAAGGAAATGCAGTGTTTTTCAAGAATTGAATATTTGTAAGAAAGTTCATCAAATGCCCTTTTTGAAACCATATCATTTGTACTAAAACATACAGACTCAGTCTCAACCGTATCAATTTTATCAGAATCATATTTATCCATACATTCAAATGGTTTGGATACGTTACCTGATGCATTGTGTTGATCATTCAAGAGTAGCTCATCAGATGACACCAGATCATCCATCGGTCTGACACTTGCATCCACATCACTTGTACTAAGCGTCAATGAATTTCTGACAGTTTCAGGCTCCTCAGTCTTAGATTCTTTGCATTCATTGTCAGCAGATACAACATTCGATGCCATTCCAATTTCATCGCTGTAATCAACTGATGGTGCTCTACATTCGTTCAAATTTCTGATCACAGCATCCCCTGATAGTTCACAATTATCCCTCAGTTGTTCCTGGATTTCATTTTCATTTGCTTTAGCAGCTTCCTCAATGTACATCTCCATATTATCCATTAATCGGATGAATGTATTGATAAATTCTCGAATTTCCATTCCAGTATGCCTTTTGAAGGAAGTACTCGACAATTGTTGATCAAAATCTGCTGAATATTCCTCATTGATAAATGGCTGGAATTGTTTGTGAATCATATGGAGTACAGCCATGGAATCATCTTTTATTATTTTCCCTTTGATGAGCTGGTTCTTCAATTGTTCAAAGTATAGTAACAATGTTTTCTTTAGTGAAGGTAAGTCCTGACGGAAAAGGGCACTACATGTTCGATCCATGGACGTGGATAAAACTTGTGAGATATGAGAGTGAAGCAGTAAATAAGGTTCAATAGTGCATTCAATATGTAATTGCTGCTGAGGTTCATTTGGATTTGACTCAAAGTGTGAAATGTTTAGATCATCATTGGTTGAATCTGTTAAGGTCAAGCATTCTGAGTAGCACATAATTTGTCTGCAGTCCACTGAGTCATATAGTTTGAGCACATTAGAGATTACTGGATCAGTGGTGTAAGCCATGAATGTCGGACTTTACGGGATTTTATTATTCTTTGATTAAACCGGGAAATAGATTCTTTCACGGGGATTTTACAAAATCAAAAGAACAACCATAAAGCGTAGCAAGAAGAAGTAAAAGGTCTCAATAGACAAGTCGCTAATTAGTCAACTCGCTTTGGTATCAACTCGCTAAACAGACAACTCGCTTAAAGAAACAAGTCGCTTAAACCTCAAGTCGCTTAAAGAAGCAACTCGCTTAATAGCCAAGTCGCTTTTGAACTCAAGTCGCTTAAATAAACAACTCGCTTCGAACCAAAGTCGCATAAAAAGTCAACTCGCTAAATAGCCAAGTCGCTTATACCAACTCGCTTCCAATGAAGAAGCAACTCGCATCCAAGAAACTCAACTACGAGTCTCAACTCGCTTTGTACACGTTTCAAAAATACATACTTTATCAATCAAAAACAACCAAACCACAATGATTTAAGCTTCCCAATTCAAAACCTAAACACATATGATGATCCTAAACACAAAAGTACAATCAAAATTCAAACTTTAACACTAGAAATTGTCCAAATGATTCAAACTCTCCTAAACACTTATAACCCCAAAAACCATATGAAATCCACCAAAACAAATAGCATGAAAGATGAGTGATCAAACCATGGCTCTTGATACCAATTGTTAGTTATAGGATTTCATAATCACATCAAAGCATAAACATATGAGGCGTATATAAGTTTTTAGAGAGAGAAAGGGAGATGTTCTAGAGAGAGAAACACATGGAAGGTTAGATTCCAAATGAACATCCAACCCTCTCCCTTGTGGGTAGAGGGCTATTTATACAAACTAATACGCCCTCCTACGGGCTGTAGATCAGGCATACAATGGGTAAAGACCCGTCCTTCCTCCATGGTGTTGCACTAGACTAAACTATGCTAATAACTGACTAACAAATAACATAATGAACGATATGTCTACAAGCTAACTTAAGCTAGATTATACATGGGATGACCGATTCTTCACAATAGAATTTCCAATTCCTAACATCATGGTTTATTAAACAAATGAAATAGGACAAGACAAATGATCAAGGATAAGCATAGTTTCAAAGTTCTCGTTTTATTCTCCCTCCCTACACTTAAACTGAACAGTGTCCCCAATGTTCCCCGAAAGTATCAAAATTATGATAATGTAAGGTAATTAAAAGGGAAAGAAACTATTACTCTTAGCTCGGTAGGATCCGTGTGAAGTAGTGGTTCAATTCTTTCCAAGAAGAATGTATGCGTGATAAGCTTCATCCAATATTATGTTTCTTCTTCTTGATAAATAAAACCTGCACACTTTAAGAAAATAGACGAAACCTTCGCGTAAAATCGTCGGTAAAACTATATATGACTCTACTACACTGGGATATAATGCTTGTGGAATGGTTGTTTACAGATTTTCTGGAAAATTAAGACCTGAGAATTTCCAAAAATTTATAAATAACACAGAAAACGAGAGAAATTTTTATAATTTGTTTATGCTCCTCATGACGTCGTCAGGTTCTAATCCTGACGCCATCAGGTTATCCTGAGAGAAACTGGTCTGCTACGTTTTTCTGGAAAAATTACACCTTTAAAATCTGGAAAAATTCCTGTAAAACATCCATTATAACTCGATAGAGCATTTGACTCTAACAAACACACATATATATCAATTTCAATAATCGTAGTTCTCATGTTCACGTTCCTTTAAAAACGTGTGTAATCCTCCCTACACTTATCATTTTTGTAAGATACCTTTATATGTAATTAAGACGAGGTTAAAGACAAAATAAAGCATTTTCATAAATTCAAACATGAGAACATACAATAATGAAAAGATATATGACACACAAACAAGCAAATAATTAAGCATGGGCTGCCTCCCACGAAGCGCTTTTATTTATTTATGAGTCTTGTAGCTAGACTCAAAGCCGTGCTCCTACGTTGTCTCGTGCACGCTTACGTACCCATATCTAAGCCATTCCAATGCTCTCTCACTTTTCTTGTATTCATCTCCTAACTCTAGGAATTTTTTATAGTACCTTTCATTTTTTTCATAAGTATGCCTAAGTCCCCGTTTTTTATCTCTTTCACTATGCCTCTATATCTTTGTGCTTAAACCTAGGATGCGTACGGGGCATTTGATAGACAAAATCCTCAACTCCATCGGAGAATGTGACTAAACCATCAATCATCCGTTCATTCAACCTAGTCATTCTTTTAAAGGATGTTCCAAATATTACTTAAGTGAGGATTTCATCAATGAATTCTCCTAAATCTTCTACCATATAGGCAAAACTTCCAACAAACACATCCAAGTAAGTGACCGCATCAACAACATTGTCCCCTTGATAGGCTAATTCATTCACCTTAATTTTATTATATAGATTTCTTGAGATTAAGTTTAAAGGTAATAATGAGTGCAAATTAGCATCAAAACTTTCAAATCCTATCTTACAAGGGAACTGCATGTTAAAGGGGCCATCAACCTCAATTCTACACATAAGGTCAAAACATTGGGAGGGGTCTTCTTCCATTTCAAAATTAACTTCATCGATGACCTCCCCGTTATCAAGTGCCTCACCATAGTCAAATTCTTCATCGGAATCCGAGTCATAGAAAGGACTATGTTGTTGCCAATTTATTTCATAATACCCTAGGTGATTTCCAAAGTGGTGAACGGGTGAAAGGTTTTGTGGGATTGCGTTTTCTATTTCGGGATTGGGATGGGGATTGGGAGCGGGTAGTGGAAATTTTCTACGGCGAAAGATGCGAATCATGGTGAGTGGTGGGGTTTACGAATAATTTCACGAAGAAGGGGGATAGACTACGAGGAAGCTAAAAATGAGAAAAAATCCTACTTGATAGGAATCAAGCAAGGGAACCTAAACGAGATTGAAATCTAACTAGCTATTCTATTCCCCGACAGCGGCGCCAAAAACTTGATGCACGTATAACGCGTTCGGGGTCAAAGGAACTTCCTTTTCGTCGAGCAAGTTTTTCAACACCCTAGGCATTGAACCTAATCGTTGTAGTGTAGTATTGGGTAAGCCTCGTGTATTGATATCGTTCTCTATGGGAATAGGAATGCTAGTGAGAAGTGTACTACGCTAAGGTTGAGGTTGAGGAAGATTATTTTTTTATCTTTTTTTATATTTCTTTTATAAAGATAAGGGTAAAATCTCGGGGTTTGGATTTGGGGGGTGGTACTTCTACCGATTACTCTACTATTCTAATTATCTAACCTAATGGGTAGTCTTATGTCTATTGATGTGTGCTCGTATGATGATTAAAAATGTGTCTACCTAGATACTATTACACCCTAGTTATCTTTTTTTGGTGGTTGAATTGTCACGTCCTTATTCTTAACGCGTTGTGTTTTCTAAGGTCGTAGGGCATGCTTTTCTCCCAAACTCTTTGAGACTACCTTAAGGTTATTGTCTACGAAATATCTAGGTCAACCATAAACTAACTCTAAGGTTATCTTTGGATGTTTAGCCTACAATTCCGCTAAGTGATTCATAAGCTAAGGTTCACTAAGATTACTCAAACAATTAAACACAACGATAGCCTAGTGCACTCCTAAGCCAATTACAATTAAGATAAGAGACAACCAATCAAAATTAATAACTAGGTTTCATAGATCTAAGCAAACACACAAGAAATTTAGCCGGACATGTTAAACACGCAAGCATACACACATTCAATCGAAGACATAATGAAATCAATGAAGTAAAACACTTATCTTGATGTAAAATAGGGTATGAGAACCTTAAGATATTTTCCAAATCGGACTACAATTTTTTTAGGTTTTTACTCCACAAGTCTACCTCTTAAAATTCTGAAATTTTGATTTCTATATATAGTTTTACATTCGCGACGGCGTCGCCTTATAGGTGGGACGCCGTCAGATCGTCGTCATAAGGGTTTCGTCTTGGCCAAGTAATAGTTGGGACGGAGTCACGTTGTAGTTGTGACGCCGTCAGGTTTCAGTAGTGACGTCGTCTGATTCTGGATCTAGGCCGTCTGAGATGAAAAGTCTTCGTGACGCCCTTCCTCTTCAAAGCCTGAAGCCGTCAGGTGTATTTTAGCAAAAAGTCTACCGAGCCGTCACAAATTTAATTGCGTATAGAGGGACGGCGTCGCCCTTGGATTGTGACGCCGTCAGGTGCAATTCTAGTAGCTTGAGTGTCTTCGATCTTGACTTAGCCATTTTCTTCATATATTCACTCCTTTTCGTCCAAATATGCATCATTCCAACATTTTGCTTCCAAGAGACCTAAAAAGTGAAAAGGAACAAAATTAAGCAGTAACGGATATAAAAGTGAGCGATTAAGGGCTTAAATGACCCCTTAAAAGTGTACGTTTTAAATCCTTATCATGAAGGCAACTCAACGTACATATTTTGTTTGTTTTGACGGCTATGGTTTAGGGTTTATGTATTGAATATGAAAAACAAAATCCTAATAAAAGATTAATAAAGCAAAAATAACTAGGATCCCTCCGAATCATCGGCGAGTAGCCGATGAGAGGAGGATAGCAAATATTTTAGGTGGATCTTACCTAAAGCTCGGATACCATGTAAGATAACGATATAGTTTTATTGATTGAATCAATTACATCTAAAACATCATATGTATTTATATTAAATACATAGCATTGATAATAAGCGACCAAAACCTAAACCTAATGAACCCAAGCCAGATTTGGGCCAGCTAACCTCTCTAACAAAAGCTAATTATGCAAAGCCTTGTGTTACTTATTCAAGGATCGTTGTAAAAATTTTAATGTCATAAAGCATACTATTGGTGAATCTACAAGCACATCATTGGTGCATCTACTAAAGGTCTTGCTTTGTTTGTTGAGTTTCAAGACAATCTGAGCGTTTGTTTCCTACTTGCTCCAATTACGAGAATTGTTAATGGACTTATTAGTATTAGGCTTGAATTAGTATTTGTAATATATTAGCATTAGTATTATTATTAACATTGGTATATTTGAGACTAAGCCCAAATGTTAGAATATTTACAAATACAAGTTCACTCAATGAGTTTAGGGTGCGTTTAGCGTTTATCGGAATGGATTTATGGATTTTATTCCGATTAATGGTGTTTGTTTAGTGGGTCCAGGAATGAAATGAGTATATCATGGTAATATATTTATTAGACACCAATTTGTTGTCTATGAAATCCATCTCGCGAGCCTTTTTTTTTTTCACTACAAAATTCAAATATCTATACATTTTTCATTTCATATTTTATTAACCAAATATAAACAATCGTAATGATACACATTTTCATATCAATTGTCATTCTACCCCATATTAAATTCGATACACATTGTAATTTCTACCAACAAACCAAACGAACCATTAGTGTTGCGAGTCAATCAATAGTGGATTAGTCAAGCAATTGCAAGAAAATATTTGTAATCATTTTTAGTGTACCTTAGCGACGTGTGGTTGAAACTTTTTGGTCGAAATTGAAGTTAAAATTTTGAGAAATGATACATGGACCTAAATTTAGGCCTAAATTTAGACCTAAAACCACTTGGTATCATCTTGATGGGTTGTAAAATAAGTGGGTCTATATCTGCAACCATAAGGATGCTGACACTTGGTTTTAGGTATAACTTTAGGCCTAAGTTTAGGTCCATGTATCATTTCTCTAAAATTTTACAAGCTGTAATTTTAGGGTTAGTTGTGTGCCAATGTTGGTTTCAAGAAAATAATTTTGCTAAAAAATAGTTGCGATATCTAAGGTGTGTGAACATTTTTAGGACAAGCCACTGAATGAATTAGCTTTTTAGAACAAGCCACTGAATGAATTAGCTTGAACACTACGTTTCTCATATTATTTAAGACGCAAATTAGGGGTGTCATTTCGTGTCGTATCCGGGTTAGTGAGTTTGGTTCATGGGGGTGTTGGGTTGATATATCTCAATCCTAACCCGACATATTTACTTAATCGTGTTGAAAAGTTTAACCTAACCTAAACACATTTATTAAAAGTGTTAGTCGCGTCAATCCATTTATGATTTGAACTTAAACTTAAAGATATACAGTAATATGTTAATATGAAATGTTAGAACTTAGAACCCTTTTAAAATTAGAGGAATGATGCCTACATTATAATGTAGGCATTGCCTACAAGTTTTTTTTTTTTGAAGAAAAGGTAAATAGAGGGAAAACATGTATCAAAAACTTAATACAGAAACTGAACTATAATCTTTATTTAAATTTTTATAAATAAAATATAAGCAATTACCTACATTTTAATGTAGGCATCATTACCTTTTAAAATTAAGAGTAAATTACACCGTTCGTCCTTGTGGTTTGCGTTGATCGCAACCTATCGTCCTTTGACAAAAACAAATGCATCGTCCGTCCTTAAGTGGCAAACGTTATCCGCCGTTCGTCCTTCCCTCTAACGGCAATAACTAACGCCTCGTAAAGTCACCTAGTTGAAGGTATTTTTGTAGATCTTGGAGCTTTTTCTAATTGTTTCCAGATTTATCCTAACACTCTTTTTCTCCTATAATTTTTCTTATAATTTATGTTTTTATTTACATACAAATTGAAGAACACTTGTAGATCTTGGAGCTTTTTCCAATTGTTTCCAGATTTATCCAAAAATATCAAAAAATCTATAATATATTTTCACCACATTTTCTTATACCCATCTTATAAATGACCCTAAACATCACTGATATTGACATAAAATCATATGTTGTTGATTAAACTATATATTTTGATTCTTTCTAAAATCCAAAAACAAAATTATGTTGAGTTTTCAGTAACCCAAATATACTCTGTGGAAAACTAGAAGGGGGGGTTGAATAGTTTTACCAATTTAAAACTTCCTTTTAAATATTTAGATCGACTTATGTCAATCTATTTGGTTGTTTATGTTGGACGTTGATAGATAGATATATAAATGTGTAATTAAAGATAAAGAGTAAGAAGAACATCACCACGACACAAGTATTTATAGTGATTCGGCTACAAGGACACATTCCTTGCCCTACTCCACTCCCCGAGTCACCTACTCGATAGTTTGTAAACACTACACCAACTCCTTATGGCGGAGAAGCCTTCAGAACGTCGCTTAACCTTTTTCCGGTACTAAGCTAAATACCGAGTTCCTTCACACCAAGGCGAACCACACCTAACACAACGTCGCCTACCCTTTATACGGTGCTAGGCTAACCACCGAGTTCATTCACACCTTAGGAGAACTAATCCTATCACAACGTCGCCTACCCTTTATTAGGTACTAGGCTAAGCACCTAGTTCCATTACTATGGAGGAACTACTACCCTTCACAACACAACACCTAATCTCAAGGAGATCTACTCCTTGTTACAACACCATCAAGGATATCACCATCCTTGTAAATAAACAAATACTTATATGTATAACGATGCACATCATCGATTATACGACCTAAGCATTCTTCCCAAATGCTATTTGATTTGATTCATAGGCATTCTTCACTAATATCTTTGACACAACGCTTGGCACCCTTCACTAATGCCTTCGTCTTGACACCTTTAGCATTCTTCACTAATGCTTTTACACGGATGATGAGCACCTTTCACTAATGCTTTCATCTTGACACTTTCGGCATTCTTCACTAATGCCTTCAACCCAACATCTATGGAGAAAGGTAGATCTATCAACAAGAGAACCTTCGTTGTCTTGATGATGACGAAGCATGGCAACTCATGGACTTGAGCTTGCACGTCTTCAAGAAGTGGTGATCTTTCCTTTAATAGGAACCTAGAAGATCACACAAAAACAAAAGACAAACTACATAGATCACTTGGATCTGAGGTTAGAGGGTTAGAATACTTGGGGGAAGTATGTGTGTGAAGTGATGAATAGAAAGGAAGAAATGGCTCTCTATTTATAGAGAAAATTCTCTACTGTTCCCCGGATCCCACGGATCCCTTCCACTTGGGATCCGGCTAGCATAAAGCTAGAGATCCGTGGAACGCTCCTCTTTGCCCATGGGTATTTTTGGTTATGGGTCATGGGTTATGGGTTGATCCATGGTTTTCTTTCTAGATACAATGTATCTTAAGGATACAATGAACTTGGTCAAGTGGTATATATAAAACCATGGGTTATGGGTCAATACCATTTGCTGGTATACAATAAACTTGGTCAAGTGGTATATATAAAACCATGGGTTATGGGTCAATACCATTTGCTAGTTTTTACCCATTTAGTATATACTTGTTTTTACCCAACTACATTCAATGTATTTGGTCAATGGGTCAAATACTTAAGTTTCTACCCATTTATATTACCCAATATACTACATACTAGTTATGTGTATATTTACCCAAATATGTAAACACTAGTTGTTGTACATATGTAATACTAAATCATAAAATCACTTATACTTGTTTTAGTGTTTTATGTGAAAATGTGAATATGTTAGAAACTATTAGTTCAAACCATTTACGTATTTTATTTGTTTCGTTAATATGATTTTACGTTTGTTATCGACAAAACATTAGAAGATCGTAAAATATAAATAAACGTTTTTACGGCTTATTTGTATTAACAATCTCCCCCTTTTTGTTGATGACAAAACATAAAATTATTTTAAGGAAAAGCTAAAATTCGTAAAAGTCTAAATTTGTAGTTTTTACTTTCTTCTCCCCCTTTTTGTCGAAACAAAAAGAGCTTCGAAAGGAAACTAACACATTGTTTTTAGGAAAAACATGTGAAAGGAAAAAAATATAGAGCAAGTAACGGGAACGGATCTCGTCTTTTATTCCCCCTTGACGAGTCCATCCCTATGTAAGGGCGTCAAGAAAGTAATACTAAGCTAGTTTGTTAGCAACTAAGTTTGCAAAATATTTCGTCTAAGTGACGAGTGTGCTCCCCCTTGATGATTGCAATTTTGCAAAGGGATGTCGAGAAATTTAATCCTAATATTGCAAGTAATTTGCAATGTATTGTTTTAACACAAAGCTCCCCCTAGCTTTAGGGTGTCAAATGCTTCAAGTGTAGATTGAATAACTATAAAACAAATGTTAGAAAACAAGTATAATGCACAATTTCCTGCATATGTGATCCAAGTTAGTAGAAAAATAGTTTTCTGTGTCACGGATCCTACGGTTCCCTCCTAGTAGGGATCCGTCTAGGCAATTTTGAGAGATCCGTATAGCTGATGAAATTCAGCAAAGGTGATGTAACAAGTAATGTTAACATCAAAATGATATATGTATTCAACCAACAAACATATAATCAATGCAATATGGCAAGTAAAACTATCATTCAATAAAACATAAGAGATGATCAACAAATCTCTATAAACTAAGAGAATGATTTAGCCATATTCTACTAATACTAATAAGTGACCAAAGCTTAAGAAGCAACAATGTGCTTGAGTCTAGGGATGAGTAGACTTGTTGATTTGGTCCAATCTTTCAAGAAGATGATTAAACATGAAATGCAACTCATTTCGTACTTCTTGAACAAGTCCTTGGGTGATTAGACAATTAGAGAAATTATTGTCTTGATTAGGAAAATGATGTTTTGAGGAGGTTCTACAAATGATGATGGAGGTACATTGAGTAATTTAGGATGAGGTTCTACTAGGAATGAGAGTGGTGGAAATGGAAATTCCTCCATATGATCAAGTCCTTGGTGGTTCCTTGTTTCCAATGATGGACTAGTTGGTGATGTAGGTGGTTCCTATTTTAACGAGAAGGTTGATGAATGGTAAGTTCTCGGTGGTGAATGCTCTAATGAATAGAGAGAGGCTCGGTGAAGGAGTGTAGTCCATGCTCTAGGAATGAAGGTTTAGACGTTTTGCTAGAACTAGGTACGTTTGGTTTGGAGCTCGATGATCCCTTTTCTAACCTAAGAGGTTTATTGCTAATTATTGCGGTTCTCTTGGCAATTGTTGATTGGGTTTGTTGAGGTGAGGTTCTAGCACTATTATCTCTTACGGATGATGATTCGGTGGATGGGAAGTCCTACCATTTGTGGGTTTAACCGGAGATGATTCGGTTGAGGAAATTTCGTGTACAGCACGAGCAAGTTTCTTGGGTGCTTCTTGGTTGGATGAGTTAGCACTAGGAGCTTTCCTCATGATGAAATGACTAAGGAAAAGGTTTCTAAATGCTGAGAATTATGTTGTGTTTGATGACTAAGGGATTCTAGCAAGATGACTTATAAGGGGAAGGATTTGGCAAGTGCATTCAAGACTTAAGTCTCTAATATCCTTTGGAATGTGATGATTAGCATGCACAAGAGTCAACTTCAGAGTTTTACTGATCTAGGGATTTAATAAGGATGAGGTGGAGTGTTCAAGTTAGCAAGATGAGCTTGAAATGATTGTTCGAGCAAGAGTTGACATAAATCTGTCACCCGGATCCTACGGTTCCCACCAATGGGGGATCCGTCTAGGCTAATCCTAGGGATCCGGCTCTCAGCAGCTAGGAAAGGATAGAAGTGATGTTTGAAAGGTCTAAAGCCTATACCTTTTTGAGTGTTTCAGTTCTCCTAAGTGTCTTTAAATGGAAGGGTACTTAAATGTTCAAGGGCAATGAGTGATGTAGCTAATGATTGCCTTATATGGAAGAAATTGGAACTTTCGTGAGTACCAATCAATGAACAAAGATGACACTAAAATCTTGAGAGTGTCAAATGGAGCTAAATGATCCTAGTGATCAGATAGTGACTTAGGATAATGTCTTGGAGAAGATCCTAAAGGTCTTAAGGTGGAAGAACTAGTATTTGATCCATTTCGACCAATTTTGAGGTAAGGATGATTACGATCAATTTTGCCATAATCGAAAGATTTCTAAGTCTAGATGTGAGGGATCATGTGAGAAATAATGAGTGATCTAGAGAGCGGAAAAGTAATGAGTTTATGTGAAACGATAGATCGAAAAGCACTTTGAGTGTGATCCTTTGAGTGAGTGTGAAGCTTACTAAGCTTGAGTAGGACTTAAGAGATCCTAAGGTATTAAGTTCAGCTAGTGTGAAGTAGTTTAGGAACATGGTTTGAGGTGTAAAGGATTGAAACTCTACTTCTATTTGCCCGGATCTCACGGATCCTTCACTTGAGGGATCCAGATAGTTACAAACTAGGGATCCGGCATCTGGGACAGTTTTACTCAATAGTGAGCGTTTGTTCTAAGTATCGAACTTAGAGGCTAATGATCTCTACAGTAAGCATACATGTATACAAGTAAAACATACTAAGAGCATGTAGAAATAACACATAAGCAATTAAATGAGATCTAGCTCACAAGTAACACATAGGTTTATCAAACTTAACAACCGCTATTCAAGAAGCTCAAAATAGATTTACGATCTAGATTAGTAAATCGTTTGTATTAACAATGGCATGCGGAGTAGATGATGGTGTTCAAGACAGTAGGGTTGTTTTGGCCAACGGAAGCAATGAACTATGTATAGTCATTACGGATGGTGATTAGCATACAATGAACTTCGTCCATGAAGTCATGTAGCTCTTCTCGATCAAAGCAAGATAATCGCTTGATGAGGCAAGTGGTTGTGATTAACTAAAAGAAAAATTAATTTTACAACTTGTTTGATTAGTAATCCTAAGACAATGCAAAGTATTTCCATTGTAAACTTACTTTAGGAAAACATAGGAGTATAAATTTCCCAAGTGAGAGAATGAATATGAGACTGTTACTAGCGGTGCTCATTTACGGCTAAACACGACCATTTTTACGGGTGATTCCACATACCCAACTTCTATCAAGGAAGCAATTCAACCGTTAGGTCAAATTGAGTTTCTAGTGCAATAAGTTCTCCAATATTCATTCTCAAGTTAGGAAAATTTATATTCCTACAATGGCCTATCGAAGAGTAACAATGATGATACTTTGCTTCGTTTAATATTATAATTAAGACAACTAAGGTGACGAAGGTGTCATGTTAAAAATAAGTTAAAAGTTGTCCATATGGTAAACAACAAAAAATGGTTGGATGAGCTAGTTCAACATATGTTGTTGGAAAGCTTTGAGTTTGGACTTTCGGATATGAAAAATTATATTTGCATTGCAAAATAATTTACTTGAGTATATCGGATGAAATAATCAAGTTGTCAATCCTACTATGAAGCTTGGAGAGCGATCATGAAAAGGAAAATGGGAGAGTACATCATCAACACAAGTGTAGGTTATGATCCGATGTACATTCTTGTTGTTTTTAGAAAACGATACAAGAACAAAAGAAATCATATAAGCACATAAAACATTTATGTTGCACACATGACAAACTCAATCAAAAATCCATTTAGCGTGTTATATGTTTTAAATATTTTTCAACCTATATGACTTATCTAAGTATCTAAACTAACATTTTCGACAAAACTAGATGTTATCCCAAACACTCCTTCAAATAGCACATTGATTTGTAGAATATTACTAAATCGACAAATAAGAGAATGAATAGCAAGGTAAGGAAACCACATATGCTATTAAATCAAACAAGCACAAAAGCTATTTGAGATAAGCAAATAATCAAGTAATGCAAAAGAAGACAATTTATCATTTAGCATAGCATACGAAAGTTCTTTTCATCGCTTTGTGTTAAATATAAACATGTATACCAAGCTTGATTAGTTTATTTTATATTTATAAATATGATCAAAACCTTAATTTCAATAGAGGACACATTGTTATTCAAAAGCGAAAACATCCGTCTCCAATTAGATCAAAAGTTTGTGCAAAAGTTATGACCGAAAAATGACTTTCTATTATTAATCAATGATTCTGTAAATTATTGTTTTGAATCAGTGTATGAAATCATTTTTAAATGAAAGTAGACTCAAATATCTTTAAAACGATAGGTGGCACAACTTCTAATGACTTACGGTTAAAAAGTTGTGAATTTTTGAAATTCAGACAAAAACTGTCTTCTGTACCTACGGATCCCACGGATCCCTTGCTTGAGGGATCCGTCCAGTGTAACCTGAGGGATCCGCGGATCTGACACAGAAATACAAAAATGTACGTTTTGACCCGACGAAAAGGTTTAGTCTTTGTAGACTTTTTAGTGAAGTTATATTACCCATTTTTACCTTTATTCAAGCTTGATTAACAAGATATCTAACAACAAAACTTCAACGAAAAAAATCACTAAAACACTTTTCATATTATGCTTATTATAAGATAGAAGCATATATCACCATTTTGTCCACAAGCAATTTAGCACATTTTTTGAAAAAAAATATAACTAAGAAAACATACCTTTGCTATATCCCCTTTTTATGGTTTTAGAAACCATAGACGCGAAATACTTCATGATCTTCTAAGATACCCCAATCCTTTGCTATATTCCATTTTTATGGTTTTAGAAACCATAGACGCGAAATACTTCATGATCTTCTAAGATACCCAAATCCTAGTATGAAGACTTCTCAAAGGAAAAAGTTAGAATGATCTATCACTATCCTACATATGATGATTTCTAAAAACATGACTTTTTGTTTTAAGAAATTCCCTTCTTTGTAGTTTTCAAACATACACGGATCGTATCAAGTTTTCAAAGTACAATATACAAAAAAAAACTTGGTAACGAAGCTCTGATGCCGATTGTGGAAAACTAGAAGGGGGGGTTGAATAGTTTTACCAATTTAAAACTTCCTTTTAAATATTTAGATCGACTTATGTCAATCTATTTGGTTGTTTATGTTGGACGTTGATAGATAGATATATAAATGTGTAATTAAAGATAAAGAGTAAGAAGCACATCACCACGACACAAGTATTTATAGTGGTTCGGCTACAAGGACACCTTCCTTGCCCTACTCCACTCCCCGAGTCACCTACTCGAGAGTTTGTAAACACTACACCAACTCCTTATGGCGGAGAAGCCTTCACAACGTCGCTTAACCTTTTTCCGGTACTAAGCTAAATACCGAGTTCCTTCACACCAAGGCGAACCACACCTAACACACCGTCGCCTACCCTTTATACGGTGCTAGGCTAACCACCGAGTTCATTCACACCTTAGGAGAACTAATCCTATCACAACGTCGCCTACCCTTTATTAGGTACTAGGCTAAGCACCTAGTTCCATTACTATGGAGGAACTACTACCCTTCACGACACAACACCTAATCTCAAGGAGATCTACTCCTTGTTACAACACCATCAAGGATATCACCATCCTTGTAAATAAAGAAATACTTATATGTATAACGATGCACCTCATCGATTATATGACCTAAGCATTCTTCCCAAATGCTATTTGTTTTGATTCATAGGCATTCTTCACTAATGTCTTTGACACAACGCTTGGCACCCTTCACTAATGCCTTCGTCTTGACACCTTTAGCATTCTTCACTAATGCTTTTACACGGATGATGAGCACCTTTCACTAATGCTTTCATCTTGACACTTTCGGCATTCTTCACTAATGCCTTCAACCCAACATCTATGGAGAAAGGTAGATCTATCAACAAGAGAACCTTCGTTGTCTTGATGATGACGAAGCATGGCAACTCATGGACTTGAGCTTGCACGTCTTCAAGAAGTGGTGATCTTTCCTTTAATAGGAACCTAGAAGATCACACAAAAACAAAAGACAAACTACATAGATCACTTGGATCTGAGGTTAGAGGGTTAGAATACGTGGGGGAAGTATGTGTGTGAAGTGATGAATAGAAAGGAAGAAATGGCTCTCTATTTATAGAGAAAATTCTCTACTGTTCCCCGGATCCCACGGATCCCTTCCACTTGGGATCCGGCTAGCACAAAGCTAGAGATCCGTGGAACGCTCCTCTTTGCCCATGGGTATTTTTGGTTATGGGTCATGGGTTATGGGTTGATCCATGGTTTTCTTTCTAGATACAATGTATCTTAAGGATACAATGAAATTGGTCAAGTGGTATATATAAAACCATGGGTTATGGGTCAATACCATTTGCTGGTATACAATAAACTTGGTCAAGTGGTATATATAAAACCATGGGTTATGGGTCAATACCATTTGCTAGTTTTTACCCATTTAGTATATACTTGTTTTTACCCAACTACATTCAATGTATTTGGTCAATGGGTCAAATACTTAAGTTTCTACCCATTTATATTACCCAATATACTACATACGAGTTATGTGTATATTTACCCAAATATGTAAACACTAGTTGTTGTACATATGTAATACTAAATCATAAAATCACTTATACTTGTTTTAGTGTTTTATGTGAAAATGTGAATATGTTAGAAACTATTAGTTCAAACCATTTACGTATTTTATTTGTTTCTTTAATATGATTTTATGTTTGTTATCGACAAAACATTAGAAGATCGTAAAATATAAATAAACGTTTTTACGGCTTATTTGTATTAACATACTCCTAAAATTTTGACCATTAAATCTCACCAAATACACCTTTACACAAACGCTTACACCAAACCTTCAATTCAATTGGCCTCCCTAACAACAATTTTACACCAACATAAATTTTGAATCGAGCACAGGTTATACCGCCTTTCAATCTTTTATTCGCCTCTTTTATTTTATAATTGTTACATAACATTTAAGTATAGATCTGGAAATCGTGGAAAATACATACACAATCGCACTCACACGCGCATATCTAGGCGTTTTCTATCGTTGTGGGTACGGAGCACGAATCAGTCGGTGAAGACTTTTCTGGCAGTGATCTTGAATTTTTTTAGATGGTAGGATGTGTTGAGTTTTGTGTTTGTGTGTGTGAGAGATAGAACTAGTAGATTGGGGTGGTGGATGTTGTTTGCAAGTGTGTGCAGAAACATGGGTTATAGGTTAGAAATATTTTGTTGTTGAAGATGATGGTGGTGGTGGTTGTGAGTTTATGATGGGCAAAAAAAATAAGATAGATATAGGAGATTAAAAGTAGTTGATTTTGTTGTTCTTGTGCACGATGATAAATTATGTGTTTGACTTTTGCTATTGTTGTTGTTAAAAAGAGATTGTGGTGATGGGTGTTTTGAATTGTGGGTTTGAATGTGATATATGGTTTTGAATCAGGTGTTTTGATTTGATTTAATTTGATTTTTTTTATGTGTTTCAAAAATGAAAATGGCGGTGATGGATGGTGATGAAGATGAATAAAAGAGATGGTGGTGGGTGGTTATTGTTGGAGTAAGAAGTTAAAGTTAAAAGTAAGGGGAAAAGACCAAAATACTTTCAAGTTGAGTGACTTAACGAGGCGTTAGTTACTGCCATTAGAGGGAAGGATAAACGGTAGATAACGTTTGTCATTTAAGGACGGACGGTACATTTTTTTCGATCAAAAGATGATAGGCTGCGATCAACGCAAACCACAAAGACGAACGATGTAATTTACTCTAAAATTAATGTTAGACATTACTATAGAAAGCTATGAAGTACTTTGAAAGTCAAAGGTCAAAGATGGTTAAGAATCCATAATACATTTATGTGATTTGACAATTATAATATCATACATCTCTTGTTAACAAGTTCAGTTTCTTTGAGGTGGTAGTGACGAAAAGGATAAAATTCATTGGGTTGCATGGGACAAGGTTACAAAATCTAAAAAATATGGTGGATTGGGTCTTAGCAAGCTAGAGGAAAGCAATAATGCATTAGTTTTGAAATGGTTATGGAGGTACCGTACAGAGAATGATGCGCTATGAAGGAAGGTTATTGACGAGGTTCATGGTTCGAAAAGAGGATGGGAAATATTCCATTGTAGTAGTCAGTTTCCGGGCACTTGGACCAGGTTGGTGAAGGTTGGGTATCGGTTGAGGACACAAGGAATTAGCTTCATAAATATGATCCGCGGCGTTGTGGACAATGGTACAACGGTGAAATTCTGGATTGATCCGTGGCTTACAACTCAACCGCTGAAGACGGTGTTTCCTACTCTGTTTCGTCTTGAGGCAAACAAGTGGTGTACGATGGCAGATAGAATCAGTGTGGATAATCGACATAGTGCTATTCAATGGATGTGGAAGAAATATCCGGCTAATAATCTTGAAGTCGAAGAGTTAATTGAATGTCATAGATTAGTCTTGGATGTGCATCTAAACTGGAACGAGGATTCTTGGGCTTGGAACCAAGGGTCCAGTGATGGATACTCGGTTAAGGACGCAAGGAAATGGTTAAAAGGTAACGACTCAAGTGACGGTAATATCGTGTTTAATTGGTGTAAGTGGATTCCGAATAAATGTAATATTTTTATGTGTAGGGCGAGTTTGGACAGAATCCCTACGCAAAGTGCTCTTCGAAGACGTAATATTCTTGTGGGGGATGGTTTGTGCGTGTTTTGTGGAGAAACAGAAGAAAATGCGGATAATTTGTTCTCGGGTTGTCGGGTGGCGTGTGGTGTTTGGAATCGATAGCAAATTGGTGCAAAATTCCCCCGTTCTTTGTGTTTTCGACCAATGACGTGATTAAGCTTGTTACCTACTTGGGCTGCTCAGAGGCTAAGAAAGAGATTATATATGGAGTCCTGATTGTGTCGTGTTGGAGAATTTGGAAGGCTAGGAACGACAAGATCTTTAATGGGAATGATACGAGTGTGGTCCAAATTGTTTCGGATATCAAATCTATGGGGTACCTTTGGTATAGGAGTAGACGTAAGGAGGGTTCGATCGAATGGAAGAATTGGTGTAACTTTTCTGTTCCTATGATGTAGCTTGTTGTTTTGGCGGCTCATCTCTAGCTTGGAGATGCCCGTCTCGGTTTCTGTTTAATGAAGTTCTTTTAAAAAAAAAAAAAAGTAAAATCAATTATCATACATCACTGAAGATTAAAAGTGCAAATTATTTTTCCATTATCTTCTAACGTAAATTTAACGCGATAGAAAATATTTGCATCGTTATTATTCAGTGATGTATAATGTCTAACGTTTATTTTTATTTTTTATTGAAATAAACTAAAAAGGCAAGCATGGCTCGAACTCGGGTCTCCTCCCTCACAAAAGAGCGCCTCCTCAACCACTGGATTAAGCATCTAGTGGTGTAAATATACCAACTCAATTTTGTTCTAACCATTTTTTGTTCATGTTTATAGCATATAAGTTTGGGTCGGCCGGTTTTTGAGACGGGGCCAGATACGTTGGACTCTTTTTTTGTGCTATTTCTTCTTGTATTATTAGTGATTCATTTAGATTTCAGTAAAAATATATACGTGATCGATACTTGTCTGAAAATTTATTTTCGTTTCGATTTCAAATTGTGTTTCATGTCAAGCATTGACGTACTTACGCAAAAATATCAATCAACAAGTTCCAAGAGACACATATATCAAGTGATAAAAACTTCTCGAAAAAGAACATAACCACATTATAATACTTCGAAAGTTCAAAGTGCATAACCAATCCGATTTATCAAATTTTAATCATCGGTTTCATTGACCATGGATGAGATTTTATGTTAGCCGATGAGGTGTCGTACAACGGTGCACGTGGCAAGTGGCAAGTTGGGTCCCACAATAAGAGGTGCGGTGACAGGTAATATTTCAGCCATCAATATCACATTCTTCAAACTTCATCTGACCATAAAACTCTTTGTCCAGAGTTCAAATATCTATAAACCAAGTCATCATATAACTTCTTATGCGTAATGTACCTGTTTTTGACCATCATATATGTCTGGGTTTAGTAATTTCATATAATTGAACCCACAAAGACAAGCAACTTTACTTTATACACAGCTGGCACCATTATGTTTCAACCTGGCTCGGGCTCTGGCCCTCTTCCTATTTCTCAGTTTTTATTACAACAAAACAAAAGGATTACCTAAAAAAGAAAAAATTGGGTACTATTTTTTTTATTTTTTATTTTTAATATGTAATGATATGCATTATATACTCTGTTCTTGAGTTTATTTTTAGGAGAGAAAAGAAAATGTTTGAGATCGTACTAAAAAGAAATTGTGTTCATTTTTTAAGAGAGGAGAAGAAGGTAAAAGATAGTAAATTGCACCAAAATTACTCTCATAATCTTCTTTTCAAATTGGGATGAAATGAAGTGAAGTTGATTTTAAATCATTTTTTTTGCTTACATCCTCTCTTTTTCTTTCTAACTCGGGAACACAACATAAAAATAATTTTTTTTATTACTCGCCTCTACACTTCTCTTTTTTTCCCTCTCTATCTCTCTTCTTTCTGTTTTATACTCGGAGGTGATGCTTTTACATTGTTCGAGTAGTAAGATTTATGTGTGTTGTGAAGTTAAAATAATGTATTGCATAAGTTAGGAAAACAAATGGTATAATTATACATGTTGCTTTTGGTTTGTTATATGTTACTTTGCAATTAAAGAGTGAGACATTGATAATATCAAATAGTTCGGATATTTTAGTATCAATTTTCCATATTAAATGCTCGTACTCGTTATGCTTTATGTGAATATATACTTAAAATGCTTCATGTTTCCTTATCAGCTACAGTTTGATCATTGGAACAGAAAGATGTGGAAATAAAAAGATAAATGGAAGAACTTCACACACTTACTGGACCAGAAAGATATTACGGCGTAGCTTGTTCGATGGAGCTACACCATAACCTTTGTTGCTGATAAAATAGTACAAGCCTCGTCATCAGATATTACATCGTAACAATCTCATTGAGGTTACGTCGTAACTTTGAAAGAAATATTTTACGAGACAATTATGGCGTAACTTATCTATTTGGTTACACCATAATATTGGTACATATGGTGGAGGACTATAAGCTTACGAAGACTTATGGCGTAGGAGGCATGATGGACTTAAACCGTAATTATTAAACTTGGACGCCAAGGAGTTAAATTCCAGGTACTGAAAGTAAAAATAACAAGTAAGATGGAGGACTAAACTAGGCAAATCATATGATGTTTAAGATGTCATAAGGACTTGGCATAAAAATAATAAGAACGAGCAAGGACTAAAGACGGTTAATTCTTATTACATTTAACGAAAGATATATATCACAAGGATTGAAAGTAATTACGTCAAAGAACGATGAGGGGTTGAAACCAGAAAATTCTTATAATTATTACACTTACAAATACATAAGCACTTGAAGTGAAACCATGCGCTACTTCAGGGGTGAAACGCGGACAAGACTATGAAAGTTTCAAAATGATTCTAGGAATGAATGGGGATCCCTATCAATATCAAAATGAAGAAAATCGAATGAAATATATTACCTTTCTCTCACTCAATAGATGTGTCTGGTCTAGTACGGTACAGTACAATACGAGACAATGGAATGCAATGGGATAAATGGTAGAGGGCTGCCTGCGCCTAAGAGGAAAGTCCTAACGCTTAGTCTTGTCTTCCTTAGGTTAGTAAATCGATGGTTAGTTTTATGCCTGCTATCTTCCTTATCTGCGCTTGCTATTTCTATCTGAAAACTGAAAGGGATCACCTCGTACCTCCAAGAATAAGATTGCCCGCTCCATGCGCATCGCTCCACTAGCTCCACTCGCGAGCTTCCAGACATACAACAAGTGCCTGACACAGTCAGTGTTCTTGAATATCGAAGCATAAGTCTTTAGAGAATAATCTAGTATCTATATCAGTGATTCCGTTTGGCCGAGCCAGTTATCTAAAGTCTTGCAAGCAACATCACCCTCACCTCGGAATGAGAGAGACATCAAGGACAAGAACGTAGGAAAGCTCCTTAACGGGAGATTCAGCCACATAATCAATCCCCCAAACTGTTACTCGGGAATTGATAAGATGCCCTAGTCGTGTTGGTAAGCGTAAGCATTTCGTAAGCAGAAAAAACTAGATATTAAACTCCCGATATCAGTTGCAATTCTCACTATTACGGATCCCACGACGACAACTCCCGCTGAAGCAATTGTTGCTGCAGAGGTAGCTAAATCACCTATCCGCTATAGACGGAAAAGGCATGTGTGTGGCGGAATTTCTTACTTCATCCATACTTTTTCTACTTTTTCTGAAGTGTGGGGCAGCCACCCAAGCTTATTAGTCACTTAGATAAAGAAGGAAGCCCTTCGAGAGCTATTCTTTCCCTGATATTGGCAGGACTTACTAGCCCCTAGCTGTTTCAATGGTAGGAGCAGGGGATTGCAGAGGGGAAACCGTGCTAAGGAGAAGGGACTGCAGCCCCAACCCCCTTAACTAATGGATGCTTAGATACCTGCAACTGAATCTGTAAGCGGTGCAGGGCAGGATGGACGAGAAAAGCGCCTTTGCTACTAGGAGAGTCGCTAGCTTGCTTGATAATAGTTACGTCATAACTTATTAATTTGAGTTACACCATAGTTGTATCGAAATGATTTCGTCATAATTGCTTACATCATGGTTAGGCCATAACCTCACATTTACATTTACGCTGTAACTGAATTGAACTCTATAAATACAACCCTAATTCAGCTCTTTTCAGCATCTATTTCCATCCATCTCCAAAGGGCAATTAGGGAACCATCACAGGGTATTTTCCAGCCATCATCCATGACTTTTTAAGGGAGAATTCACACAATCGTCATCGTTATTAGTTCTACATCAAGTAATTTGTATCAAACATTATGTCTAATTTGATTTATGTTTTATTAAGTATTGTTTGTATAATTTATAGTATGATAGGCTAAACACTTCATGTTTTAGCCTAATTATGAATTTGTTATTATTTTGATCTTTATTTCCTTGTTTATTTATCGTTTATGTGGATATCTTGATTAGCCTATCGTTAGATCCTTGCGTTTTGGTAGTATTGAAGCTACGATAGAACCTAATAAGCTAGTTAGTACATGACCATTTGAAATCTAGCCTAGTAGGTTACATAAGCTGTAACATCGTGTGGAATTGACCATATTACCGCCTACACTAGAATAGGTGCTTAAGAAGCGCGGGTAAAACCTTACATAGACCAAAAGAGGGTTTAAGTGTCAAACTCGACACTAGATATGTGTAATAGATAATTGGTACTTAATGACTAAGAACTAGATACTTGGCCACCCGTGACCATCGGGGTTGGGATCTAGGGATTATAGGTTAGGTCATGATTACCATTCGGGCCTAATGACTTAGAACCACTACGTAGGCAAGACATAGACATTTCACATAGGAACTAGATCATTGTGTTACTAATGTAGTAACTAGGTTAGCACATCGTTCACCTTTGATAGTTTGCACATTTTCGTTTCCATTATTTATTTCTTGCAAATTAGTTAATTAAACAAAACAAACTACACTCAAAACCGTGACAATCAGAACTCAAGTTAGAAACCGCCCCTTAGCTCTTGGGACGACCTCGACTTCACCGAATACTACACTACATACGATCGAGTTCTCTGCCTGTTAGTGCATAGGTAGACCATAGGTAGAGTAGAAATTATAAATATTAAACCTGGTCTAAAATAAGCATCATATATATAGTCTTGTTGAGCATTAGGTGAATCGTTGGCAGTACTAGTGTGTTTTTTTATGCATTATGGTTTTGGGAGGGTGACCCTCTATCTACTTTGCTATGTTTTCTTACGTTCGACGATGAAACTGCATATAGGTTGGCATAATTTAGAAATATTAAAGGGAAATATAGTCATAGGTTGGAAGTATTCATGGCTTACTATTGACTGTGAGTGATGCCAAATTATTGTTCACTGTGTGTATATGCTTGTGAAGAATGATACTCTATCTTTGTAGACATTGGTGACAATAAGATGGAAATGTAGTTGACTGTCTAACAGCCCCATGATAACCCATGAGTATATGTAGTCTTGTTGAGCATTAGGTGAATGGTTGGTTTGTTACCCCACATAGTCTTGTCTTCAAATACCAACACCTATCTTATGTCTTTATCAAAAAATTCATTCAATTTTTCATCTACCCCGCACATTCTCATCTCTTTCTTATCTTTAAATACTGATGAACTAAATGTAAATAGTTCATGTTTCTAGCTTGAAATGTTTCCCCTAGAATGGAAGATGGGTGATTGTGAGTAGACTTTGAAACCCATGAATCATCTAAAACACGCAAAAACTTCACTGCAACAAGATGTTCATCAGAATAAAAGCTAATTCACACTGCACATCATCTTGTTCTGGCAAAGTTTGTGTATTTGAGATGATTAGGGAGATTCAAAAGATACTCACAATTACTATCTGCCATTCATTGGGAAACATTTAAAGCTATAAACATTTCAAGAAGATTATTGTAGCTGATGCAGTCATTTTATACCTATAATGCATTTGTTGTTATAAGCTGATGCAGTATCTGTTATAGCATCTGTAAGTATGATTAAGTCATCACATGACTTGTTATATTATCACAGTCTCTTATTTATTTTACTTTGGCTATCTTTATTGACGACAAGGGAAAAGGAAAACTTATCGAGGGATATAAGAACATGACACATGAAAATATGAATGTGTTTTGTGTAGATCTGGAAAATAGGATAAAAATCTTGAAGATGTGTGTTGGAATCACTCCTAAACTATAATTCAAGTGTTAGTCATTCTTATGTAATAAGTAGCTTATTATGGCCTTTATGTTTGTTATTAGCCTTAAGCTTATGTAGAAGGCCCATGAGCTTAGGCCCAAGCCCATTAGAGAAAGGATGGAAACTAGGAGTGTTGCCCTAGCTTTCCTCCTATAAATACCTTATGTAAACCCTCACTTGAGGGTTGGTTGTTCAAGTTATTTCTCTCATTACACATCTACGCCTAACCGTGCTTTATATCGTGTGTGTGTGTGTGTTTTACTTGTTCAATCGCCTTATCTCTTTCTATATTACTTGTGTTTGTAAAACTAGTGACCTAACAGTGGTATCAATCGCCTAATAGTTGAGTGAATGTATTGTTTGAAGTGAGTTTTGGTCTCACGCTTAACTTGCGTCTCCTAAACTTTGGCTTGATCAAAAACGTATTTTTTACACTTTTTAATCCAAGATTCTTGTCCTTTCAACGTTATAAGGTGTTAAACTTACTGTTTTTGACAAAAAGTTTGGAACTTTATGTGTGGATCATTGTTTTTCTACTAGTTTTTGAACGAGGGTTAAGTCCTACGCATAACTGTTTTAAGAGCTTTGGATCATCAAGTTTCACACTTTTGTGTCTTTTGGTGTTATTGAAGCTATTTTATCACACAAAAACTGGTTCAGAAACATCTTTGGGCAAAATCAAAATTACTAGTAATTCTACGCGTAGCAAAACCCTAATCCTACGCGTAAGTTATTCCTTGGTTTGATCCTCGTTTTCGTGGTTTACTCCGTGTTTTCTGGATTGGATAAGCCTGAAAATACGTCGACTTTGGATATCTTTTGCACTGTGAAGTGTAAAAGATCACTTGGGATAAAACCCTAAAATTACGCATAAGCATAAGCTTACGCGTAGAAATCCTACGCATAAGATTTATCTTACGCCTAAGCCTAGTCTTACGCATAAGATAATCCTATGCTTAACTTTCTACGCCTAACTTTTGTCTACGCATAACTTTAGCGTCTTTTCCTTACTTACGCGTAAGCTAAATTCTACGCGTAACTTCTAATTGTTACGCGTAACTTTGGTGTTTTTACGCATAAGTGCTACTTGATTATTGTGATTTCTACGCCTAAGGATACTTCTTCAACAAAGGTTCATTCGACTACAAAGATCCATTTTTACCAACACAAGTTTTTCAACATGTCACAACCACCATACTCTAACTATTTCCCTTACACTTATCCTCAACGACAAAAACAACTAAGTCCACAACATCAATAATGGAATCAACAACAAGCTATTTATCAACAACAATTTAATCAACAACATACTCCACAACTTGGAGCAATTCCTCCACCACAAATGGTTCAAAAACATCCAAGTCTTCAAGTTCAACCCTACACAAATGATTTCAATCAACATCCATCAAGGAACACTATGAAGGAGCCCACTTGGTTTGCAAAGATGTGTGAAGCTTTAAGCAGCCAACAATCAATTCATGACGCTGGATCACTTGATAGACCTCCAATGCTCACTCCAGAAAATTACGATCAATGGGTGATAAGGTTCTTTAGGTTTTGTGATCTGAAGAAGCCACATGGAAAGTTCTTAAAGAAGGTTATCTTGGAAGGTCCATTTGAGATGCCTACTGTCATTGTACCCGGAGATCCTAATGCTATTCCACCAAGAGATGAACAAACAAACATTGCTACTGTTGCAGATTTAAATCAAACAGAACTTCTACACTATGAAGCTGATGAGCTTGCAATGCAATATATCCCTTTAGGATTACCTAACCCAATTCTTCGAAGTGTTGATGCTCAAAAGACTGCAAAGGAAATGTGGGACCATATTCATCTTCTTATGGAAGGATCTGTACTCAATCAGGAGGATTTGGAATCCAAAATTTACTTGGCTTATGAACACTTCATGATTGAATCTGGAGAGACACTAGAGTCTTATCATCATCGATTTTCAGACATCATCAATGATTTGGATAAACACAACATCATCATGCCAAGAATTGCAGTGAATACTAAGTTCCTGAGTAGTCTTGGTCCTGAATGGGAGAAGTATGTCATTTTTCTCCGTCAAGCGAAGAATATGCATCATTCTACATATGGATTGTTGTACGATTACTTGAAGCCTCATGAAAAGGAAGTTGATCGGGAAAGGATTCTCCGTGCTCAAATTGCTCCACCTACACATCCGGAAAATCAACAACTTGCCTTATATGCTCAACAAAGTTATCCTCCTCAACAAGCAACTCAACCAACTGCCTCAGTCACACCAAACGATCAATCACAGCAACCTCAACAAAATCAATTGGTTCCTTACAACAACAACAATGATCAAGCACTTCATAGTCAAACTAATGAGGAATCCGATCCGTTCGAAGCATTGCAACAGGGATTTGTTATGATTGCTAATGCTTTTAGCCGTTATACCAACAAATCCAACAATCGTATTCGTTCCTCATCCAATACACAAAATCAGGCTGTTGTGAACAATGGACGAGTTGAAGTTCAAAATCGTGGTTATGGTCGTCAAATGGGAGGTGGTCAAGGGTTTAATGCTATGGGTAGGAATAACAACAGAGCTCAAGTGGTGGAACAGGGAAATGATCAGAATGGGTTGAATGGTCTTCGATGCTACAACTGCAATGAGAAGGGACACCTGGCTAATGAATGCCCAAAGCCAAGGACTAGGGGTAGTGCTTATTTCAAAGAGGCTCTTCTTTTGGCTCTTAAGGATGAAGCTGGTGGATCTCTCACAAACAAAGAACAGAGCTTTATGGCAGATGCAGACTCAGATGATGATATGGAGGACTTGCAGGCCAATGCAGCTGTTATGTTGATGGCTAATATGCATGAGTTACACATGAGTGAAACAGGCCCAGTGTATGACACTGATGGCTTGTCTCAGGTACCCGAACAAACCATCATCATATCTAAACTAATATCTCCGCCAATATCTGAATCCGGCACGGCTCAGACTGGTCAAAATGAGTCATCTACATCTCATTCTGACGATTTTCAAATAAACCCTGTCGTTACATTTGACGATCAAGATGACCTAATGGTTTCCTTTGATAATCAAATTGACTCCGTGGTTGTACTTGAGGATCTAAATAATGATCATGTTGTGACTCACGTTGAACAAGCCGAACTGTTGCCTCATCCAGATTTTGCTCGTTTAATTCAAGACCATCAAATCAAAATGGAGGAATGTTATGCATTAAATAAGGAATTAAAAAGCAAAAATGCACTAAACCAAGGATTTTGAATGCTTACAAATGCAACTCAACTTTTTCAAAACTTAAGAAAACCGTGAAAAAGGTTTTGAAGCCGCTTTTGCTAAATCTCATCAAAACGAAAAATATTTAGAGAGACAGATGCGTGATCTAGCCGCTTCGAAGAATGCTTTGTTGTCTGAAATAGAACAACTGAAACATGAACATAAAAAGCAAATTAACGCTCTCACCTTGGAAAATCAAAAAGCTAAGGCTGAGTTGTTAATTTGTCAAAAACAGTTCTCCGCATACAAAAAGCATTCAACGAATCGGGTAGATGACCTTCTTGAAGAAATTATCGGCTTGCAAAACAAAATTAAAGAGTTTAAAACTGTTGTTTACAAACATGGTGAATCAGTAACAGCTATTGAAAAGTTTACTTTAAAACCCAATCCAAAAGGATATGGACAAAATCTAGCTGATTACAAACCAAAGCTTTCACTAAAAACATTCAAACCAAATCCTGAAGTTTCCAGTGCAGAATATAAAATTAATGATACTGTTATGAGTGTTGTTGAATATTATCGTCAAGAGGAATTAGATGCAGAAGACGAGAGTCGATCAAAATTAAAAACTGTTGTTTACAACAAACCTTTTAATTATTCAAAACCGGTCACTTTCTTCACACCAACGAATTCTTCTAACACACCAAGGGTTATCATCAAAACACATGAGTCTTCTAATGTTAATCCCCAACCAGATTATGCACAAACTTATGGTCCTTTACCTTCCATCAGTGAAGTAAACTCAAAACCTGAAACTCGAAAAATTCTTAGATATTTTGACATTTTCATGGCTGACCTCAAAATTTTACAACATGAGATAGAATATCGTTCTGAAATCAAAATTGATCATTTTCAATCGCCTCTGGCGCAAGAACAAAGAGACATTTTTCAGAAAAATATTTTACCTAACGTTAAAAATTTGAAAAGTTGTGCATTAGCTTTGGAAAAGGATTTTCATAAGGAACTTGGAGTGATGAAGGTCGTTTTTGAGAAAACCGAAACATCTATTTCTAATACTAAACGTAAAAAGAAACTGTTAAGAAAAGATGTTGATCGACTCTTGGACGATGTTATCTGTGCTGATATCCATAATGTTGTGTTATTCTATTCTTTGCCACATGCATCTGATTATATCTTTGCTGATAATGTTGACTCTGTGGTAACTGTTGAGAATACTGATAAGGTGCTTCAAATCGAGTCTTTAAAAGCTGAAAATGAACGATTACTTAACGAACTTTACAATGCAAAACGTCGTCTTAATTGGTGTGAAAAAGATATTCACAATCAACAACTTGGTTTTCAAAAGAAAATCGCTCAGTTGTAAACAAAATCTTTTGATCCTAAAATTGAGCAACTGGATGATCAAAACATGTCTTTGAAAAGTCAAATCTCAAAATATGAACAAGAACTTGTAACAGTTAAACAGGAATATGGTGTCATATTTGATTTACTCAATAAGACTCGTCATGAAGCATCAAACGAACTTGATCACTATCTTGCTCACACTAGAGAAGTCATGAATTTTGCTGGTAATATTCGTTCTGAAAATCAAGATTTGATTCACACTATCTCTAAGTTAAGAGAAATGTTAGGAAAGTATGAACAACTTCCGCCAAACATCATGAAGAGATTAGCACCAGTAACACTTAGTAATCGTGAACCTAGAATCCCTACTGCCAAATCACAAGTTGCTAACGTGCTTCCTTCTACTGAAACAGGAATAGTTGCGTCTTTTCCAAACGTCCGCACTTCACAGCCTAGGAGCACTCAATCGAAGAATAGGAAGTTGCGACCTAAGAAAAGATCAATAAGGAATGCTAAAGTAGAAGAACACCCTAGGACTATGAATAAGACTCACGTTGCTTCTACTATAGATATTGCGTCTGGCAAATGTAATAGAAATAGTGATGTAACGAATGCTAAACCGTTAAGTACTTTTGAAATTCAGTCTGATGCACCTTGTGTTATTTGTCGTAAAAGTATGAATTCTGATTGTCATGACAAATGTGTTGCTAAAGCTATAATCTCTCGTTTACGGAATCCTAAGAATCGGAATACCTCTAGGCCCACTAATCATTCTAAGTCTGTGCTTGGTAGACCGCCTTCTTTAGATTCTACGTCATGCGTGGTTGTCCCTGTAGCTCCAGTTTTACCTCCTAAGAATGTAGTACCACCTAGTGCATTCATAAAGACTAAAGCAAACAGTAGTTATAGATGGCAGAAATGGATATATAACACATTAGGATTTAAATGGATGCCTAAAGTTATTAATGTATGTATGTCTACTATAACTGCTTCGGAACCCTCTAACATTTCGGGTTCCACATCTACTTCTATTCCATCTGTGTCGTCTATGTGTAATGCAGGTGATACAGATCATTCTCTAGATTGTTGATAGCGGATGTTCCCGACACATGACAGGCAACCTTAAACTGTTATCAAACTTTATTACAAAGTTCATTGGCACTGTCAGGTTCGGGAATGATCACTTCGCAGCTATCATGGGCTACGGAGATTATGTCAATGGGAACATCGAAATCAGCAGGGTTTACTATGTGGAAGGCCTCGGTCACAATCTGTTTTCAGTAGGTCAGTTTTGTGATGGAGATTTGGAGGTTGCTTTCCGGGAGAAAACTTGTTTCATTCGTGATCTACAAGGAAATGACCTTATGTCTGGCTCGCGTAATTCTAGTCTCTACACTATCTCTATGCAAGACATGGTTGCTTCATCTCCCATCTGCTTACTTTCAAAGGCAACATCAACAAAATCCTGGCTATGGCACCGTCGTCTCTCACATCTAAACTTTCAAACCATCACCAACCTTGCTTGACACAAACTAGTTGAAGGTCTCCCACGATTCCGGTATTCAAAAGATCACCTTTGCTCAGCTTGTGAACAAGGAAAAAGCACTCGTGCTCATTTTCCTTCAAAGGTGGAACACAGCTCTTAGCATGTGCTTCATCTTCTTCACATGGATTTGTGTGGCCCGATGCGCGTGCAAATGATCAATGGCAAACGCTACATCTTAGTAATTGTTGATGACTACTCACGATGGACTTGGGTCTACTTTCTTCGAAGCAAAGACCAAGCTCCACAAATGATCATCACCTTTCTCACGAAAATACAGGTTCAGCTCCGCAACACCGTCAGACTAATCAGAACAGACAAAGGAACTGAATTTGTTAACCAAACCCTTCGTGAATTCTATGAGAAAGTGGGAATTCAGCATCAAACATCTATTGCACGTACACCAGAACAAAACGGAGTTGTTGAAAGACGAAACCGAACGTTAGTGGAAGCTGCAAGAACAATGTTAATCAATGCTAAACTTCCAGATTACTTGTGGGCAGAAGCCGTATCTACTGCATGCTATACTCAAAACCGTTCTATGATCACAAAACGCCACAACAAAACACCTTTCGAGCTTGTCCACAACCATAAACCGAATCTCAAATACTTTCATGTATTTGGATCCCTTTGCTATCCGAATAATGATCGTGATGATTTTGGAAAGCTCAAAGCCAAAGCTGACATTGGAGTCTTTATTGGATATTGTGAGAATTCTAAAGGTTACCGGATCTGGAATCGTCGTACAAAACAGGTGATGGAAACGATTCATGCTCATTTTGATGAACTTACGGAAATGGCTTCTGAGTATAACAGCTTAGAACCCGGACACAACCGTTTAAACTTCCCTCAACCCCCATCATCAGCTGAACAAAGCCCCCAGCTCACTCGTCAACAAATGGAAAGGTTATTTGCTCCGCTGTTCAATGACGATATTGATGACCGTGCTCCAGGTGTATCCGCTGTTTCCGCTGCACAACCTGATAATATTCCTATACCTGATACACCTGCTACAACAACTACTGTTGAAGAAGCACCACTAGTTGACTCCACCACAACAGTTGAACAAACCGCTTCCAACAATGATGAACCGGCTGATGATATTCTGAATGAAGTACCCCCACCTGCAAATTTTGATCCAAATGCGTTCTTTAACCCGTTTGCTAATGACACTGCTGCACCTGATGTCGCGGAATCATCAACAAACCATTTGAATCCTCATAATCTGCACAATGTATACCAACATCAACCCTCTACACATCGATGGACAAAAGACCATCCTCTGGCAAATATTATTGGCAACCCAAATCAACCAGTCGTTACGAGACAACGTCTTCACACAGATGGTGAACATTGCATTTATGCACTCACTGTCTGCCAATCTGAGCCTAAAAACATTAAAGACGCAATGACAAAAGACAACTAGATTGAATCCATGCAAGAAGAACTCAACCAATTCAAACGTCTTGAAGTATGGGAACTGGTTGAAAGACCAACAGGGGTCTACGTCATTGGTCTCAAATGGATTTGGAAAAACAAATTGGATGCTAAAGGGAACGTAATCCGAAACAAGTCACGTCTAGTTGCTAAGGGTTATCATCAGGAAGAGGGTATAGACTTTGAAGAATCTTTTGCTCCGGTTGCTCGTCTTGAGGCTGTTCGGATATTTCTCGCGTTCGCGGCTCATATGAATATGACGGTCTTTCAAATGGATGTCAAAACTGCGTTTCTCAACGGACAACTGAAAGAAACGGTTTATGTCAGCCAACCCGAAGGATTTGTTGATCCAGAGTGCCCGAACCATGTCTACAAACTGAACAAAGCTCTTTATGGTCTCAAACAAGCCCCTCGGGCATGGTACGATAAGCTATCATCTTTCCTCATTGCTAATAATTTCACCAAAGGTTCGGTTGACCCAACTCTTTTTATACAATATCACGGGGCACATATCTTAATTGTTCAAATTTACGTGGATGACATCATTTTTAGGTCTACACATAAAAAGTTTTCAATCGATTTTGCAAAACTAATGAAGAAAAATTTTGAAATGTCCATGATGGGTGAACTTACATTCTTTCTAGGATTACAAGTTCATCAATCACCCCGTGGTATTTTCTTGAGTCAGTCCAAATATGCCCTTGAATTGTTAAACAAATTTGGAATGAAAACCTGTGATACTTATGCAACACCAATGACTCATACCAAGAAGCTAGACGCTGATTTACATGGGAAATTAGTAGACCCTACCAAATACCGAAGTATTATTGGGTCTCTCATGTATCTAACAGCTAGCAGACCTGATATTGTCTTTGCCGTTTATCTATGCTCCCGTTATCAGTCGCGACCAACTGAAACCCACCTCTCTGAGGCTAAAAGAATCCTCCGATACATCAAGGGAACCATTAACTTGGGGATCTGGTATCCGAAGGATTCTGGTTTTGAACTAATCGCTTTTTCAGACGCTGACCACGCAGGATGCTTAGACTCAAGGAAAAGTACTTCAGGAGCTCTACAATTTCTTGGTGATAAACTGGTGTCTTGGCAATCAAAGAAGCAGGATTGTACATCGCTGTCATCAACCGAAGCAGAATATGTAGCCATGTCCGCGTGTTGTGCTCAAGTCATCTGGATGAGAACACAACTCAAAGACTATGGTTACGTATTTGACAGAATCCCGATGTACTGCGACAATCGGAGTGCCATTGCGATCTCATGCAACTCAGTCCAGCACTCGAAATCAAAGCACATCGATCTTCGTTATCATTTCATCAAGGACCACGTGGAATAGGGTACTGTTGAATTATACTTCGTGGGTACAGAATACCAATTGGCAGATCTACTCACCAAAGCCTTGCCTCCCGCTAGGTTTAATGAGTTGGTCCACCGGATTGGTATGAGGTGTTTGACTCAAGAGGAATTGGATGACCTCCTAAAACAGTCTTAAAAACCTGTCAAACACCAAAATATCTTTTGTAAATACTTTTTCAAAAACAAAATACAAAAATATAAAACCTGATAAAAACAACAAAAATATTCTTCTAATCTAATTTTCTTTTAACATGGCAAGTACATTTCTTCCATCAACACTTTAATCTTTCAAAATTCAATATTTTTACGATCAAGTGTTGAGGGGGAGAAAATTATCACTTAACTGTTTCAAAACATCTGTGTACTTGCATGATTATCTTATCCCGGTTGTACCTTTTATCAATGGTGGAAAATTTTCTGGTTCAATGACACTCCTCGGACTAAAATTTATAACCTTTCATTATTTCTTAAGTCGAGGGGGAGTGTCGTCATGTTTCTTTCTCAACAATTTTTGTTTGGTAACCAAAATGGAAGTTAAATGGCTTTGTGTGAAAAAGGAAAAGGTGGAGGGACCAAAACTGTCAAAAGATGAAAGTCATTTTAATAAAAGTCATCCACCTAACTTCCACTCCACATTTATTACTCTTAACCTAACATATCCTACGCATACAAATCATTCAAGAAATCCGTGTTTTGGATCATCAATTTGTAAGTTGTTTTATGATCTTAACGTGTTTACAAACATTGGTTTTGATTTTTATACAAATCCAACGGTCAAATTGTTGTCTATGATTGATTTGGTGTTCTTACACATATGTGTATGAACACCTAATCAAGAATGGGTGTTTGTGATTAAAAAGATAGTGTCAAAATGCTTTAATAACATCAATGATACCTTTTCTATCATCAAAACGAACCCATAAACACGAATTGTTTGGTTTTCTAAATTAGGGTTTATGCGTGGTTTTGGGTATTTTCAAATGTGAAGATTCTTGGTCAAAAAGATTGTTGTGTGATACTCATATCATGTTGAATTAAAGGTTTCCAGGCTCTATAACCACCCAGAAACTCTCATTAATTAAAAATTGGATGTTACGGTTTAAAGTTCTTGAGTTTGGGTATTTTTGATTCACCACGATTTAGATGTTATAACTCCGTTATTAGACTCTCATAACATCCATGACCTACCAGAATTGAATTGGTGCTAATCCTATGGTTAAAACTCTTATGCGTAATTCATAACCCTTAGGGTTTTGACCTACGCGTAAGTGTTTCTACGCATAAATGTTTAACAAGCTTTCATGCCATGATTTGAGTTTAGAATGAAAATATGTGTTAAGATTGATGTTATGATGTTTTATTTCAGGCTTGCTACGCATAAAATTCAGAATCAAGGTTGATTGTTACTCTACGCATAAGGATTACCTTACGCGTAGGCAGTTATGCGTAAGAGAAATCCTACGTGTAACTACTACGCATAAGGTTCTACAATGGGACTACGCGTATCCTGTGAAGGATATGCGTAAACAGTGACTCTACGCATAAGGTCTACTCTTATGAGTAAGCCTTACGCGTAAGGTCTTTATACGCCTACGCGTAAGCCCTACGCATAAGGACCCCTTTTCCTACGCGTAACATTTCTTACGCGTAAGTTAGGATCCTACGCATAAGCTTTCGCCTACGCTTATGTCATTACTGTTTACGCTTAACTTTGCCAAATCTACGCCTAAGCCTTGATTGACCTTCATTATGAATTGTTACGTGTACAAACTTGTTAATAAACAAATCATATCGTCACGAATCCAATAATGTCACTAATAAACTTAAACATTTGATATGTTGTGAACTATAAGTGATAACATAAACTTTAAAACTTAAAGTTAACTAACTCACGAAACATTTCACTACGTCATTGGACTATTGGACAAACAAGTGACTTAGGACTCGTAACAATCATTGACACTGTACATTCAATAACTAGACAATAAAACCTTCTGTTGACTAACATTATGTCTTTCGATATGTTGGTTCTTTTGGCTAATGTTATTTCAGATCACGACATGGCTGCTCAAATCAATGTGGATGCACCAGAAGTTCTCACAATTGCTGACATCTTCCCCAATGGCTATCCTAGAAAGATTGGAAAGAACAACCTTAGGGTTGACTTTGAAACCCTCACATGCTCAGAATCTTCTTGTCTCATTGCTGTGGATATTCTAAGGAATCATCCCTACCAGAACATGCTCTCACACTCTGTTATAGTACCAGAAATCTACATTCAGCAATTCTGGAATTCTATGCAGAGGATCACAGGTCAAAGTGCAGTGACAGTGACACTTAATCACAAACAAGTCACCATCACTCATGCAGACTTACGGGCTGTTCTTCTCATTCCTGAAATCGAGCCAACTGACTTCTTTGCCACACCTACTGAAGAGACAGTTCTGCAATTTCTTCTTGACATTGGCTATGATGAAGCTTCAGGGATTATTACTAAGCATTCTCACGTGGAGCTTAAGAACATTCCTCAACCGTGGAGAGCCCTCTACATCATCATTACCAAGTCTGTTTCTGGTCGTGACAGTGGTTATGAGCATCCAAAGCTCATGGAACTGCAAATCTTCTGGTCTTTGATCAATAAGAAGGACATCGAAATCGAAGCACTGATATGGGAGGACATGATGCTATTTCACAAGAAGCTTGGCTCAAAGATTCCCTATGTCAGATACACAAAGCTTTTGATCCAGAGAGCACTTGGGCTTAATCCTGATATCCCCAAGAGGCTCAATGACCCCGACAATCATGACTTGTTGTCCGAACCTATCCTCTCTATCAGAATCAAGGAATCGACAACTAAGAAGCAGGGTGCCGTGCTGCCTGATCACCTTCTATCTAAAGAACTCAAGATCTGGTAGACGGTAATACTTTGGAGCATGCTAAGATAATGCAAGAAAAGTTCCATGTGAAGAAGATGACGAAATCCGAGTTGAGGCGAATCAAGAATGAAGCTTTTCAACTGTGGAAAGATAGCTCAGAAAGTGCCATCGAGGTCGAATATCACCTTGAAAACATTGCTCGAGCTAGGTCTAACAACATGGATTGGCTCAACCCAGAAGCAAACGTCGACTTCACTAAACGGGACAACCCTCCATATTACACCGACTGGTCAAAACCACTACCAACGATTGGCCAACCAGATGAACCTAGGATTCCATTCAGATATTTCTTCAACAAAGACTTGGAATTTCTTCTACACGGTGGCGATGGATCAAGGAAATACGCTACATCTTTGACACTTCCATTTCCTGCAGCCATATACTCAAACTGCATAGCCATCGAGGAACGTGCCAATCACTTGTGTTCCGACAAAGTGGAAGCATATGACCGCGATGCATTGTACGGGATTCATCATTGGCCGGAACGCCGAAGAATCTACTACCGAAGCTGCCAGGTTCAGAAGTCTCAACATGCAGTGTTCAGTACTAAGGATATCGTTGCCATCAAACACGTTGCTCTTTCATCTAAGTGGGACTACACTTTCCTAAAGAATATCGTGGTCAAACGACAAGATGAACAAGATTACGCATTCTCTGAGGCTGACTTTGAGAATTTGTCTATCAACGACATTGAAGACATGTACCTTGCCAAAGTACAGGGTCGCATGAGGCAATTTTCAACCGAAGTACAACGTGAATTCATCAAGTCACTGCTCATCTTCATCAGACGCATAGTCATCAAGGAACGTGTAGAAGATCTTCAGCTGGCAGTTGAATCTTATCAGACCCGTGTCAACTTCACACCACCTCAGCTAGATCTTCCCGACATCAACCAGCTCTCACAATATACAGTCATCAGCAAACCTTTCGGCGTCGTTTACCGTAGTGAACTAAAAAGAAATTGCTTAATGGCGTGTAGTGAAATTCACAAGTTTGGGGATCACACTTTGAAGATGGTTAGGGACGGATTGACATATAGGTTGAAGGAAATACGTCACAAGATTGGGTCTCCTAAGCGATGGAATTCTCAGGATCAAAGGGATGTGAGGAGAATCATCAAAATGATTGATGAAAGGTTGAATAGAAGGGATCAGTTCAGAACTTTGGAAAGCTTTGTTGGTGGTCGACCCAGGATTAACATCACCGGCTATCAACGCCCTGTTCGCACTCCTGGCAACATCACTGGACTTCCTGGTACCCCTTGAATTGTTTCCTTCATTATTATAAATTTGGATGTGTGATTATATATGTCTATGGCTTGTGCACACATAACAGTGTACAACCCGTAATTGTCAAGAAAGGACCCTGTGGTACGCTTCAGTGCCACAATCTTATAAAAGGAGCGAAAGCTTCTTACTTTTGAGTAAAACCTATCAAACCTTTCATTTTTCAAGGTTTTGATCAGAAGAACAAGTACTTCCCCGTAAGATTTTCAAAACCTCAACCGTTTATATCACTTGTTGAGGGGGAGTATTTGAATTCAAACTTTGTTTACAAATTTTTCATAGTGGTCATCTTCCCGCAACACTCGAAATGGTCATATTTATTCTCAACTTTTCAAAAATAACATTTTATATGCCATTTTTGAGGGGGAGAAAATTATGTGATAAGAAATATGTTGTGTAAATGCAAATGAATCTTTGTGTAATAGACTTAACCTACGAATTGACGGTACTAAACTATTAGTAACTCGAAAAGACTTGTCCTGGACGGGTAATAATTTCAAGCTAGCTCGCTAGTAATGTAAACGTGTCTCGCGAAGGACTTGTCCGAGTAGAATGTACCATTCGAGAAACTCTTGGTAGACATGAACTCTGACGGGTTTGACAACCTTTCGAGGTTTGTTTACACCTTCAAGGTAGTTATTAGAGCTAGTTGTCACCTAAAAGCTGACAATGCAACTCTTTAACTATGCAATGTAACCGTGTCTCGCGGGGGATTGTCTATCTTGAGTGAATCAATTCAAAAAGTGCGCGCTTTTTCCTCACTGTGCATATAACCGTTAAAACTCTTAAGCACATGTGGAGGGGGAGTATTTATGCAAAATCTTATCTCAACAGTGGTTCAAAATGTTTTTCATTCACAAACACTGTGAGAGATTTTTCATGTAAATGATTTTATGGCAACATAGGTTAGTCATGGAGTGATATGGTGACTAAGGTTAGGAATAACCGTCCTATGATCCGCCAGAGCCGGAGGGATCTACCCAAGGACATCACAAATAGGTAGTACTTAAAAGTCCTTAGGTATGATTATAAAAAGGAGAAAATGAGAATCGGAGAAAGAAGGAGTTGAAGAATTAAAAAGAAATGCAAAGAAAGGGGTGAAAAGAAATAGCCCTCCAAATTATTCAACTTAGGGCAGACACCGGGTTCAATTCATATGCTACTGGTTGTCACTCAGTGACGCCGGTATTGAAGATTAAAAGTCATCATGGACCCAGTGACGCATGCACTAAACCTTCTTAGCCACTCAAGTTTCTCTCAACAGAAGCTTGTTTCATTCTCACAGGGAACCCTACGTAAACTATTGGCTTTCTCTTAGAGATCGCTGGTATTGAAGAAGGAGACCCTCTCCCTAGTCTCCGCTCAGGAAAACCAAAACGCACTATTGAGTCTACAGCCACGAGATTCATCAAAAGATCTCTTAGGTACACTTGACATCTCATCACTTGTTGATCAACAAATAAGATTATCAGTGGTTCATATCGAGTCCTTCACAGATCTTAGCAATCTGTCGAGAACATTTATGAGAGGTTCACATCTGTGCTCCTCAGTGATTGAATGGAAACTCCTGCCAGGGTCAACATCAAACAGCCCTGACAGCAGGTCACTTCGGTAACTCCCCGTGGATTACGCTTAGTGTGTCTCAAACGGTCTACAGTCGTGAGGTGATGCTTCGGTGTACCTCAGCGACTCATCTGAACTGTAGATGTACTTCGGTACATCGCGTTATCTCACTTGTGGGACTCCAGTTCAGGAACGGCCTTTGTAAGAATTAGAGTTGTGTTTTCACACTATGCTGTCAACACTCTCGAAGTTCAAACTTGTAAGTGCCGGAATCCGCTTATTACTAACCGTTTGAAATGTTTTCTTCTTATGGAAGCTCCGGAGCGGGATGATCGTGCTGATTCTTCTCATGCTCACGCCAACATCATCACTAATGGAAGTTCTATCCTAAAGCAACACAACAGTCAGAATGATTCTTCGTCAAATCAAAGAATCTACAAAGTTAAAAAAACTTAAAGAACTTCATCAGTACTGAATTCCAACGTCAAAGAGCGTGTGAGCATGTTGAAGAATGACGTGGAGACACTGTAGCAGCGAAGCAGACCTGAGGCAGACTTGATGCAGACAACAACATACTATCACTTTCATCACAAAGAACAATGATCAAAGAACAAAGTTAAAGATGACGTCAAAGCATAACCGTTCAAAGAAGACAATGTCTCTACACTGGGGAGATTGTTCGAATCAAGGAAATTCTTCTCACAAGAAAGAAGAATGTCAGAAGTCGTCAGAGCTACTATTACATCAACGCCTTCACATTTCATCACCAATACTTGAGGGGGAGATTGTTGGAATCACTCCTAAACTATAATTCAAGTGTTAGTCATTCTTATGTAATAGGTAGCTTATTATGGCCTTTATGTTTGTTATTAGCCTTAAGCTTATGTAGAAGGCCCATGAGCTTAGGCCCTAGCCCATTAGAGAAAGGATGGAAACTAGGAGTGTTGCCCTAGCTTTCCTCCTATAAATACCTTATGTAAACCCTCACTTGAGGGTTGGTTGTTCAAGTTATTTCTCTCATTACACATCTACGCCTAACCGTGCTTTATATCGTGTGTGTGTGTGTGTTTTACTTGTTCAATCGCCTTATCTCTTTCTATATTACTTGTGTTTGTAAAACTAGTGACCTAACAATGTGTTTCAAAGGGCAAAAATCTTGAAAGGTTAAATTATTCAAGCTCTTATGATGTAAATATTGTTTTTGGAGTTTGTATTACAGTTTGTATTTTACATGTCTTTGTATCTTGAATAATCAGATATCAAATCCAAGGGAAAAGCAAAAAGTGATTGAAAGTTTGGATGATTTAAAAGTATGGGATAACATGAAAATGACTGATGAATTATTGGATGAGATACAAGCAAAATATGGGCCATACAATACCATCACAGATGAAAATGTAGAGGATTTTCCCGATAATCTATTTATAAGTACAAAGAAGGAAATGCTAGGGATTAGAGGTAAAAGTATTCAAGCTCTTAATGAGGTGTTTGGAATGTCTTTCTCCCCTTGTAGATGCTTATGATGTAATTACTGATTTTGGAAGTGAATATTACAGTTAGCCTATCTTGTATACTCTTTGCATATATCAAATCCAAGGGAAAGTCAAGGTGTTAGGTTCAGTAATACCCAAACCCCTTAATCTAGGATTTGAATAGAAAATACCCCAAGTGTTTAGACCGTTAAACACTAACAAGTCACTGAGTGCATAGTCTCTCAGTGAGCCATCTTCAGGATACTCAGTAAGAGAAGAAGTCTCTCCACTCAGTAAGGCGAAACTTAAAGGGTGAAGACTGAGTCAAGAAGAAGATGGTGGATTCAGTAAGTGATGACAATAACTCACTGAATCCCTAAACTCCTCACCAACTACTTACACTGAAGACAAACTGAAGTAGAAGACTGAAGACAATGAAGACTGAAGAATGAGCGGGACAAGGCGGGATAAGTTTGAATCAGATAAGACGAAGTCCGTATCAACCAAAGTCAACTTTCCCAGAATGGCAAACTATCAGGCTCAGTGTCATCACTGACTTATGGAAAGCTGCCTTGTCTCTTACTTGATATAGTCTTTGTAAACAGAGACAAAATACATTAGTTTTTTGTCTTTTGAAAAATGTCAGTTTGTCACTTAGGATAGAGTTAAAACTCATACTTATATAAATAGCATAAGAGATGGAGTGAAAGATTAAGCTTGTGAATTGTAAAACACACACACACACAAGCCATCTTTCACTTCTCCAAATACAACTCAGTCCCTGAGATAGCTCAGTGGTTCCATAGTAGTTGTGCTCAGACTTAGCCTGAGCTTAGTGAGGAGTACCAACCCTTTTTCATTTCAATCCCAAGTACTATTCCGCAAGTACTTGGGTAATGTATTCTTTTTTGATTGATTTCTAATAAAGAACATTATGTTGAAAATTTATCAGTGTGTTTTGCTTACATCTTACTTCAGTCATTGATTCACTATTATTCCTTTTTTTAATACTTAACTGTTTTATACAATAGTGAATAGGGAACAACAAGTGGTATCAGAGCAAGGCTGATTATAACACCTTTTAAAGCCGCTCTAAAACATTTTTAAATCAGGATCCAAATGGCTGAAATTGATGTGCCCCAACTAATCGACAAAAAGGGTGGAGCGTATTCTGCTGTTGCCCCTCGACTTGAAGTTGGTAAATTTAACAAATGGAAAAAGCGAATGCTTTGCTATTTGACTGGGATGGAACCTTACTACATTAAGTGTATTAATGAAGGTCCATTTATCCCAAAGACTGCTGAAGGTTTGCATAAACCTGAAGCTCGGTGGACTCAGGACGAGAGAAGAGTGGTCAACCAGGACCGAAGGCTTAAAAGTATCATCATATCTTGTCTTCCTGATGATACTATGGAGTCTGTTATTGGTTGTAGTACAACTAAACAAACCTGGGATGACCTGGTCTACAGTCATGAAGGTCCTTCTGATACCAAGGAAAACAGGATCATGGACCTGAAACTTGAGTATAACACCTTTAGGGCTAAGGACTCAGAAACTCTGTCTCAAACTTACACCCGATACAAAACTTTGTTAAATGAACTGTCAAATGATGGTGTTAAGTTGTCCAAACATGAAATCAATGTTGGTTTTTTCAATAGTGTCCCTGAGAAGTGGTTGAATTTCTCTCAGGGACTTAGGAATGCTAATCATACCTAGAATCTTGAACTTCCTGAAATTTATGGCAAATTTGTCTATGAGGAAAACCTCATCAACAGAAGATACCCTGACTTAAAGAAGTCTCAGGAAGTCAAGAAGTCCCTGACCACCACTTCAACACCTTTATCTACTGCTTTTTTCTCTAACAGTGTGGTTCAGGATTTTCAAGAAAATTCAGATGATGAGCCTGATGAGAGATCAAGTGAGGAGTACCTAAATGACCTGAACATCTAATTTCAGGAAAGGGCACTCCTTGCTAACTCTCGAAGGTTTATAAAAAGAAACAAAGGTTTTTCAAATGCTAAAGCAAACGAGGACACTGAATGCTTTAAGTGTCACAAAATAGGTCATTTTGCAAAAGACTGTTTTTCAAAAATAATTTCTGAACCTTCTTATAAACCATCAGGGTCAAATCAGTCCTCAGGCTTTAGCAAATTTCAACCAAAAATCTATCAGTCTCATCAAAATCTGATCAAAACAAAACTGTAGATTTTGAAGCAAAGTACAGGAAAGTCAAAGCTAAGCTAGCACTACTTGAGGCCACTCCCTCAGAAACAACAACACTGTTAAATCTGTGCAGGGTAAAAACAAAGGCCTAGTTGTTGAAATGTTCGACTGGGATGAAGAGCCAGTCTCCTCAGACGATGAAATGGTGCAAGTCAGTGCACTGATGGCTCTTTCAAAAGAGGACAAGCTAGCTGTTGGGAAAAATCATGCCAGGAATGGAGAATGGGTCAATATCACAATGAAGAAGGTAAACATTTTACTTTCTATCGATGATGACTCTGATTGGCAGTCCTTTATGAACTATATCAATGTAGACCTTAAGTTTATAGAAGAGCAACGATTAAATCTCTTTTCAAAGTATAACAAGTTCAGTTTTGAATTGAATAAGTGTAGGGATGAACTGCTTCTTTTAAAACAAGCTAAGCTTGAGGCTGTCACACTACAAATACAAAACACTGAAGTAGTTAAAAGAAAACAGGCTCTTCAAGATGAACTTAAAAAGGAAAAAGATGTCATTGAAAGCTGGACTGCTAAAAATCCTAGGGTCTTTGATGTTGTGGGTGCTCCCAGTAGCAAAAAGAGAGTCATAGGTGAAGATCATCTCCCTAAATCTCACAACAAAGACCAGAGTCCAAAGCCCTTTGTGTCTGATGACATGATTACCAATGTGTTGATTACTCCCAAGCCCAGTGATTGGATTGAACGGGTAAATCATGTGAGTAAGCTTCCAAATTTCGATTTTGGAAGAATACTAGAGCCTGAGAGTCAAGCTCTTAAGAGCATGCTTGGACTCCCTGATGTGCCCAGTAGTACTGAACACATCTCTAACTCTGAAGCAGAATCTCAAGCACCGCTTCCTCCCCTGAAACCTCTTCAGGGTGCTACACCAAGCTTTGAGCTTACTCCAATGCAATTCAATCCTCATTCACCTAAAGAAAGGTCTGGACTTGGTAGAACCATCCTGAAAAGACCAATAAAACCAATACAACAAGAGTCTACTCCCACTGAGACTTCTACATCATTAGTCCCCACTGAAGCTGACCAAATTCAGCAATTGACTGAACTTGTGAGGAAGCTAACTGATAAGATGGAATCCATCGAAAAGGTTCCTGAATCAATCAAGGAAACAAAGTCAGCCTCCTCTAGTTCCTCAAAGTCAAAATCAATCATCAAACCCAAGCAGAAGTGTGATCTATGCCACTATACCAGTCATACCACTGACAACTGCTATAGAATCCTTTTTTGTATGATCTACAAAAAGGATGATCACAGAACTTCTGATCACTTACAATATGTAAGTTCTCTCAGTAAAGCTAACTATGCCAAAGTTGGTTATCAGTATGCTTCATCCTCCAAACCTGCTCACAAGAATAGAGCAAAACCTTTTCCTCCTTGCCCACACTGTGGCTTCAATGATCATCATCCTGATGATTGTCTCATGAACTCATGCTGTGATATTTGCGGGAATCCAGCTCATGAGACATCCCAGCATGACAGTGCCATCCAAGCAAGGATAAATTCCAAGCAACCCAGAATCACTGAGTCATCCTCAGTCTCCAAATGCAAAACCTGTGGTAGCACAATGCACTCAACCACTGACCATGAGTCAATTGCCAAATTCAAACAGACCTTTAGGCCCAAGCCTAGCATGTTGGTCAGCAAGAGAAACTAATCCAGTTTACTATTTTTGCAGAGACACGCCAGGGAGTCTATTTGGCATCTAGATAGTGGATGCTCAAGAAGCATGACTGGTGTTAAGGAGTATCTGCACATATATGTAAAGGAACCAGGACCCAAGGTAGTATTTGGTGATAACTCATCATGTCCCACTGAAGGTTATGGTTCAGTATACTGCAATGGAATAGTCTTCTCTAGAATAGCTTATGTCAATGGTCTCAAATACAATCTCATCAGTGTCAGTCAACTCTGTGATGCAAAGTACATTGTGCAACTCAATGACAAACAAGGCACCATTTTCAATGCCAACAAAGAAGTTGTTTTGATAGCTCCTATAAGAGATGATGTTTATGTCTTAGACATGTCAACACTCTCTCAAAATGAAACTTGTCTCTTTGCCAAAGTCACTGAAACTATCAACTGGCTGTGGCACAAGAGACTCTCATACTGAAATTTCAAAAACATCAACAACTTGGCAAAACAAAACAAGGTCCTTGGCTTACCATCACTGGTTTTTTCAAAAGATAAACCATGCTCAGCCTGTGAAAAAGGCAAACACCAAAGAGCATCTTTCAAAACTAAACAAAATTTCTCCATCAAAAGCTGCCTTCACCTCCTGCATATGGATCTCTTTGGACCTGTCAGTCCAAGATCAATCCAGCATGAGAAGTATACACTTGTCATTGTTGATGAGTTTTCAAGATACACTTGGGTATACTTTCTTTCCAAAAAGAGTCAGGCAGCTGATACAATAATGTCATTCATCAGGAACATTGAAAACCAGAATGATATTACTGTTAAACAAATCAGAATTGACAATGGTACTGAGTTTAGAAATGAAGAGCTTGAGAATTTATGTGATGAAAAGGGAATCTCCCAAAACTTTTCATCTCCTTACACCCCTGAACAAAATGGGATAGCTGAAAGGAAAAACAGAACTCTCATTGAGGCTGCCAGAACTATGTTAAATGGCTCAGCTCTCTCAAAACATTTCTGGACTGAAGCAGTTAAAACAGCCTGTTACACTCAAAACATGTCAATCATTGTCAAAAGACATAACAAAACCCCATATGAGATATTCAAAGGTAGACTTCCTGATATCAGCTACTTTCATGTGTTTGGATGTCCTGTGTTTATTCATAACCACAAGGATCATTTAGGCAAGTTTGATGCTAAAGCTGATGATGGATACTTTCTAGGTTACTCACTGATCTCCAAAGCCTTCAGGGTATTTAACACAAGGAGACAACAAGTTGAGGAAACCTTTCATGTCACCTTTGATGAGAGTTCTGAAAGCATCAGGCTCACCAACACCTCAGTGGAGGAAATAGGAATTGATAACTCATCAAGATATCCTCCTGATGAGTATGATACTGAAATCAATTCCTCATACCAAGCTGATGCTGACATCTCATATTATGTCTTACCTCACAACCTTCCCCAACCAACTATCAGTGAATTCATTGATAACCAATCAGTCCCCACTGGGATAGGTAACACTGAACCAAATGTTCAGGAACCTGTGATTCAAGAAACCCAACAAGACATCTCAACAGATGATCTATATGATTCTGTGGCTCCTGCACCTGAACTCACTCCTGAGTTTCCAGTGACCTCTTCAAGCTCAGATCCTAGACCACAAAGTAAGTGGACAAAATCTCAGGACGTTGAGCTTGTAAACTGTTGGAAATAATCTGTTACCACTGATAGTTGTGGAAGACACTGCTAAGTATTGCACTAGCAGTGGAAATGTATTATCACTGCTGGCACATTATTACCACTGCTATTAGATAATTGTTAGGAAAACGTGTTTAGATAAGTATAGAAAAGATCTTGTGTATATTCTATATTGTTAGCTTTATACTTATCTTGTAAAGGACTCCTTGTGCTATAAAAGGAGATCCTAGGTCATTGCTTTGTGGTACGTATAACATAGTATCATTCACATAAGCTTCAAGGTGTAACCCTAGTGATAAGCAAGATCACTCGTATTATTCATTAATAATATTGGAGCTTAGTTTTGTGTTTAATCTGTGTTCACTTACAATACATCATATAATCCGTCTTCTAAGTATTACTAAGTAAATTCCGCGTGCTTATTAATATAATACAAAATATCACAGACACAAGGTGTGTGTCCAGATCCATCAAGTGGTATCAGAGCCAGGTTCTGATATTTTGATTTAGAAGATCCAAGGAATACGCTTAACCTACTCACCCAATTCAATGGAGATGGAAAACCAGTCCAACTCTTCTACTCCAAGACTTCCTAAGCTCAAACTTAATGAGTTTGAGATGTGGAGGATAATGATTGAGCAATACTTTCTCATTCAAGACTATGCTTTATGGGAGATCATCTTAACTGGTGATTCTTTCAAGCCTGTGACTAGTACTCAGAAGGTTGGTGACACAGATGTTGTGACAGTTTCTGTGCCTGAGACTAATATTGAAAAAGCACTAAAGAATAATGATCTAAAGGCTAGAATTTTGTTTGTAACACCCCAACCCGACAAGGGTAAAGATATCACAAATATAGTTTCATATCAGAACTTTAAGTACTATACAAAAGCGAAAGTCATTACGAAATATTCAAAAAGAAAACATAAATAACTAAACTTCAAAATAAATCTAAGATCTCTAAAGGTCAAGTCTTGCTCTCAGCTCTATTCTCAACCCAGATCAGCTATCCCATAAGCTCATCTTGAATACCTAACAACCTGCCGCAGGAAAAGAAAGTGCGGCTGAGCTTACAAAGCCCAGTGAACAGATATAACGAAACAAAAACTAAACAAAACATAAATACGAATTGAACAAAGAAACGAATAACAAAATCGTAGCGGAACGAGAATAATGAATCATTGAGGATTCTGCAGAAACACAATTGCACAGAAATCCCCCGGAACAACAATTAGCAATCAAGGACAAACACATAGCATATTGATGACTCCAACGCAAACACATCAAAATAACCAGACACTTAACATATCAAGAAGAAATAGATTACATATAAACCAAACGAAAAGTCTAAGGCTAACGGAAACACTTTCTAGAAAATAAACATGGCATTCAACAAATTAATTAACCTTCACTTAACACACTTAATTCAATATTTCAGCAGCGGAAATAGCAGTCCAAATCATGGCAGTCTCACAAACAAATAGAAACCTAGTAGACAAACTATAATTAAATAGACCAAACAAAACCTAGCATAACCATTAGCAATTATCAAAACAGATATCATAAGCTAAACCAGTTCTCAGATCAAATCCTAACATCAGCAGAGTTTAAGCATGGCAGGTCACATAGGCAGATAAAACACTAACGTATAGGCAAAGTTCACAAAATTAACTGAACAAATTATACATACTAAACTTATAGAATACTCACTTTCACACTAGCACATTCATCTTGCAGATCAACGAATTCACATGACGATAAACTAACATAACATCAGATGACAGCATATGAATCATATTTAAACATATTATTCTTAACCTAGCATAGTAGACGGTAGTCACATACACATGCAAAAGCATAAACATATATAATAACGTATAATAGGCCTAGCACATAATTATTAACACTTGAACATACCGAATCATAATCAGAATACTTAACATAGAAATAACAAATAAAGATTTAGTTAACTACCACGAGCCCAGAACATATCATATCAAAAACATCATACATATACAGGAATAATCTTAGAAAATAATTTGGAGTAGCTAGCTCCCAGAAGTTGTGAAGACGCGTATTGCACACGACATCATTCACTAGACAAATCATATCGAATAACAGATCAGATCTAGGATGCATCCATACGCCCCACAAACATATAATGGTCATATAATATAACTTGAGCTCATACAAGATAACAGATAAGGGACGTGGCAGAACTTCACTCTACTGCCCTAGAGTCATGTCAGAGGTGCATCACTGACACGGACATGGAACCCCCATGACTAGTAAATAGGTGGCTCGGGTGTCAAACTAACTTAGGTCAAACAAAATTTCAATTATGACACATGTCTTACTCAAGCATAAGGTTCAGCAAATAACATATCAGATAACTCATATCATAAGGTTCATATTCAACTATACATAGGTCAAAAGTTCATATCACAGTCACAAATCATACATTCATAATAGAAGTTCATAATTAAACATAGTAAAGTTCAACAAATGTGCATATCAGAGTCTTCATAACACAAGTTCAAATCAGATATTGCATGGTTCAATAAAACATAAGTTCAGATAAGCAACAGGTCAAACAATCAGGAAAGGGTTCATAGCAATGGCATCGGAAACCCTAATAAGTAAAATAGGAAAGCTAACGAAAAGAACATCATAAGGAACCTTTACTGAAAAGGTCAGAATATCTGTACCTTAAAGCAAATGAGAGAAAAGCAAACGAACGAGTGAATCACGAAGATATAACGTCGCGTCTCCTTCAACGAATCTACACGAATTATGATTTATTTAATACTTATTAGCATCATTAAGGTTATAACGGATTCATCGCATTAACATTCTTAGAGTTATAAGTATATTCTCATTTTACAAGCTTCTTATGCATTTGTAAGTGTGTTACCTATTGATATCATATTTTATCTTTTAGTTTCTTAAACTCATATTCGGACCAGACTTTAGCGATTTTTATAAAATACTTACTTAGCTCAAATGAAATCAAGCAAAATTACAAGGGTTCCCATATGAGTTAAGAGACTCTACAAAAATTGGTGGGTTCTATATCTATGCCAAATGGCCTATGGAAAATCACAAGTCCAGACCTGTCCAGAAAGTAATCAGAAAATACACCTTAAAAGTTTACACTTATTGGACCTGTTTAGACACCTTGTAAAAATTCCCAAAACTCCCAGAAATTCATTTATGTCATAAATATCACTCCTGTAAAAGGAGAGCTCCCAATTCCTTATGGTTTGAAAATGAAAAATCAAACAATACAACTAAATTTCAGACCCGTTTTCTCAGCTTTGACAATTGATTTTGTAAAATTCAAAAATACGACTTAGACAACTCCAAATCCGACCAAACCACTTGGAAAACTTAACTAAGACATAAAATAAACTTTTCCCACAAAAACCCAGATTAGTGCACTTATAAAATTGGATCTATAACATACACAAATTCGACATATGATGCTGTCCAGTTTTAGGGTTTATTAAAACCATCATAATTACATGCTTAGACCATTAATTACACTTAGGGTTTCATTCCAATTAGGGTTTCGAATTTATTAGGCATGATAACATCTATATATGTGGTTCGGTTTCATAGTGGCTCGACATAATTAATACAAATTCATATAATACATATTACATACATGTTCTCTTAACAAGGTTCAATTCATTATGGTTTGTTCTTGGTTTCGTACGGTTCGGCCACAAAAGAAGAAACACAAGCTCGACTAAAACAACATGATACAATTAAATATTAACATAGGCGTATCAAAACAAGATGATAAGATCATTGTTATACCTTAGCTTTGTTGAACACAAGGTCTCGACACCAAGGGTTGAGGTTCACGGCCGAATGGAAGAAAAAGAAAAGAAGAGGCAAACAAAACTAGGGTTCCAAATTAGAGTTAATGTTTTGTATTTATAGCTAGTAAAATTTCGGTTTAGGGCTTTGAGTGGGTTGGGTTTCGGCTCCATTGATCCAAACGAAACAAAACAAACGGCCCAAGTTGTTTCCCAAATAACGAAAGACAAGGCCCAACTAATCGGTCCAACACTTTAGCGAGACGTTTAACTTTCGTCGTACAAAGTCGATCACGTACACATATTAGTTAAGTTTTTAATTATTCGTAAGTTAGGTTTTAATTTCGTTAAACGAATATAAATGTATTTTACGTATTTAATAACTTTTGATTTTAAGGGTAAAATAGTCTTATCTATGTTTCGTATTTTTAGGGTTTTACATTGTTACTGATGACTCTTCCTAGAGACCAGATCATAGCATTCAGCAAGTTCAAGACAGCTAAAGAACTTTTTGAAGAGATTTGCTCAGTGTTTAGTGGTAATGATGCTACAAAGAAGACACAAAAGACATTGTTGAAGCAAAGTTATGAAAACTTCTCTGCTTCAAGCAGTGACTCACTTGATAACGTCTTCACCAAAATCCAGAAGATTGTTACACAACTGACTGTGTTTGGCATTGAGGTAGAAAAGGAAGACCTCAATTTGAAGTTTCTAAGAAGTTTGCCTTCAGAGTTTCATACTAATGTTACTGTCTGGGAAAATAAACAAGATATTGAAACTATGAAGCTCAATGATCTTTACAACAACTTCAAACTCATTGAACAAAGATTGAAGAAGGCTGGGAAACTTAGTACAAGCTCAAGTAGCTTGGCTTTGATGTCAACCTCTGTTGACAGTGATGATTCTGAAGATGACTGTGATGATGATATTGCCACTGCTGGTTCTACAGTTTCCACTGGTAATGTTAGCGTTACCACTGCAGGTTCAAAGAAGAAGATTGCTGGTATTGGAGATCCCACCTTTTATGCTTTTATCTCTACTCAAGTTAATGGCTCTATATTAACTCATGAAGACATAGAGCAGATTAATGAAGATGACTTGGAGGAGATGGATATAAAATGGCAAATAGCTCTTCTTAGCATGAGGGCTAGGAAATTCTACAAGAAGACTGGCAAGCCAATCCACATCAATGGTGGTGAAACTGCAGGGTTCAACAAAAAGAAAGTAGAGTGCTTCAATTGTCACAAGTTGGGGCATTTTTCTAGGGAATGCAGAAGACCAAAGATGAAGGACAATAGGTCTACTTGGTACAAGCAAAAGAAAGAACCAAATGTGGAAGAACCAAAGGCAATGTTGGCAATTGATGGTGTGAGCTATGATTGGAGTTTCATGGCTAATGAACAAGAGGAAGAACCTTCAGATGCTGCTCTTGTGTCTACTGAATTTGCTCTCATGGCTTTCTCTGACTCTGAGGTACAAAACTTTGAAAGTTGTTCTAAAACATGTAGGGCTGCTAGAGAAGTTGAAAGGCTTAATGAATCTTATGAAAGTCAAAGAACAGAGTTGTTTGCTGCTAATTATGCTGTAACAAACCTTAGGAGAGCTATAGCTGTATTAGAAAAACAACTAGAGCACTATAGAGAAAATGAGTCAAAATATAATGATGATATGATTCTTCTTAGAAGAGAGGTAGATCATAAGACAGCTGTGAATAAGGCATACCAAGAAGAGCTTGAAAAACTTAAGAAGATAAATGAAAATGTCAATTTAATTGTAGACACCTGTTATTATCAGTCTAAGTCAATTGATAAAATTTGGAATGCTTAAATTATGAGTAAAGCTAAGTCAGGTATGGGATACCATACTGTTCCACCACCACTAAGAGGTGTTCCATCACCTCCAGGCATAGATTTAGCTCATACATGCCTAGACGATTTTCAGGAACTTCAACGTGAATATGGTCCTCTAAAGGACACATTTGTGAAAAGTGAGGAACAGGTTAAGCATGAAACTGATGTTTTTGAAAGTGCTAGTGACTCATCAGTTGTTGATGAGAATGTTAAAAAGAATGTAGAGGCTTCTATCCCAAAAGTTGTTAATACTGTTACAGAGGAACCTAGGAAACAAGCTAATAAACCTAGATCAACTGTAAGGTATGCTGAGATGTATAGGAACAAGCCTACAGCTCCTAAGGGTAACCAGAGGAGTTGGAATCATGTTAAATCTCAAAAACTAGGTAGTGATTTTGTGATGTACAATAAATCATGCTATATCTATGGTAGTTTTGATCATTTACATGCTTATTGTGACTATCATGTTGGGAGAAGGGAAGTCCATAGGAATAAAAGGGTGGAGTCTAACAGATTTCAAAATAATTTACACCCTAATTCTCACAGCAAAATGATCCCAAGAGCAGTTCAACTAAGAAGTGGCCTCAAAACTTTTGCCACTGCAAAAACTGTTAACACTGCTCATCCCAAATCACCTGTTTCAAGTGCAAAATCCAAAACAACTTTTGCAAAATCTGCACAAACAGGGAAAAGAACTTTTCAGAATAAAAAGGTTCATTATAACCAACAGTGGGTACCTAAAACCAAACCAGTAGTTTCCACTGCTTATTCAAAAGTTCCCACTGCAAGGGTTGTAAACAAGAAAAGGGGGGACATGGGCAATGTTGTGAAGGCCTCAGCACATTGGGAATGGAAACCTAAAGGAATTACCTCATCAACCAATCCCAATGGTGTATCAATGACCTTTGATAGATTTAACTATATTGATACACGAGGCATATCCAATTCAATCATGGCTTGGGTCCCCAAAAGAAACTAACTCTTTACTTTTATGTGCAGGAACATCCAAGGACAAAAAGATCAGATCAAGGCTACACAGATAGTGGATGTTCAAGGCACATGACTGGCAACAAGTCCTATCTTTCAAATTTTGAACATTATGATGGATAGTATGTCAGTTTTGGAGGTGGAGTTAAGTGAAAAGTAAAATGGAACAACATATATGATGCAAGAGATTTAAAGCAAATAACATGGATTTTTATTATTATCAAATAAAAATGCACACTGAGTGCAGTAGATACATCCATTGGATTCATACCACCAGCATCATTACATGAAAGTGAAACAGAAAACATCACACAACTATCAGCTGACCACAAAAGCTTCACATCCTACCCCCACAACCCCAACTAAACCACCATCTCCACCTATGGCTTCTTTGGGAAGGCCCACTCTGGCATGACCTTAGGCGCATTTCGCATATCTATCACACTGTAAACCTTAGGGCTTGCTAGCCCCATCACCACTACTCCTACAGGTGGTGAGGATGATGAAGGTCCCTCTTGTGGTGGTGCTGTCAACAATGGTGGAAAAGGTGGCATCTGCAGTTCTCCTGATGGAAGGATTCTTGCAAGGGGAGGCACATCCAAGACCCTTGAAGTAGTATCATCATTTGTGCTTTCACATGGGGAAATGTAGATTGACATAGAGTCTGAGCTTTCTTCAGTGATGACAGCATCTTGTGGCATTGGTTGAGTTGAAGAAGGACCAGCAGCAACAGGGTTTGAATAAGCATCTGCATGAGTTCTTTTTCTTGATGAAATTGCTTCAAACACCTCTTTCTTCTTTTTACCTGGATTGTTCAAAACATAATGCCAAGCATTCTCATCCCACATACTGTCTGAGAAGGAGCTGTCAGAAGAAACATTGATGGGATTAGAATTGCTCATGGTGATTTTTGGTAAAGTTGCTTTTGACATGTTATAGGAGAGAAAATTGTTGATGTGTTAAAGTATGTGAGTCTAATATTCTTAAATAGAGGATTAAGTTGGATTCAGTAAGTTAATGAGGGGAAGGTATAAGTTGTTGAGGAGTAAATGAAATCTTTGACTTTGGTGGAAGGATTAATAACTTGAAGTTGACCTGTTGACTGGGTGGTTTAGTATTGGACTAACCACTGCCAGCAGAAATTTTTATCTACTTCTAGTTATTCTTAAATCTTAACAATGCTTTTAGTGTATGTTTTATGTTTGTGACATGAAGATTTGAAGGATTCTCTGTTTACATTGAAGTTGTTGTTGTTTAGTGCTAGTATCTTTAGTTGTCCACTACATCTTATGAAGAAATTATGCTTATCAGTGGAAACTACAATGCAAGCAGTGGTAACAGGTACTCTCACAGAGAATTCAGTAAAACAAAGAAATTTTATTCAAGTCATCATGAAGATTCATTACAACCAAAGAGAAAGTGCTCCTAACCACAAACAAAACACAAAAGACTGCAATCTAACACATCCTACATTCCTACACCCGATGCCAGCTACTCCATTGGCTTCTTGTCTTTGCCCACATAGTCATGCTTGTTCTTCTGTGCTCTCTTCCTTTTGTTCTCAAAGGTTGACTGCATTCTTGGACAAGGAAGACCAAGAACTTGTGGAGGAGGCCTTGGTAGCATTGCAGGCTTCTTTGGTATGGATATCTGCTTCATGTTGGAGATAGCTGCTCCCAATGTTTTTGTAAGAGCCCTTGGCAACTCCTTGGCCAAGGAATAGGTCTCAACATTATTCTCATCATCATCTGATGAACTGGAGTAGAACTCAAGAGATGGTGCAGGTTTGGCAGCAGGTGCACGCTTGGCAGTCTCTTTAGTATGCTTCTTGGAAGAAGTGCTTGTAGCCCATGGTGGAAAGTACCCAGCCCACCCTGATGCCTCTGAGGAAGACTCTGAAGCAATCACAAACTCTTCCTTTGAATCAGAGGAGATGTCAATAATGTTGGAAGGTTTACTCATGATGATTTTTAGGGTTCTTGTGAGTTTGAATGTGTTTTGATAAAGACTACAATATGCCAAGCCTCTTTATATAGGCAAAGTCGGTCACAAGGGTTCATTAATGAATATATTTACTTTTCCCTATTTTGGTAGGTTAAAGAGTAAATATAGATATTATCGGGTTGACTTTGGAAGATATTTTTAGATAGTGGCTTGGTTAAAAGTAACTTTGGTTAAGACCAAGTTGGTTATTCCTACTCTTTGTATTATGCTAACACATGCAGATACATAACCAATCTTGGCTGAGGGTTGATCTTAAAATGTGTATAACTGAGATACACTACAAATGGTTATTGATTCACCATGTCTAACCCACATAAGAATCAACTAGTCCAGAGCAAACGGCTACTGGTAAAGACTTGACAAATCCGTTTATGGTTGATAGTTTACCAAAAACTATATGGTTATCAACTTACCATATTCTTTATGATTAAGAGTTGGCTAGTCCATAGCAAATGACTCATGGTAAAGACATATCAAATCCGTTGATAGCTGGTAGTTTGCTAAAAACTATGATAAGAACAGTCTATTTTTATATGTTTTTCTTTACCACTGCTCTTTGCAAATTTTTGTGAAAAATTACCACTGCTAGTTCATAGTTTCCACTGACAGTAGTATTTTTACCACTGTTGAGCTAGCCGTTACAACTGTTGTGTCAGTAACTATTTTTTTTACTAGCCGTTGTAGAAAAATTGCTTTCCATATATATAGGGTAATTTTTTTTTAGAAGATTGTCTACTTTCCTATTTAATATTTATCCCTTAAAGATAAATACTTTTCTTAGATAATCTTTCTTGCGCAAAACTCTTAAACCCTACCTCTATATATCTTTTGTCTCAATTGGCTAGTTATTCCTTCAATTCTTACTGACATAATATCTTTTTCATCAAAAGTTTCTATGACACCTTTAAAATTTGCAGATGAGCACAACCAAGTGGCATACTTAGAAAAGTCAAACGAGAAGAGTGGCCCTGTTTTTCATCAGATTGTGGACTTTCTTAATACTACCCATATAAGGTATGCTTTACTTTTAAATCCCACAATCTATATCTCTCAAATTAAACAGTTTTGGACTTCTGCTCAGTCCATAACACTTGAGAATAGAGATACACATGAAACAATGGATACTCTAAGAGCCACTGTGGATGAGGTAACTATTGATGTTACTGAGGCATCTTTGAGGAGAGTTCTCCAATTGGATGATCTCAATGGTATCATCACATTACCTATGCCAGAAATACATGAAAATTTATCATCCATGGGGTATGATACCACTGACAAAAAGGCTACTTTCAAAAAGAGTGGTTTTTGTCCCCAATGGAGATTTTTGATACATACTCTTTTACATTGTCTTAGTCCAAATAAAACATCTTATGAGCAATTTAGTTCAACCATGGCTTACCCTTTGGTTTGTCTAGCCACTAATAAGATTTTTAACTGGTCAAATTATATTTTTACAAGTATGACTGGCAATGTAAAGAGTTCAACAAAATTTTTAATGTATCCAAGGTTTGTGCAAGCAGTGCTAAATGTGTTTCAACTGCAACCCCATACAAGAACTTATAAAATCCGTTGCCTTAAGCCTAAAGTTTTTCAAAATATGAATAAAGATGGCAATATGGATTTTACACCTCTCTTTCCTCAAATGCTTGCAAAGATTTCACAAGTACAAACTACACCGATAATCACTGTTCCAAACATTGATTATACTCCACCAGTTTCTCACACCTATGAGAGGAGGCAAAAACAGCCAACTCCTCCCATTACAACACAGCATGTACATGATCCTTTTGGTTTAGGCACAAGCAGTGGTGGTTCCAGGCTTCAATCTAGTCCAACTAGGGAGGAACCTGAACCAATGCCCTATGATTCACCTCTCCCAACAGGTTACACAGTTGGAAGTGTTGAGGGCAGTGGGCAATCAATGGAATTGATGGACATTTGTACAACATTAGCAAAGCAGGTTAAATCTCTGGAACAAGACTTGGCACAACTTAAGGAGCAGTATGCCAAGGATATTACATCTTTGAAGGAAGAGATTCAGACCTTGAAGGAAGAGTTGCAGGGGTTAAAGCAAAGAAGAACTGCAAAGATTGTGCTATCATCTCCATCCTCACCTGATGATGGTGATTCAGCTGATTTTAGTGAAGATTTGGGAAATTCTCCCAAACAGGGGAGGAAAACAGATGCTGAAACTCAGGGGAAGAGAATTGATTTTGAAGATGAAGGTGTTACTAGTAAAGGTGCAGAGGGAGCGGATACTCAAGAAGAGCAACTAGAGCAAGATATTTTTAGTACTGTAACTACAGAGTTTACCACTGATCCAATTTCCACTGCAGATCCAAATATTCCCACTGCTGGACATGATGTTGCCACTGCAAGTGAAGAAATTGATAAACTGAAGAAAGAAAAAGGTAAAGTTGTTATGCAAAGCAAGGAGCAAACAAAAAGAAATATTTCAAAGAAAGAACAAGTTCAGATTGCTCTTGATAGAGAAATTGCTAAAAGGATTACTGAAGAACAATTTGCTGAGAAGAAAAAGCTTGAAGAATTGGAGATTGCAAGCTTTATGGAGGCTAAAAGGCTGGATAGAATGGAAGATCCACTTTCCACTGTTCCACCTACAATATTCAGAGAGAAGACTCCAGAGTTCAACTATGTACCTACTGAAGAATAAATTGAGTTCTTGATTGCAAATGATCCAGTGATCAAGAAGAAAGCAATTGACCTAGTTGCAGATATGTCTTTAACTGAAGAACAAAGAACAGCTCAGTTAAAGGACTTTATTCAGATGAAGAATAATCAAGCACTTCAAGAGGTAATTGGTTCAGTCAGAAAAGGTCAAAAGAAACCAAGGCAACCAACTAAGGCACAAGTTATTGCATACATGGAGACTTATTGTTGCAATGTTGGTGGCTGGAAAAGATATCAATTCAAAGGAATGCCTGATGATAAAGTTGAAAGTATCTACTACAGAGTTCAAAGACAATATAAAGATTTCATTCCAATGGACTCTGAAGAAGAAGCAAGAAGGTATCCTGGTTTGAAGAGAAATTTCAAATACAGTGATTCTCAGACTGCTAAGAAGACAAAGTTTGCTGAAGAACAAGAAGTTCCAACTGAGAAATTCACTGAAGAACAACTGACTGATATGATTGTGATTAAAGAAGAAGATTTTTATCCAGAACCACTGCAAGTCAGACATCCTATCATTGATTGGGAAGTATACACTGCTAGCAATTTTGCTCCAACATGGAAGATCACAAGTCTAGGTGGTGAAACTCAATCATTCATTCAATTTGAAGATCTCATCAAAGCTTTTGACAAAGATGATCTTGATACACTATGGAAGTAGTTCAAGAAAGGTTTGATGCTGAAGATCTAAAAGATATGAAGGAGATACAGTTATGGGTTAATCTTAGAAGGCTCTATGAACCAGATGTTAATGATGATTTATGGAAATTATCATGTTCATGTCCTGATACTAAATGGTTCTACTATGATTCATGTGAAGTTCATCATGTTTCTACAGCAAATGAAGTAGATGCATTCATGCTTGCTGAGAAAGAATATCCACTCAGAGCTGGAACTCTCACAGTGATGTTATGTACAACAATAAGAGTTCATGAAGACAATGAGAAGGTCAGAGCATTGTTACTTAGGCTTCAAGATCAATGTTCAAGAGCTATTCAAAATTTAAGGAAGAAGTGAAGTGTTTGGAAGAATTCCCCAAATCCTTGCAGATAATAAAGATTGAAGAAACTTATTGATTTGCAGAGAAATCACAAGTTTAGGGGAGGATTGTTGGAAATAATCTGTTACCACTGATAGTTGTGGAAGACACTGCTAAGTATTGCACTAGCAGTGGAAACGTATTACCACTGCTGGCACATTATTACCACTGCTATTAGATAATTGTTAGGAAAACGTGTTTAGATAAGTATAGAAAAGATCTTGTGTATATTCTATATTGTTAGCTTTATACTTATCTTGTAAAGGACTCCTTGCGCTATAAAAGGAGATCCTAGGTCATTGCTTTGTGGTACGTATAACATAGTATCATTCACATAAGCTTCAAGGTGTAACCCTAGTGATAAGCAAGATCACTCGTATTATTCATTAATAATATTGGAGCTTAGTTTTGTGTTTAATCTGTGTTCACTTACAATACATCATATAATCCGTCTTGTAAGTATTACTAAGTAAATTCCGCGTGCTTATTAATATAATACAAAATATCACTGACACAAGGTGTGTGTCCAGATCCATCATAAACATCATTGGTGAACCCACTGAGGGCATGCTTACAAGAAGCATGGCTGCTAAACTAACTGCAGCTTCAACAAATGAATGTCTATATGCTGATTACCTATCATAAATAGAACCCAAAAGTGTCACTGAGGCTCTAAAACACCCAAGTTGGGTTTAGGCCATGCAAGAAGAACTTCAACAGTTTGATAAAAACAAGGTCATGACCTTGATCAAATGTCCTCAGGATGTCATTGTCATAGGAATGAAGTGGGTTTTCAGAAACAAAACTGATGAAAACGGCACTGTCATTAAAAACAAAGCCATATTTGTAGCCAAAGGTTACAGTCAACAAGAAGGCATTGACTATGATGAGACATTTGCTCCTGTTCCAAGAATGGAAGCCATCAGGATCTTCCTTGCATATGCTACCTACATGAACTTCAAAGTTTACCAAATGGATGTAAAAAGTGCATTCCTGAATGGTGAACTCAAGGAAGATGTGTATGGTCAGCAACCTCCTGGATTTGAGAGTAGTGAATTCCCTGACTATGTCTGCAAGCTTGACATAGCCCGACTAAAACAAGCTCCCAGGGCATGATATGAAACTCTCTCAGCCTTCCTGATTCTAAACAAGTTTGTCAGAGGAAAGATAGACAACACATTGTTTATCTACAGGACAAAACAAGATGTGATACTGGTCCAAGTATATGTTGATGAAATGATCTTTGGCTCAACAAACTACACTCTTTGCAAACAGTTTGAAAAATTGATGACCAAGAAGTTTGAAATGAGTATGATGGGTGAACTCACATACTTCCTTGGACTACAAATCAGGCAAACTGATAAAGGAATCTCCATCAGTCAAGAGAAATACACCAGAAATCTCTTGAAGAAATATGAGATATCTGACTGTGCCTCAGTGAAGACACCAGTGGTCCCTCCGAACAACCTTGGATCTGATCTCACTGGAAAATCAGTAAATCAAACCCATTTCAGAGGGATTGTTGGCTCACTGATGTATCTAACTGCTTCCAGACAAGACATACAATTCTCAGTCTGTCTAATAGCAAGATATCAGTCCAATCCCAAAGAATCCTATCTCACTGCAGCCAAAAGAATACTCAAATACCTGAAGGGAACTCCAAGCCTTGGACTCTACTATCCAAAGTGCTCTGGGTTTGATCTTTAAGGATATTCTGACTCTGATTATGCTGGCTGCAACATGGACAGGGAAAGTACCTCAGGGTCCTGTCAATTTCTTAGAGGAAAACTGGTTTGTTGGAGTGCCAAAAAGCAACAATCAGTGGCTATGTCTTCAGTTGAAGTTGAGTATGTCGCTGGTGCAGGGTGTTGTGCCAATGTTTTATGGATGAAAAGTCAACTCAGTGACTATGACATCCATTACAAAATGGTACCCATCTTCTGTGATAACACCAGTGCTATTGCAATCTCCAACAACCCTGTCCTTCACCAAAGAACCAAACACATTGATATCAGATATCATTTCATCAGGGACCACATAATGAAAGGAGACATAGAACTTCATTTCATCCCTACTGAATATCAACTTGCTGATATCTTCACCAAACTCTTAGATGAACCTACCTTCAGGAGACTGAAAGCTGAATTGGGAATGCTAGACATTGAAAGTCAGCAACCTGAAAACCAATCCCATTCTCAGTAAGTTTTCTCTGAAATGGTTCATCCTCCCTGAACAAAACCCTTAAACAACCCTCTCACTGAATGAGTAAGACTCATTCAGGGACCCTAACTTTAGATATTGAGCATTGAATGAGTAACTAAATGCACCAAGTATTAGTTACTTAAATGTCCTAGGTTGGTAAATACACCAATTTAATATAGGAATATATGTCTCTCTATCTTACTGTCAGGGGTCCCTCTAAACTTACCTCATCCCACTTGGCATTAAATGCTTTACCTCACATGAAATATCTAATGGATATTTTATTACTGCAGAATGCACTTTTACTGTGCACTGCACTGTTTCCTTGAAAACCGGGATTTTACTGCGGGTAGTGGAGTGGTGGCATTAAATGAGGAGATTCAAAACGTTTTCAAAAACTGACTTTACAAATCCTCTTTTATACAAATTTTACCCCTCTCACCACTCTATAAATACCCTCTTCTAAATCTCATAAACACACACAAATTAATTTCTGAAGCAAAACTCTGTCAAAATACTTTCTCAAACCCAGAAATCTTTGTGTGTTCTTCAATCCTCAAAACAAGTTTTCACAAAAATCTTCTCTGTAACAAATTTACAAAAGGTTTTTCATCACAACACTTGATTGTTCTTGTCAAAAAAATTCTTTTCAAAACCCTAAAACTTTGAATGGAAATGGCAAGAACACAACTTCTTCACTTTGCACCATAGGGGGTAGGGGATCAAAGTAATGTTGAATTTAAAACTAATAATGTTATAGGCAATTTTGAATACCCCCAAAATGCCCCATCCTATAAGGACATAATGAAATTTTTATTCAACTGCCCACTGAAAACGGCCTTTGTTCAGTGTCCCTCTATACTGTACCAAAACCTCCTCAGGGAGTTTTGGGCAACAGCTACGGCATTTGACCCGACACCCTCTACTGATGAGAATGACCTTAGACCACTCAGGGAGTATCTCATCAGGTCCAGTCTTTTTAATGGCGAAAAGTCACTGGCCCTGGATTATAAAACTTTTTGCACTTCAACAAGGTTAGACTATAATTCTGGAAATTATGTGGCTCATCCTGAACCCTCCACAGTAAAGGATGGGTTAAAACAAATTGTTTTGGATCCAAAATTTTTGGACAGAACCCCAATCACCAAGAACTCATTTCCTGCGGCTTGGAAGATCCTGTTCACTTTTGTGATTCAGGTTCTCGACGGGAACCACTCATCCACTGAACAAGTTAATTCTATTCAGTTGATGGTGGCATATTGCTTGATGAATGAGGTCACTGTCGACATAGGGGAGATCATTTATAGTGAACCAAGCTACAGATCAAAACTAGGACGAAATACGTTTCGTATCCTAGGTTTGTCTCTTGTGCTTTGCAAGTGTTACTGGGTTGCAATTATCCTCAGGAACAAAAATATTGTGCTTTACCTGGCATCCTGAGTCAATTTAATTTTCAAAAGGACCCATCCCTTGTCACTAATATCGAATTGACGTCCCATATGGTTGCTGTAAACAACTAGAGGGACTCAGTGTCTCCTAACCCTGCTCCTAAAAAGAGAAAGGGGAAGTCTCAGACTGGGACTAAGACCAAACCCAAGTCTCAGGGCCCTGAGGCTTCATGAACACAACCTAAAAGGCAAAAGAAGCCCAAGACTGATATGCCACCCACTGGAGACCAAGCAACATCCACCCCGGTGACAACGAAGGACACTGATAAATCACAATCAGTGCCCTTGGTCACAACTACTACTCCCCAAGACAACTTTAGATTAGCCTTTTAAGACATCTTTATGTAATGGGATATGTGATTTGAATGTCTTCTTTTTTCTCTTATATTCTTAATTTAACTGGTGTTATCTTAATTAGTTATTTGCAGTTTGTGGTATTTGCATTTCAAGTTTGGGCTTTTGCATTTGCATTTGCAGTTTAGGGGGTGTTTGTATTTACCCATTATGACTTTTAAAAGTCAACATATACCAAAAAATGAGTAACCAAACTGTATTTGGTACTTTTAAACATCTTTTGTCTGCATTTGCAGTTTGTGTTTGCATTTTCAGTTTAGGATGTGTTTGGATTTACCCATTTTGACTTTTAAAAGTCATTAGTTACCAAAAAATAAGTTACAAAACTGTATTTGGTACTTTTAAAATATCTTTTGTTTGTATTTGCAATTTGCAGTTTGTGTTTGCATTATTAGATTTAGGGGTGGTTTTGATTTACCCATTTTGACTTTTAAACGTCATCAGTTACCAAAAAATGAGTAACAAACTGTATTTGGTACTTTTAAATCATCTTTTGTTTGCATTTGTAGTTTGCATTTCTAGTTTGCAGTATGTGTTTGCATTTTCAGTTTAGGGGGTGTTTGGATTACCCATTTTGACTTTTAAAAGTCAACAATTATCAAAAAATGAGTAACCAAACTGTATTTGGTACTTTTAAAACATCGTTTGTTTTCATTTGCAGTTTGTGTTTGCATTTTTAGTTTAGGGTGTGTTTGTTATTTACCCATTTTTACTTTTTAATAAGTCAACAATTACTCATTTGGACACCATTGCAGAATAGTAGTCAAATGGCAGTTAAATCATTTCATAGTAGACTGCAGATTATTAACTTCTCAAACTTACACCCAAACCTACCAATTCACTAGTAAAATGTCTCTTTTTTAATACTTTATATTCAACACACTACACTTACATCCTTACCTCTCATCTTACAAACCTTGTTTATCAAATTCAGTCACCATGGATGTACAATCCATAAACTCAAAATAAGCCGCGAATTCAAGAAAAACACACCCTTATTGTATCAAAAGAACCGTAGAAGGCTCTTCTTTATGGTATGACACCGGTCACCCTGAACCACCACTTCGACCAATATAGAACCACATTTCTCTCAATGTTAGTGTTGCCAAAATACATTTCAGCTTCGTGAGGAAATACACGTGTTTAAGGAAGAGGCGCACTTCATGTGGACAATCATTCACAACTATCTCGTGGAGCTCATGAAGGAACAATTCAAAAAATAATGAAACCTTTCCTCCTAACTTTTGATATGGTTGTTTTTAATTATGTATTTGAATGTTAGTTGTTGTAACAGTTCTTTATCTTTTATACCCTTTTAGTAATGCAACTTGCTTTAGTTAAATTTGTTAATTTTCCTATTCATTGCATATCATATTGTATGCATACTAGTTGGTTGTATGAGAATTTCATAGGATGGATAAGGGTGTTGAATGTGATTTAAATTGGCCTGCCTAAAAGTAAAAAAGTCCACAAAAGCTGATGAAGTAAGTACACACTTGTATTGAACAGATATCCATCTATTTATGCAAAATTTGTATGCAAAGTTGTTTTTGTATGCAAATTTTATAGATAAATGATCAACCATGAAATAAGCATTTTATTTATCTTATAAAACTAACTAAAACAATAAAATTCATCAAAATCCAACAACCATTAAATAATCATGGACTGAACCTACATGCAGTCTTCTTGGTTATTTTGAATGAAGTTTATTGGCTTCCACTTGCTTGACTTGGTCTTTCACTTTCTTCTTCTTCACTACTCTCACTAGGTTGGGAGATCTACAATCATCTACTTCAATAGATTATTCTCCTCGATTTTCAATGGAGAGTTCTTCCCATTCTTTAGGTGGTGTTCTTGTCCCACTTCCATCTCCATCACCCGCTGCACCACCACCTCTAGTTATGTTTCTCCTTATAACATCTAAGCCTACAACAGCACCACCTATATCTACTGCACCACCACCTCGAGCAGCTACAACAACACCTCTACCTCTATATCCATTCCTCCAACAGGAATACCACATACTTTTTCTATTAGGTTTAGGCCTTACATCAAAACTTAAACCAACCTTATTTTGATATTGCAAATAACAGTCAATACATGCCATTTTATTTGATTCATTGATATCATCCAACACCTCTACGTTTGTATCATTACCAGCCATATTCTTTTTCTTCAATTTTGTAGTTGGAAGGTGTTCCATATCTATGTTGGAAGACAAGTTGGAAGAGTATTTGCTTCACTAGACAAGTTGAAAGGAGTATTCACTTCACTAGACAAGTTGGTAAGAGAATTTACTACACTAGAAAAGTTGGAAGGAATGGGTATTTACTTCACTAGTAAGCCATAGTCTTTCTCACCTACTTTAAAAATAACTCACGAAACCCTTTGTGTAGTCAAACATAGTCTGGGTCTAGTTTGATATGGTTTGAAAGACCCTCGTTTGACTATCATGCTATGATTTAAAGGAGTATTTACTTCTTAAAAATACACACAAACCTACACATCTCATCTCATAAACTTATTTACTTCTCACAACTTAGTTATGGCTTGTAAACTACATTTAGATAGTTAACTCTCATCTCAACTATCTTGTTCATCTAACTCATTCACCATGGATGCAAAATCCACAAACTCAAAAACTAACAATCACAACCATGCGGTCCGTTACCCAAGAAAAGTAGAAGGCTATTCAGAATGGTATCACGCTAGTGATCCTGAACCACCACTTCGACTAATGCCAGAACCACATGCATCTAATTGTCAATGTTGCAAAAATACATTTCAGGGTCGTGAGGAACTACGCGTGTTTAAGGAAGAGGCGTGCCACATGTGGACATCGATTAACAACTTTATCATGCAACTTATGGAGGGACGAGTCAAAAAAACATGAAAGCTTTCCTATCTATCCTTCAAGATATGGTTGTATTGATTTTAGTTTGCTTTGTTGACTTTTAGTTTGCCTTAATTTTGATTTTACTATGTTTATGTATAGTTTTAGAATATCTATGAATTTCAAATATATGTGTATTCATCAGTTTGATCTAGAAACAATGGGTGATTCGATATGGCTTGTTCTTTGACTATGTTTGTTGAAATGTTTGTATTAGTTCCCGCCATTTTTTATTTTGAAAGATTGTGGTTGCTGGTTATGGAATTGGTAACGAATGAAAAAAAAATTATTTGATAATTGTGTTCTTGATGTTATTGTGATCATAATTAGGTTAGTTTGGTTGAAACTAATGGTTCAAATTGATGAGTGATGTGGTGGGATAAATTTAAAACGTATTCAACTCAAAATGAGAGGTAGGACAAAGACGATGGTAAAATAGTCATTTCATAAGAACCGTGACTAACAAGATTTTTTAATAATCGTTAAAGAGGGAGACAATTTGCATGTAAAAATGAACAGAGATAGTGATAGCATAATTTAAAAAAAAAAATAATAATAATAAACTTTTCAATGACACAACTTATGAATCTAGTGTTAGTCAGTGAATTTTTCTTTTTTCTTTTTTTTTTTTCCAGTTTACTCAAAAATAAAATACAATCTTATTGTTAATGGTAGTCGGCACATATACATCAATGAGACAAAAACGTAGTTCCATACGTGGAAGGAAATTTCTAAAATATGAAGTGGAATTGATGATTTGGAATGCGACATCGACATTTACATCTCAAGTCTCAACCATCAATTTATATTGTTTATCAGTCATTACGTGTACAACAAACACATAGCACACATATATACACCAAAATTTATGCTTTGTTTACTTCTCAAAAGTTGAGTTTGAACCTATAATTTTCCTTCCATGATCCTTGGTAACGTGTATTTCCTATTTAACTAAATAAAGACATAACGGGTATGTCATTGTAACTCATTTTCTAATCATAACAATATGATAGTATCCACGAGTTATATCAAATGCATTATCACGTCGACATGTACATGATTAGTTAAGATGATAAATAGGTTAAAGTTTTGCGATAAATTATCAATTGTTAATCTCTATCTCTGCTACATATAAAAAGTGTATAGTTGTACTCAAAGCTCTTAAAATGATAAGCATATAATATACTCTCGATCTTATTGCTACAAATGTTTTTTCTAAAACTAATATTAATTCTAAAATTATAATCTTTACTAATTATTTTTTCTTTTTTCTATAGACTCATTAAAATCCTTATCCGCATTTCAGTCCTAATTTGTAAATCTAGAACCGGTAAGATGTTGTTGTCATCACGGACGAATGATGATGAAGACATGCTAACGTCAAATGTTAAAACGTTTCACAAAACACTTAACAACAATATCAGTAAAACTATTCGTCGCTATACAATATTGTTGCAATGCACGAGTACACGTCTAGTGTTAATAAGTTATATGTGAACAAACCTATAAAAATCTGCGTGTATAAGATATCAAAAACATATAGTAACGTTTTTTATTCGTTTTCCTCAAATTTTCCATCGACCATACTAAGAATAGATTCCATACGACCATCTATTATTGACAAAACCACAATGTCACATTCTATATGCTCTTATTACTAACTTGTCGTATGCTTGTTTGTATACAAAAATGAATTACATGGTCAGATTCTATCGCCATTGATTATAAACATGTTTCAATTTTAGATTGTGTGATAAAAATAAAGTATTCTTTGCGTACAAAAACAAGATGATCCAACAAGATAGAAGATTCAAATAAATGCAATAACATATCAAACAAACTACTTAAACTATGTGTCAAACATTTTACGTAATAAACACCTTGTTGTTGCTTAGTATTAATCGGACCTCGACATTTCACCTTGTTCGTTACGATTTACTGTATAAAATTTTGTCTGAATTTATTTTAGATCATTGGTTGCTCATAATATTATGGATTTGTTATGCTCTATATCCATGTCTCAGTAGTATGTTGTAGCTTTATTGCTCTTTACATAGGAGTAAATATAATTAATGAATACGTCGAATAATATACTACCATTTAAGTTTTACAACAGACATAATAGTTCCCATTCAATAATGTTTTTTGCCAATTAAACTTCCATTTATTTCAAATTGAATATGTCATGCATTCAATAAAAACCAAAGAATTTTGTTTTCCTTTATTAGAATCCTTTATTTTGTCCCAAAATTTGATAGAGTCAAACAATAATTTTTAACAATATACCAAATCAAACATCTTAACTACTTTTTAGTCAAAAAGAACAAAAAAACTAAAACATGGCTTATAAACCTCTTCTCTATAATTTTGATAAAAAGAAAAAAAAAAGGTTGAGTAAACTGCAATATACGGACACAAATTTCTTTAAAACTTCTCGATTTTTTTTGTCTTTGTCTAGAGTGAAATGACTTACACATCCAGATTCAACATTTTACCACAATATCGTCATGTCACTTTGTTCCTAAACGAAAAACCAAACCGAAATTACTAAATAGTATAGAGACTACACTTACACTTGCAATAAACTTATAAGGACCACATCTACGATTTGACATTCACATTTTAAACGATCTACTTCTATAAATAACAAAAACACGATAAAGCCATATTACACACTTATATCTCAAAAACTGATACCAAAAAACCAAAAGATCTTTTTCCAACTATAAAAAGTAAAAAACAACCAAGTCCAATTTTAGACAAAAGTACAAATAAACAACACAAAACAAAAACCTCACATTTATTAACTTACCATCAAAATTTAAAAACCAAATAATAAGTTAATAATAACAACTGTAATTTTATTTATTTTATTTTATAAAGAATGAATATATTTCGGGTCTCTTGTATTTATTGTGTATTTTGGGTTTATTATAAAGAGAAAGAGTAATTGATAGGCAGAGGGAAAGCTATCCACACTCTCCCCCAATTTAATCCATCTCCTCTCTTCTTTCACTCCCAAAAACACACACTAAAACACTTTCAAAAACACACACACATAAATCCCAAAAACATACATGTTTTATTCATCTTCTTACTAATAAACCCTTTATTCATAGATCGAAGATGTCTCGTTTTCGATCTTACATTGTTTTTATATCATTCTTGTTATACTTTTTATTACCTTTTACCTGTTTCGGTATCCGTTACTTCCCCGTAACGGATACTGAGACAGGGGTTCAGATAGAACAGTCTGATGGACAGACTGTTCTGTTTGGGTACTCTGAAGCGCCAGAGTACCGTAACGGCGTGGGGTGTTCACGTGGGGAGATAATACATGTGGCAATGACTATTGATTTGGAGTATCTACGTGGGTCAATCGCAGCCGTACATTCTGTCTTGCGCCACGCGTCATGTCCTGAGAATGTTTTCTTTCATTTTATTGCAGCTGAATTTGACCCGGCTAGCCCGCGTGATTTGACCCGGCTTGTCAGATCCGTTTTCACTTCTTTGAACTTTAAAGTTTATATTTTTCGTGAAGATAGTGTTATTAATTTGATATCGTCTTCGATACGTGTTGCGTTAGAGAACCCTTTAAATTACGCTAGGAACTATTTGGGTGATATTTTGGACCCTTTTGTGAACCGGGTCATTTATCTCGACAGTGATGTTATTTTAGTTGATGATATTCACAAGCTGTGGAATATTACTTTGGAGAAGAACCGGGTTATTGGTGCTCCGGAGTATTGTCATACAAATTTTACGAAATATTTTACGGATAATTTCTGGTCTGACCCGGTTATGTCGCGGGTGTTCGGAGCTAGACGAGCACGTCCGTGTTATTTCAACACGGGCGTAATGGTAATGGACATGGTAAAATGGCGTAAAGGAAACTATAGAAAGAGAATAGAGAACTGGATGGAGGTTCAAAGGAAGAAAAGGATATATGAACTGGGTTCATTGCCTCCTTTTTTGCTTGTGTTTGGGGGTAATATTGAACCGATTCATCATAGGTGGAACCAGCATGGTTTAGGTGGGGATAATGTGAAGGGGAGTTGTCGGTCATTACACTCTGGACCTGTCAGTTTATTGCATTGGAGTGGTAAGGGGAAACCATGGGTCAGATTAGATGAGAAGAGACCGTGTCCGTTGGATCATTTGTGGGAACCTTATGATCTTTATATAGGGAAGGGTCACCGACAAATATCAGCCGTTGGATCATCTTTTAGTATTGTTGGCTATGCAAATTATTTTAGTTGATTAGAGATTAAAAAATAAATTGGGAAAAAGATTGATACTTTTTTGTGTAAGGTTTTATTGTTTCTAGGTGGAGGGGTTTATTGTGATTCAGATATTCTTTGACAGCTGTGTACAGATATTGTAGGGGTTTTTTTAATTTGATTGGTGAATGAGTACAAGGGCATTTTGGTGTATATTACTACAAGGAATATTGAGATGATTATCAGATAGGCTTCTTTGTTTTGTTTTGTTTGATAAAGGTGCATTGTGTTTACTTAAGATGCTAAGTTTTGAATATTGCTCTGCTGATTTCAATTTAAATGTTTCTTAGGGGGTGTTTGTTTCGGCTTATGGCTTATTTGGTTTTCGCCTTATGTTTTATAAGTTATTTTCTGTGGCTTATTTTTAGTTCACGGTTTATCCAGGTAGAACCCGGGTTCTTAGGTTTTTCCTAATTTAGCCGTTGCCGTCGAACCGGCTGATCCCGTACCCAGTGAACCAACTCCAAAACACTGGTTGTAATTACCATTAAAAAACACATTTTTTTTTATTAGACCTAATCACATATGATCAATCCGTTTAGTTAAACTTATGATCGGATTAGATAAACCAAAACAATTGATTGACTTTTTGTTAATTAGCGTGGAAGCAATTATTGAAAGCTTAATGACAATGCAAGTAACGGGCGAATGTGTTTGTCACCATTTAACCCCATATCATTGGCTTTGGTGGTGGCTATCATTATCAATCACCAAAAAGAAGAAAATAAATAATCCTAAAGCTTTCTTCATTATATTAATCTATCCACATTGTTAAAGTTTCGTCATGTGACAACTGTACACAAAAAGTTTTTCTTAGTTTTTTTTTGAAAGGTGAATTTCTTATAAAGTGCTTCGTGTCGCGGTTCGACAGCAGGAGGTCTAGACTACGTTGTCTAAACCGGGTCCGCGCTAAAGAGCTCCCTCGAAGCGGAAATGCCTATTTCAAATACCCGATGGGGGGAAAACCCCCTACTAATCCGCCCGAAGGCACGACAATTAATAGGGGTAAACCCTTGCCTCTTCCAAGATTCGAACCTGGGGTTACCAGGCCCAAACCCCTTCATTAAAGGACTACCTTGAAAGAAAATTCCTCATTCAAACCCCTTGCAGGATTTGAACTCAAGACCTCCCTCCCCCAAGAGCCCCTAAGGATTCCAAGGTGGCCAACTGAGCTAAGCCAGTTGGTTTTTCTTAGTTCAATAGTAGTTTTCTTGTGAACAATAAACCAACGTAATAAAAATTTCTAATCATAATCTCTAAATGTTGTGGCTTTCGGTTAGCATTCATAGCAAGTTTGCCATAAAAGCAAATGCATAAATGCACGGATTTTGGCTTTAAAGCACTTGTCTTGTGATGCTAAACTTTTTTTCGAAAATTGAAAGCTTTTTAATGTACATTAATTTCAAGAGGTGTCGTCACCAATTAATTTTGTGTCTTCGACTAGAAGCAATATGAGCGTATTTTAACCATTTTTATAGTAGCTTTATTAGTGCTCGAATATACTTTCTATGAAAGGTAGAAAAGCTCAACTACATTTAATCAAATACACAAATTTAGTTGCTATGTTTAAATGTAATAATTTCCCTAAATAATGAATACTTTAGTTGCTATGATTTGATATGGCCACTAAATAAGTAGGAGCCATCAATAGTCAACACATAAAAATTTCAACACCTAAATATGATATCTCGTATATTCTTGAAACTACTAAAATTAGCATGCTTTTTATTAAAATTATAAATGTGAGTTTTAGTAGGTGTAGATTGGCCGGTTCGGAGTAATTATTTTGCTATGTGACATGTATTTGATGCTTTTTGCTTTCAATTTTAATAGAACGAATTAGGTAGTCTAAGTATTAAGTTCATGTATATTAAATGTTTTGCATTGAATTTTGGTTGTTAAAGATAACTTACACCTTATGAGAGTTTAAATGTACTTCGATTGGGAGTGTTGGAAAACAGCCGGACCTAAATAACAAGCCAAACTCGGGTTCAGGTTAATCGGTTAGGTAAACCCTATAATGTTTAGCTGAGCTCGAGTATAACTTGTATATGGATTTACTTCAATTATTTAAGCTCTTTAAGTTTATATATTACTATACCTTATCTTAAAATCTTAAATCATAAATTCTAAATCCTAATAGTCTATAGTTGGGCCAACATTCTCTTATTTGGGCCAGACTACCCAATGTGCATGTGCTATTTTCAACCCAACATGAGATAGGAAGGGTCGTCGGGTAACGAGAAGACCTGAACCGATCTCTAATTCAGTTCTGGCAAACAGCAGCGTACTTAACCATAACTAACGTGATTTGAATCACTCGAAACCCACCAAACAATAGCGTACTCGACCATATGTCATTCAATAGTTCACTCCTTAGACAAAACTGGTGTCATGGAAAAAATGTGCTGAGGTGGCACCACTTTTTCCTACGGCACTACCCACGGCACCACATTGTACCTCGCCCTCTTATTCATGTTATTAACTATTTTCACTTGTCACGATCACACAATTTATTGTTAAAACTTAAAAGCCTAAAAGGATCATTAGACATTTAGACATAACATGTAGGATGATACATTATTTTCTGTTTTTTAAAGGGTTATTATACAAAAAAGTTACTAAAGTTTGCGAAAAATTTGTCCTAAATCACTATAGTTTAAAAGTTGTCATTCAGGTTATTCTACTTCACGGGTTTGTCAAACGTGTCATTGAACATTTTGAAAGATGCTACTTAGCTCACTCCCAGGGTGGGCAACCGGTTGAGATACATTTTACATGTCCACGTGGACCTGACCACTTTTACACATCATCAAAAATCTGCCACATAGGAAAAACACTAACTTAACTTAACCCTATCCCCTTTTATATAAATCCCACCCCACCCAAAACAAACCCAAAATCTGCTTCCAAAATTAGGGTTCTAAACCCAAACCCACAAAATCTGATCCCCCTTTTCTGCCAAGAATTCAATGGCGCACCTTTGTGGGTGTGGTGAAATAGTAAGGTGTCGAACCTCTTGGACACAAATGAACCCTGAAGAAGATTTCTTGGTTGCCCCAATTTCTTGGATCCCACAAGAAACTGCAGCTATTTCAGATGGGTTGATTCGCCATTACCAAATCGTTGGTATCAAGCAACCATGTATCAGCTCCATGTTAATTTGGTGAATGCACAAGACCAAGTAGTTCAAGCCAACAATCAAAACTCTCGAACTGCATTATACAATAAGGTTTTGATTGTGGTTATTGTTGGGATGTTTCTTATTAGGTTAGCTTAGGTATTATGGTAGGTTTGTGTAGGATGATGTCTGATGGTGTTGATGATGTAAGAATGGTATTTTGATGTTTGTTGGTGTTGATGTCTGTTGGTGATGAACATACATGATGTATGTTTGATGATGTAAGAATGGTATTTTGTAACAATGGTTTTAATGAATTAATGAAGTTAGATGTTCTGTCTATGTTTACATGTGTTTGTGTTTTAAATGGTTTATGCATTCTAGTTTAACCGATCAAAACTACAAGAAATGTGACACAAAAGATGTTGCAGATATAAACTGCAAAAGATACAAAAGATGTGACACAAGTGATGCAGTGTCACTCTCTTCAGAACTACAATAGTCATATACATTATAATCAACATCATCTAAATCACTATCACTATCAGACTTATGTTGTTCAGCAGTGGTGTCATTTATATCAAACTCAGAATGAGAGGCATATATATGCAACACATGATCATTATCAACACCACATTGAACACAAGCATCAAAGTCAGCATTTGATTTTAGAGGTTTTAATCCTAAGTGAACGTCTAAGCCAGACACCAAATAAAACAATGACTTCACCTCACCAGTACATTCAGTTTCCAAAAATTTCACAAAACCTACCAAGTCTAATGTAAGCAGATCAACATTAGGAATTTCATATAGTATTTCATATTCATAAGAAAGGGAATCTCTTACAAATACACCACCACGATGATATTTTAGCAAAAAAATGGATGACTGGGATGGTGATGCCATCGGAAACAAGATAAAACAATAAAAATTGTTAATTGCAGAAAACCCTAATTTTACAAACAAAACCCTTATTTATAAACCTTATTATGACTGTTGAAACAAAAAAATAATTAAGTAATCAGAAATTAAAATTACCTTTTTGGAGAAGATGACAACACTAATCAATTTGTATTTGATTGCAGAAAATCCTAATTCCACAATTTTTAATTAGGGTTTGGGATCTGTGTGTGAAACGTTTAGGAAGTGTGTGTGTATGGTTGTGATTATTAAAGAAACGTTTTAAGTGTATAAAATTATAAAGGGGGAAATATAATAAGATAAATGAATTGTTAAAGCCACGTAGGACAAATTACCGGTAATTGTAGGTTACCAAAAAGAGAGTAACAAATATAACCGGTCATACTATAGGGACTTAGGACAAATTTTTCACAAATTTTAGTGGTTTTTTTTGTATAATAACCCTTTTTTAAAGATAAAAGTTCTCTATTGTTACATGATAAATCTCGTGGGTGAACATTGTGACTAAAGACAAGTTTACATGACAAATATCAGTGGTGAAAATAGGAATAAGAGGGGGCAGGTTAGCGCCCGCCCTAACAAAAATAAATGTTGTGTAATTTTTCTAAAGTATGGATAAGGATCTCATATGTTTATTTGAACATGAGAGGTCATATTGTATTTAATGTGATTGTACATTTAAATTAAAATAAAGTTAATGTTTTGTAATAATGAAAATATAGAATCATATAAACATAACATGTTGAGGATTTTTGTTATTTGAACCTTTATCAAAATGATTTGCAATGTAGTTTTAAAAATTGTTAAAATTTGTACTATCGACCGTTACTGTTAAATCATTACATTAGTTTGTTAGGTATTGAAAATCTAATAAAATCAGATTAGGTGATATATATCATTTTTTGGAAGGTTCCAAAAATTCCACAAGACAACCTCTTTGCCTCAATTATGAGATGTTTGATTGATGAATATGACTAGTTTAATTCCACATTTCTAGTTTTCACCTCCTTCTGCAAGATTAAGGTACATTTTTGCAATTAGTGTTTGAGATTTTTATAGTTAGATTTCTTGATTGAGTGATTAATTTTGAATTCCTGCGGTTTAAATTGGCCATTTAGTTCAGTTTCTAGTTTTTTACAGTTAAGTTTTATGATTTTCTTGTTTCACTTGGAAAATCCCATAATAATTTTTAACATGTTATGAGCTTGAATAAGCCATAAGGGAGTGCTTTCCCAAATCTAAATAAAGCCCAAATGCCCAAAAAATAAGCGAAACACAACAACAATTGTTAGATAATTTATCTCATGTAGTTAGACTAGCATCGACTGTTGCGATTAACATTCTTTAGCATGTATGCTTTCACATAAGTTTGAACTGCCCCTTTAATTTGAATCATTATCATTTTCAGTTAGGGCTTGAATGTTTCTGATTGTATCAATCTCATTGCTTTCAAGTAGTTTGAATTGTACCATTTAAGTTTTGCAAGTTTAGGGAATATGAAGCCGATATCATGTTTGTAGTTGATGCGTATCTGTGGCGTGAAAAGTAGAATTACATAGATTTTTGAAAAGAATAAACTCGATATGAATACATTTGATCTCCTCATTACAAATACACACAATAAGTAACAAACAAATATTCCTGTACTCTTTCTTTGCTTATAATTCATCATCTGAATCACTTGAACTGCTACTCATGAAATTTGCTGGCAATACTGGAAACTTAACGGACGGGCGGTTCGGTGATGTGGGCATTGGTGGCAACACTGGTGTCGTCTCTTGTCCACCATTTGGTCTTTTCTTCTGTAGTTTTATAGCAATATCGACACAAGCCTTGTCAACCATTTCAAGGAACGACTTAACTATCACAAACATTTGAAACTGTTTCTTTCCTTTATCTTTTGAAGCTCCCACTTGATAATACTCGTTCGTTTTCTTCACTAGCCCTAGTATCCGCTCTTCCTCATTCTTTAAAACTTGTATTTCCCGTTCTGCTCCTTCCACAAACTTTTCCATTTCCCTTACGAAACCCCGTCCACCATCATTACCGCATCTTTCCAAAGTTCTCTTTATTTCAGCCAAACGATCACTTAACCCTGAACATGACTTAGAAAGCGCATCATAGTCAATTCCGGCTGCTTTCTTAACATTAGTATACTCAGCACTAACTCCTCCTACAATAGGCAGTCCGAGCATTATGTAATCCTTGCCTCTAGATTCATCACTGGGTAAGGCGACAGTACTATTTCTTAAGCTGTGGTTTCTATTAATCATGCAACGCTTTCCCTCTAAACGAACAACTTCTTCAACCACAAAATGAAGTAAGGTGGTCTTCCCGTCACTGCTTTTAACATCTGATAGCTTTAAAAGAGAATTCAGATTAAAAGCTTGAGCATTTCCTCTTGAAGTTCCTGCATTCATTCGGTTCCCGGCTTTTAAAATCGCCTCTAGAAGTTTAACAAATAGCCCACGAGTTTTAAGCTCTTTGCAAGCGGTTTCGAGTGTCAGTAGAGTTTTCTTGATTTGAGATACTTCGGAGGTATAATTCAACTTAAAAAACATAGCATTGAATCGAGTAAAAGCTGAGGGTACGGCTCTTAAGATGTGGTACAAGAAAGATTCTGCATCAGCTAGTCTTGTGATGTCGTGATCATAGTTGCGAATGAGTTCTTCTTCTTCTTTTGTAGGGGTGATTCGAGTGAGTTTTTCGAGGGTATCTATGTCTAAACCTTTGCCTTCCATGAGGCAATCAATGATTTCTTGCCTGGAAACGACTAATGATCGGATGATTATTGCTATGTTTTGTGATTTACGGGTGTCGAGAATGAATCTTTGAGAAGGTGGGCCTGGTGATTTCAGATCGTTTCTTGGAGTTGGTGCGCCATTTGATCGTGGTGATTTTTTGTTTACAGCAACGGTCCCGAAGAGTGCTTCCATGAGGTCTCCATTGAACCTGCATCATACAATAAGACGTTTAGGGGGTGTTTGGATACGCATATCAAAAGTGATTATGTGATATCATGTGATTAGTATTACATAATCAGCAGTGATAAAACTGACAATAGAAACTAGTGTTTGGTTTTGTTTTGTTGTTTAAAGCTGTAATAATCAAATAATCGTATGTAAAATGTTTAACAAATGCTAATTATATATGAGAAATATACAGTAAATTGACCAAAATGAATTCCTTGTTAAAAGAGTTGAGATTTATGAAATGAAAATAAAGATATTTCAAATTAGGATAGAAGGAAAACTAGATTAGTTGCTGATTATATGAAACTAAATGTCCATAAAATTTGTTTAATGGTGATAATTTTGTATTGCTTAGGGGTGAAAGGTATGGAATGAGAAGTATTATTTTGTTCGTGTACAACAATTTAGGTGCATACGATCCTACTCTGTGGTGTACCTAAACACAAGTCTGCAAAAAGGTTGAAATATTACCTGAATGAGCCTTTGTCCAATTTATCCCAAGCCGTGGGTTCTCCCGTGTTAGCGTTGACTTTGTCCCAATGCAATGGCTTAAGTTTGACCTGGCCCGATGGTGCTGGTATTGATGAAGAAGTCATACCACCTGATTTAGGCAGCAACAATGGTGGAGGCACATGACTCTTCCTGGCTACCGCAGCCGCAGGAGGTGGTGGAGGTGGTGGAGGAGGTGTTTCTGGTGGTGTTGGTGGCGGTGGAGGTGTAGGAGGGGGAGACCGTGATGACAGTTGACTTTTCATCATGATTTCTTGTTTCATAACCGGTGGAGCATTATATTGACTTTTGATTTCATCATTCGCTGGCCAAACATGAGAACCTGAAGATTTTCCTCTAAGTAGCGGAACTTCCTGAATTTGAACATTAAATTGGCTTGACGATATCTCATCATGTTCAACACTCATAACGTTCGTTTCTTCATTCTGATTAATTCTCGGCTGTTCTTTCTTAAAGATCGCTTTTTTATTCCCACCATCATCAAGATTCTTCCAATAAAGAACATCTAGTCCTTCTTCATCAACAATGATCCCTTTGATCCCTTCGAATCGTGTAAACTGATCACGCATCTGCACATCAGGATCATGAGCAATTCTATTATCATTAACAGTACGCAAATCCGGTTCCCTCTTTTCTTTTCTGTAGCGTTTATATCTCACAAGCAGTAAGAAAAACAACGCTGATAAAACCAAAGTACTTGCTGCAGTTGCTGCAACTGCTGTTGCAACTGTTTTATTAGACGACTTTGATGGCGGTGTGTTAGTGGTGACGGGAGGAGTAAGAGTAGGTGTATCAGTATTTATCCACGGTGATGGCGGTGGCAGCAGTGGCGGTGATGGTGCTGGTGGAAGTAGAGGAGGGAGAGGGGGAGGAGGAATGGGGAACGGGTAAAAGACTTGAATGTTTTGAGGCGTGGATTGGGAAAATGATCGAGACACGAAAGAAGATGTAAACACGAAGAATATTAACAAGAATAATGGCGGAACTTGGATCACAGTAGCCATTGGAATGCAGAGAAGGAGGGAAATTATGAAAAATAATCTGTGATTGGTTATCAAGGTTACTGTTTTGTTTTGTTTTGGCTTAAAGTAATTTGGATTTGGTGTTTTGGTTTATTTGCTGATACTTTCAAAGAAAGTTGTTGGGCTATTTTATTGCCATTTTCATGTTGTTTGCTTGAAATGGTTGGACGACTCATTCCCGGGCTTTTTATTTATTTTTTCTGTCAAAATGTCTGAAATGCCCTTTTGTGCTTGGAGCTTCTTATTTCCTTAGTTTGGTGACTTCCTCCTTTTTTTTTCTTTTTTTTAATTGTTGTCGAAAAGACTTGTACGGTTTTACCCTTGTATGTTTTAACTTCTTTTCTATCCGGTTTGAAAAATAAGAATCATTAATGAAAATGTCGCGTTGAATAGGTGGTAGTGTAAAGAAAAGCTCAACTAAAATCTTAACTTGTGGTCCTATGAGGTCTGAAGTAAAGAGCGTGAACTTTGTGTCTTTTTTTTTCCTTGCCAAAGATGTCCTTACGAGCATTTCAACCTCTGGTAGCTTTTGAAGATTAAAAGTAACATGTAAAATATTTTTTCACAATGACTAAAATATCCTTGTACTTTCAACTTCATGTCTATGACGATTGCAAGCAGTCTTGTGTATTAGTTGAACCTGAAATGAGTTCTCGTCAAAAGACGAAAATACACTTGCCTCTTGAGGTTAGTGACATGCTGACATGTTTCCTTTCTAGACCATGTTAAATAGGAAATTTTCATACAGGGGTAATTTAGTAATTTGAATTATTCCAAGGTTAGCTAACCAGGCGTAATCGAATTAATAAACTAATGTTGTGTTGTTAGCAATTACTCTATAAACTATGAAAATGTCTTTATCGGATTCTCTGTAAACTATAAAAAAGTCAGAAGGGAGAAGACATAGTCAAAATTAGATGTACCTTATCTTTCATAGTAAAACCAATATTTATACTTTTTTCAATTTTATATATGTTACTTGACCAATTGTTTAGAACAAGTACAAGAATAAGCTCGTGGAAATTACGTACGAACATTGCTCATCGATGCATGTTTAGTAATTAGTTACGTAACGACAAGCACAGAATTGGAGTTGTGATAGTTTATTGATTATATAAACATTTCAGAATGTTAATGACTTGATATGAATTAGTCATGATACATTCTTCATTTACTATTTCTAGCCTTCTGATATCTCGCATCGTTAACTTCTTTATTCTCTTATGTTATATCGAAATTTGTATTTTTGTAACCTGGAATCACATTTTCATTGCCTATGGCCCTAAACAGTATGATATGGTCTTTGTGTGCATGGCTTCGGACTTTTGGTATATTTGTTTCATCTAATAGAATTATGAAAGATGAAACAATTAAAGAAGTGATGTTGAGGATAGCAGAGTAAAAGGGTAGTACTAGTGACTAGTGAGAAAAATGTACACAAAGTGGTTCACCTAAACAACATTTGATGACCAAAATGGACCAACTTCACCACTCTCCACAAAGTAGTTGACTCCCCTAACCCCAAACAGATTCATAGTGTCACATGGGGCCTTCAGGTTTGAAATTTATAACTTTATTTTATTCTGTTCTAGTTCTAGTTCAGAAATTCATGGATTCTGATCTCTTGAATGGATATTACGTAGTAAAATATTTTGACCATGCATTTTCTTTTTTTTGTTATAGTTGAGAATTGACATAACTAAAAGTATATGTGAGCTGTATTCTAGTACTCCATAATATAAGACCAATCGTAGTGGCGTCCCCAGCAGGGTCGGTCTACCCTTTCAGCAACGCCCCCTCCTCCTCCCCCTACCCCCCCCCACACACACACACACTTTTTTGCTTGGTAGGGTCGCTCAGGCGACCGAATGGTTGCATAAGGTTTGTGTGTGTTAATGTTTTTTTTTAACTATTTTGTGGGTGTGTTTTTTATTGTGACTAGGGTCGCCTTATTACGGGCATTTGTCATGTGTTTGATCTTATAGATAGAAGCTGATGTGACGTTGACTATTAGCGTAAGACTTTAAATATGTTTCAAAGGAAGTGTGTACTGTTTACCGAAAATAGAAAGAAACAAATGTTAGTCAAGATATGAGGTAGTGGTCGTAGGTGTCCAACAAATAAATCAAAATCCATGACATCAATAGGCATTAGTCCCAAACAAAGTACAAGTATTTAAACTAACTAATGAAAGGTAACAAGAAATAACACGTTTTAAGAAATAATCATGGCTTTTGAATCGTTATGAACATATTGCGTATTCAACTTTTAAAAATATATTTGACCTAATCATCTTTGTGGGTTGAAACTAAAGCGATGTAGTTAGCAAGGGGGCGTATTATAGCTTTGAAGTAATCAAGATGTAGCAGCTGTTATATATATACACTTTGCAGTTCAAACGTTCGATGCCCGACTCATTGTTTGTCCCCGACTCCCTGCTTTTCAGAATAACTTCATATTTGTTACCGCGGAAATGTTAAATACAAAATTCCAATAGAGAGTGAATGATAAATTAGATCAAGATTTAGCTTAAATACTTACAAAAGCAGTATATAGCAGCATTCAATATCTCTTAAAAGGCTGTTAAAATCGAGGTCTTACTATGAATTATTTTTGTCTTTCATATATTTCACTATTCTAAACCATTTATAATAATACACGATTGCTTTATTGTTTTACTTAAACAAAATCCGTGCATTTATTGTTTATTAGTTAGTTAATTTAAAGAAAGTATGATCAAATCGGATCCAGATCTTACGACTTTATGATATGATCGAGAATTCGAGATCCTACTTTAGATCTTATACCTTTTAAAATCCTACGAAAGACTGACTCGTTTTTGCTTAATGGGATTATAAACTCGAAAGATTTTAAGAGATAGATCGAGATCTTAACAACGATCAAAACATATTTTATTTATAAAAAAATGAAAAGGGGATGGCAATATATGCACTTATGCAGAGCCTTTGTACAAACTAGATACTAATTCGTCACTGGGCCGACCCAAAATAAGTTCTTCCAGGCCCATAAAACTCTAGGTGTTGATCATGTGATCATGTCTGTCACAAGAAATACGACGAAAGAAAGAAATACTAAACATTAAAGCTAACATAATAACCAAAATCTTCGAGTCAATTTTATTGGGAATTCAAATGTTCTACACTAACCTAGATAGTTGAAAGAAAATAATATATCTTCCACACTAAGAATTTGTACACTATGTATGTACCACGAAATTTTGATTCATCTAGCATTGTAGAATGAAATCCTAAATAAGGCAGTTGATATTAGCCATGGTTCAAAACAACATGAACTCAAAATAGGGATCATCATCATAAATAACTTTACATGACACAGCCAAAAAGCGAAAATCATTAGACAAAGACCACACATATTACCTAATCAATCGTAAATGGTTCTATATAATCTCCAAATTAAAAAAACGTCTCCGGAACCTAAATCTCAATATTTATATGGAGATGAAACAATTCTAATCATAATGAATCAAGGACAAATTGTATAATATATTATTTACTACCATATAAATATGAACAAGCCTCGGATTTATTTCTTTTTGGCTAGTTTGTGTGCATGGTACTTGATCTTTAACCAATTGACACCGGCAGAGGCGCCTGCTTTGATTTTCTTTGCGCCCGAGGTTGCTACCACCTTTGTCTTCTCGAATTTTTGACTCACCTTCTTTGAAAGTTTATTGGATTTTGTATTATTTTCGACTTTCTTTGGTGATTTACCCCATGGATTAACGTCGGTTGCATCCATTTATTATGACCTAATCTCTCGAAGATCAAAGGAATATAATGGTGAATGATGCTCTTTGAGAGATGAGGGTGAGGAGACAAAAATGATGGTTATGATGATGAAGAAGATGTTAAAATGGATCTTATTTTGGGTTGTCTTTACGTATTTACCTTTTTAAAAAAATATTTTTTATGACATAATGTATGGCATGCTTGACATTGTTTATAGTAAATCATGAATAACAAAATAATTATATAAAGTTTAAATAAGCTATGGGTTGCCAATTGCCACAGTCAACTACTTCTTCCATCATGATTGGGCCATGAACGAATAGTGGAATCCCAGTCTTATTGGAAATGGAAAGTATAATTTGACTTGTCTGTTAATAAACTTATAATCACAATACTTCTCGTATTTTTCCTATTTTTAAATTTCTCTCAGTTGCGTTATCCGATCCTAATTGGCTGCCATTTTATGCACGATGAATATAATGCTTCAATTAAAAACAGTTATGTATTCTTGTTCCGAAACCACTTAATGTTAATGTGGTTGTTTCGCATTGAACACGTACAAGGCTCGTCTTGTGGCTAATGGGCGTAGTCAGCAGTTTTGTGTTGATTGTGATGGTACTTTTAGCCTGGCTGTTAAACCGGCAATTCGTATTGTTCCCAGTCTTGCTTTATATCAGAATTGGCCTATTTATCAAGTTGACGTTAAGAATGCTTTTCTTATCGGTGATTTTTTTGAGAGTGTTTATATGTATCAGCCATCGAGTTTTGTGGATGCTCGATTTCCACATCACGTTTTCCCGTTACAGAGGTCTTCATATGGGCTGAAACAGGCAGATCATGCTTGGTTTCAACATTTTGCAGGTTATGCTCTATGCGTTGGTTTCTCCTCGAGTCGTTATGGCTCCTTCTTGTTTATATATAGGCATGGTACCGTGGTTGCATATTTGTTGACATATGTTGATAATATTGTACTCACGGCTTCATCAACATATATACTTCAATGTATTATCTCTTATCTTCATAAGGAGTTTGATATGACTGATTTGAGGGCTCTTAATTATTTTTTGAGGATTTCTATTCGACGTGACTCTACAAGCATGTTTCTCTCTCAGAAGAACTATGCTTTAGAGCTTTTAGATGTGACACATATAGCTACATGTAATTCCACTCGAACTCCGGTTGACACGAAATCCAAACTTGGTTATGACAGAATCCTCTTTATGATCGTACTTTATATCGCAGTCTTGCCTGTGGTTTGCAGTACCTGACATATACTCGTCCAAATACTTCTTATGTAGTGCAACAAGTGTGTCTTTATATGCATGATCCTAAAGAGCCTTACTTTGAAGCTCTCAATCGAGTTCTATGCTACGTTGGACTTTGGGCTCCAACTTTATGCTTCCTCTACTGGTTTTCTTGTTGCATATGCTGGTTGGGCTGGTTGCCCTACTACTAGGCTTTCTACTTCTAGTTATTGTGTTTTATTGGGGGATAATCTCTTCTCGTGATCATCCAAATGGAAACATACGCTGTCTGGATCGAGTGTTGAGGATGAGTACAGAGGTGTTGCTAATGTTGTTGCCGAAACTGCCTTGCTTCATGAGCTTCAAATATCAATATTGTCTGCCACCCTTGTCTATTGTGACAATTTTAGTGTCATTTATTTGACTGCTAATCCTTTTCAGCATTAGCGGACCAAACACATTGAGATCGATATACATTTTGTTCGTGATATGGTTGCTCCAATTAAGGTTCGTGTTCTTCATGTGCCATCACGTTACCAGTATGCTGACATTTCACTGAAGGACTGCTGTATGCGCTCTTCAAAGAGTTTCACACCAGTTTGAGTGTTCGGTCCTTTCCCGCTTAAACTACAAGAGAGGAGATAGATGTATATTTGCATAGAAGCATTTGGGCTTTTACTATTAACTGATAGGCCTAGCCCACTTTGTATATTGTAACTTGAATAATCCTCAAGAATTATATATTGTGATTTGTGATTATGTTAATTAACGAAAGTATAATTTTTCTTGTTCATTTTCTATATACAAAGCACTAAGTGAGCTAGAACTATCAACTAATAGTTTAAGCCCAAAGGCTTCTATACAAAATATAACAAATCTACCCGCAAGTAATCTGTATGCAATCTAGGCATGACCCAACAAGCCCATGTATGAACATTATTTAATTTTCTCTGTATTAGAGTTTGGCAAAAATCACCACCTCTAATTCGTGGGTCATCCACCTTGGATCATTTATAGCTAAGGGCAAGTCTTTATGACTTTATCAGGAAGCATGTATCTTGACATCTTGTCCAAATCGTTACTTAGGATAGGTCCATGCATGTATAACCATGTACGCCCGGCCGCCCTAACGTTATCTATTCTTATACGTAGTACTATGTTGATGTTAAAACCATGACAACATAGCTACACATCTCCTAAAGAATGTAATAATCCAAATCCTCAAGTGTTTAGATCAAAAAATAGAAATTGAAAAAACCTTTTAAGTGCGATACTGGGACATACAATGTATAACATTTTGTTTTGCATTTGGGCTTAGACATTGAGTTGTAATAAATATATAGATATTTATCCATGTTTGTTCAAAGTTTAAGCTCTCATTTAGATGACAAAGACAAATTCACAAACACGCGACATGCATAGTAAAGAAAATGTAACATTTTTTTGCTGACAAACTTCGAGATTGCAGCCAGTTAATCGTACAATTGAGAAATGTCTTTCATGTGTATTGGCTTCACCAAGTGTAGTAGTAAGCCTTAAAGATTACTATAGACCCCAATAGCACCCAAAGAACTAACGATAGTTGATAATGTTTTTATCTTATTCTTACTCTCAGCTTCATTGTTACAATTGACAATGCAATATGAGGACTTCCGCTATTTAGTAGGGGTGTGCATGGTTCGGTTTGGGTCGGTTTTTGGCCAAAACCGAAACCGAACCACAATGTTCGGTTTTTGTAGAACCCAAAACCAAAACCGTTCGGTTTTTGGCGGTTCGGTTTTTTCGGTTTGTTATCGGTTTCGGTTCGGTTTTTCGGTTTTTTCGGTTTCTAACCGTTAATATTTCGGTATGGCCAAATTATACCAACAAACTTGTTTTACGTACAAAATTAATTATTCTTTAGTTTTTTTTTTCAATATAAGCATAATAATGTTTATTGCATAATTCTACAATTACAAACATATAAATGAGACATACACATACAAGTGAACATACACGTAGTATAACCATTACTTATTGATATATTCACACAAAACACGCGACACGACAAGCACACACATAAATATAAACGTTAAGATAAATATATTATAAATCCACTCACAAAATGAATATAAATTTATAAATTTGTTTTATTTAGTTATTTAATCATATTATATTAATTAGATATTATTATATAACAAAACCGGTTCGGTTCGGTTCGGTTTTTGCGGTTTGGTTTTTGGACGAAAACCGAAACCGAACCACATTTTTCGGTTTTTGAAAAAATAAAAACCGAACCATCGGTTTTTAGTTTCGGTCGGTTTTTTTGGTTCGGTTTTTTCGGTTTTCGGTTCGGTTTCGGTTTTTTCGGTTTGTTTTGCTCACCCCTACTATTTAGAACGTGAGATAAACTCATAAAATCTTTATCTCACACTTGAATTTTCAATAGAAATATCCTTCACAGACCGGATTGGATCTCATATACTCTTCAATCTATATATTCATGTAACTTTTCATGTTTCTAGCTCCTTATTAGTTATAATAAAACCCAGGCTCGGATGGGTGTGCAATAGGTGCAGTCGCACAGGGCCTCCACTTAAAAGGGGCCACATTTTTATTAATTTTGTATATAAATACATATAATATAAACATATATGAGTCATATAATTCAAGTTTATATGCAATTTCTCTTTAGTTTATAAATGTAATAAGATTCTTTTGTTGTTATCGCCTAGGGCCACCGAAAACTACGAGACGGCCCTGATAAAACCCGACGTTCAAAAAGATAAAAAAGAAAACTAGTATGCTACACACATTTTAAGTAAGAACATAGATCGTATGATTATTCATCGTCTCCCTCTGCAGCTAGACTTATATGAGTTATATCATATGATTATATTTTCATGAAATTTTGTAAGATTTTTCATATTTATGATAAATTGCTTTCTTAGTAATTGTTTGTCTAACTTATCTAGATTTGAATATCTTAAGCCATAATACTCCCGACCACCCCCAATCACAATGGTCTCCTCATGATGTGCTTCTTCAAGATCTGCCATACTTCAACTTATCCATATGTGCTTTATTATCTTTTAGCTTTGACTTCTTTTCATGGATGGTCATTGTCGATCTCTAACCATTGCATTGTACTCATTTGTACCATCCTTTATTGTTTCCATTCATCTTTCGTCCCAAATCGCTCCACGTTTTCTTGAAGTCTACCATTATTTGGTTGTGGCGTTTATTTTTTGTGGATTCTTACTTTTCGACATGACTTCTCAAGTATTGCGTTGATTGCCCATTTGTTAATGCTAGTAAAACTTTATACACATTCATTAATTCTTTTTAACCTCGTTTAACTTCAACGTTGTTTAATGTTGAAATATATGAGTTGGGATACAAGCTCATGTTTGACTTTAAGTCAAAGGGCTTGTTATGCCAATATGTTCTAATGTTTGTATGTTTGGCTATTAGTAGCAGGTTTTATATCTTGAGGGGTTGATTTGTATTTTATGCTGATATATAAGCTGGTCTCTCTCTCTTGGCTGGGATGATTTTCTTCACATTGTTTCTCTCACAAAAACATCTGCATATCTTTCTCTCTTAAGTTTGGTCTGGTATTGTTGATATTGGTTATCTTTGATCATCTTGATCAGGTTTACAGTTTGATAAGTATTACTGAGGGTTGTAGTGAGGTTCTATTGTATTACAGTCTTTGTAGTGTGATAGATAGAATCCTTCTGAAGGGGACTATCTTTGTCTTGTGTATTTGTTTGGTGAGCACACGTTTTGTGGACTCATCTTCTTGACTATTCAGTTAATAAAAGATTTCACCAAGGGGTGGTTGGCTGGGTGAATTGATTGTGTTGTGGTTGATTTAAGAGCAGATCTGGTTATTTTAACATGGTATCAGAGCCACGACTTTGATCTCCGTTGGTTCTTGATATTAGGGTTTCTAGGGTTTGATCTTCAATTTGGGGGTTTCTTGATTTCTGAGCAATTGGGATCTTGTGAGGCTGTTTTCTTAACGGCCGTAGTGTTAATTGTTGTTTTTAGTGGGGATCTTGGTTCTGGTGATTCCTGGTGGTGTTCTTGGGGTTCTTGGTTGGTTATTGACTTTCTTGACTTAAATCAAGAAGGTTGGTTATCTGGTTTCCGCTGCGTATCTTCTTGAAAGGTTTATCTTTCTTTTTTTAGTTCTCTGAGTATTTTAGTTTTTTACACTGCAAACTCTGTGGGTAACTTCTTGACCTGCCTCCTTGAGAGGTACGGAAACCTGCTCTTCCCACAGATAGGTGTAAGACTGGGGTACTTCAGTAGAACTGGGTGTGAGTTTTAGTGTTCTTGGTATTAGTTGTTGTTTTTAGTAGTATTAGTAGTATTGTTGCTGTTTTTTGTTCTGGTTTTTCTTTAGTATTTGTCTGGTTTCTGCTATCTGTTTTTCTTTATTTCTTGGTTCATTATGGCTGAAGTTCTTATTAGTGCTTTGGATGCTGGTAATCCTCTCTACTTGCATTCTAGTGATAATTCTAATATTCCTATTGTGCATTTTAAACTCACTGGATCTGATAATTACAAAATGTGGTCTACTGCTATGAAAATTGCTTTGAAAGGCAAAAATAAAATGGGATTTGTTGATGGTACCTGTGTTAAACCTGTTACTAGTCTTGTTCTTTCCCAGCAGTGGGAAAGATGTAATGCTATTGTTCTTGGTTGGATTCTTGGGTCTTTGTCTTCTGAGTTGTACTTAGGACAGGTTTATTCAGAAATTGCATCTGAAGTTTGGGATGAATTACAGGAAACTTATGATAAAATTGATGGTTCTGTTATTTTTAATGTGATTCATAAGACTAACTCTCTTAAGCAAGGAGAATTATCTGTGCCTGATTATTATCATAAGTTGAATTCTCTTTGGAGAGAATTTGATACTTTAACTTTGTTGCCTGCTTGTACTTGTGCTGCTCATGAGGGTATTTTAAAACATAATCAGCTTGTTAGACTTATGCAGTTTCTTATGGGCTTAAATGATGTATATCAACCTATTAGGAGTAATATTCTTGCTAGGGATCCTTTACCTGATGTTAAAGAAGCTTTTAATGTGGTTTCTAGAGAGGAGTCTCATAGAGGGCTTCACCCTAGTTCTGGTCCTAATAGTAAGGCTCAACCTGCTGCTTTTGTTGCTAAGACTAATAACAATTCCAACTCTAATAATAATTTTGTTAGGAGAAATGGTAATAGTAACAATAATAGTGGTAATAGAGGGCCTAATCCTAATCTGGTTTGTAAACATTGTGGTCTTATTGGGCATACTATTGATAGATGTTTTGAGTTGAATGGCTACCCTCCTGGTTTTAAAAGGAATCCTAATCTGTCTAAACAGTCTGCTGTTGTCAAAAAGTTTAATGCTAATAATGCAGATATGTTTCAACCATCTACTTCTGGTTCTATGACTGGTTCTTTCACTAATGATCAAATGATGAAACTCTTAAGTCTCATTAATGAAAAACCTTCTGCTAATGGGTCTGCAAGTATGGCAGGTACATCTCCCACCTTCTTCAATAATAAAGTGATGTTTAATCTGCATATTGAGAGGTTTTTCTGTGCTAAGTCTAGTTCTGAAAAATATCATGTTACTTTAGGATGGGTTATTGATAGTGGTGCTAATCAACATATGACTGATTCTACTAAAAATATGTTTAATATTGTTGATATTTCTAGTCTCATGTTAACTGTTGGTCATCCTAATGGTACTGTTGCTAATATTACTGCTATTGGTAGTCTTAGACTCACTTCTGGTGTGGTTTTGTTTGATGTTCTTGTTGTTCCTGAGTATAATGTCAGTCTGTTATCTGTTAATAAGATGATTAAGGATAGTAAGTTTTTTGTTGGTTTTGATGAGCATAAATGTTATATTCAGGATTTGAAACTGGGCAAAATTGTGGGGACTGGTAGTGTCTCTGCTGGTCTATACTTGTTTGATGAAACTGATTATGGTGAGTCTAATCTTGCTATGTGTAATTCTGTATTTGTTTGTCATGTTTCTAATGAGTTATGGCATCAAAGACTTGGTCATCCTGCTGATCAAGTCTTGACTACTTTGGGTAATAAAATTGGTTTTAAAAAGGTGAATCATCTTTCTCCTTGTGATGTGTGTCACAAGGCCAAACAAACTAGAAAACCATTTCCTTTAAGTGAACATAAGTCTAAAACTGTTGGGGATCTTATTCACTGTGATGTTTGGGGTCCTTATAAGGTTACTAGTAAAGATGGTTTTAAGTATTTTTTAACTTTGGTTGATGATTTTAGTAGGGCTGTTTGGGTCTATCTTCTGAAGTCAAAAACTGAAGTTTGTGACCATATTACAAATTTTATAAAACTTGTTTTTACACAGTTTAATAAAAAAGTTAAGGTCATAAGGTCTGATAATGGAACTGAATTTGTAAATAATCAATTATCCACTCTTTTTTCTGAGTTAGGGATGATTCATCAAACTTCTTGTGCCTATACTCCTCAGCAAAATGGGATTGCTGAGAGGAAACATAGACACCTTCTTAATGTTGCTAGGAGTCTTATGTTTCAGGGGGGGATTCCCTTGAATATGTGGCCTGAGTGTGTCTTAACTGCTGTATATCTTATTAACAGGCTTCCCTCCTCTGTCTTGTCTGGTGCTTCCCCTTATTTTTTAGTGTATGGTAAGGATCCTAGTCTCTCTCATATCAGATCCTTTGGATGTCTGTGCTACTCTACTATTTTAAATTCACATGATAAGTTTGGTTCTAAATCTGAAAAGTGTGTCTTAATTGGTTTTTCAAGTGTGAAAAAGGCTTATAAGTTGTATGGTTTGGATAGTAAATTTGTTTTTTATTCAAGAGATGTTACTTTTTATGAAACTGTCTTTCCTTTTAAAATGAAGTTATCAAATGTTTTTCATAAACCTTCAAATGATTTTGGTAAATCTAATACTGAGTTTAATAAATCTCAACCAAACTTTGATGATAATGGAGTAGACAACTTAAATTTTTTTGATGTCCATGGGTTTGAAAGTCCCTATGATGAAGAGGGGGGCCCTTCTAATGAGGAAGGTAGTGGTATGGCACCTTCAGATAACAGTAATAACACTGTAAATGAAGAAGGTGCAACCACAGGAACCCAGATAGATGAAAATATCACCTCTGAGGGCATAAGTCAAAATGTTTTCAATGGTGAGGATCAAAATATTCAAATGGAAGCACCACCAAGCACTAGGAGGTCTAGCAGGACTAGAACTCAACCTGTTAGGTTTAATGATTTTGTTGTTGGTAGTAATGTGAAGTATGGTCTTGAGAAATATGTTTCTTATTCAAATCTGTCTAGAGTTAATATGTGTTTCTCTACTACTCTAAATAAGTCTTGTGAGCCTAAATCTCTTTCTGAGGCTATTCAAAATCCTATGTGGAAAGATGCTATGAATTCTGAAATGGAAGCTTTACATAGGAATAATACATATGAGTTGTGTGAATTGCCTAATGGTAGATTTGCTATTGGTTGCAAGTGGATTTGGAAAATCAAATTTAAATCTACTGGTGAAGTTGATAGATATAAAGCTAGACTTGTTGCTAAGGGTTATAATCAGAGGGAAGGTATTGATTATGAAGAAACATTTAGTCCTGTTGTCAAAATGGTTACTGTTAGGTGTCTTATTGCTTTATCTGTCTCTAACAATTGGCCTTTATTTCAACTGGATGTTAATAATGCTTTTTTATATGGAGATTTGTATGAAGATGTGTATATGCAGTTGCCTCCTGGTTATTATGATAAAAATGAAACTAGAGTGTGCAAATTGAATAAGTCTTTGTATGGTTTAAAGCAAGCTCCTAGGCAGTGGAATGAAAAACTCACCACTGCTTTGATAGAAAATGGTTTTAAACAAAGTCTTAATGATTACTCTTTGTACACTAAAGATTGTGATGGTGTTTTCTTGGCATTATTGGTTTATGTGGATGATATTGTCATCACTGGTAATAATGTTAGTGAGATTGAGAAGTTTAAAAAGTTTCTAAATTCAAAGTTTATGATTAAAGATCTTGGTTCACTTAAATATTTTTTGGGAATTGAAGTTCTAAATTGTGAATCTGGACTTTGTCTTTCTCAAAGAAAGTATTGTTTGGATTTGTTACTTGAATATGGGTTATTGGCTTGTAAGCCTGCTGCTACTCCTTTGCAGCAGAATGTGGTTTTGAGTCATGTTGAGACTGAAAATGATAAGTTTCTGTCCAATATGACTGAGTATCAAAAATTGGTTGGGAAGCTTATATACTTATCTGTTACTAGGCCTGACATTTCTTATGCAGTTCATTGTCTAAGTCAGCATATGCATGCTCCTCTTAACTCTCATTTTACTGCTGCACTTAGAGTTTTGAGATACTTAAAACAGGCTCCTGGTACAGGTATTCAGTTTGTGTATGGTAAAAATATTAATCTGTATGCTTATTCAGATGCAGATTGGGCTAAGTGTCCTGTTTCGAGGAAATCAGTTTCTGGTTTTTGTGTCTATTTTTGCAATAATCTGATTTCTTGGAAAAGTAAGAAACAAGCAACTATTTCTAGATCTTCTGCTGAATCTGAGTATAGATGTCTTGCATCTACTACTTGTGAGCTTATTTGGGTTCTAAAAATTTTTAAAGATTTGGGTGTAGAGGATTTGTTACCTGCAAATTTGTTTTGTGATAGCAGTTCTGCTATTCAGATTGCTGCTAATCCAGTTTTTCATGAAAAAACCAAACATTTTGAGATTGATTTACATCTTGTTAGAGAGAAAGTATCTTCAGGAGTTATTAAAACTTTGAAAGTTGCTTCTGCTAACAATGTTGCAGATATATTTACTAAAGGGTTGAGTGTTTCTCAACATAAGTTGTTTTGTGATAAGCTGGGTCTAATAGATTTGTTCAAGCCATGAGCTTGAGAGGGGGTGTTGAAATATATGAGTTGGGATACAAGCTCATGTTTGACTTTAAGTCAAAGGGCTTGTTATGCCAATATGTTCTAATGTTTGTATGTTTGGCTATTAGTAGCAGGTTTTATATCTTGAGGGGTTGATTTGTATTTTATGCTGATATATAAGCTGGTCTCTCTCTCTTGGCTGGGATGATTTTCTTCACATTGTTTCTCTCACAAAAACATCTGCATATCTTTCTCTCTTAAGTTTGGTCTGGTATTGTTGATATTGGTTATCTTTGATCATCTTGATCAGGTTTACAGTTTGATAAGTATTACTGAGGGTTGTAGTGAGGTTCTATTGTATTACAGTCTTTGTAGTGTGATAGATAGAATCCTTCTGAAGGGGACTATCTTTGTCTTGTGTATTTGTTTGGTGAGCACACGTTTTGTGGACTCATCTTCTTGACTATTCAGTTAATAAAAGATTTCACCAAGGGGTGGTTGGCTGGGTGAATTGATTGTGTTGTGGTTGATTTAAGAGCAGATCTGAACATTTAAGAATATTTACAAGAAAGAAAATATTCCTTGTCTAGTGAATCTACAAACGTGAGACAACATTTCGACAATCACTTTATAAATAACAGTATGACGGCCACTCAAGAATAGTGTCACCTCGAAACCTTTGATTATTTCTTTCAAAACATTAAACCCTTTGTAGAATTAAGAAGTCATGTTTGAAAATTACAACGACTACTCCTCATCTCGTAACAGATGACAAACCTCCTTGCTTCAACTCAAGCAGGAAGTCGCTCAATGTATACCCTTTTGGGCATACAAGATTTTCATCTAATGTAATTCACATTGACGAACCTAATATTTTAAGGCGTCCAGAAATACAACAAACTATATTTCAAGGAGAAAGAATCTTTGCATGAAAGAAATAATTTATGTGATTATTGGATACACTGACTTTATGATGCGTTTTTGCTAAATGAAACGTCTTAATACAATTGTAATCGTTGCTGAGCCGAACCACTCGTTAGCAGTCTATAGACCTCAAACTTATGACTATTTACATATCCAACTGTTACATGTACAAATCTCATAACTGGTACCGAATCTATAACTAGAAAATGAATAATAAAAATTTCTCCCTAGGATTACTCTTGCGTCTGCCTAATTTAAGATCATGGAAGACCATTTTTTCCTCTTGGATATATTTTTTTTAGAAAGGCTTTTTTTCCTCTTGATATGGGCCAATGACCAAAACCATATCTAAAAGCCTCGATTAATTAATGAATGGTCACACATTTAAGGACCAGTTTCTGGTATACGTCGAATTTGTTATAAATATAGCAACAATTGCCGAATGACTACGTTACTATTTTTTTGACCTTTGGATACATGCAAAACAACAAATAACATCCCATGATTAAGTACCTATAAGTCAATGATAAGAAAGGGTTAAATTGAAAGCTTGCGTGAATTAAATACAGCCAATCCATTTGCCTGGCCTTAGAAAAAAATTAATCATATATTTTTTTTGATGTATCGTTGTTACGAGAGGAGCAATAGAGCCCGGTTTAAGACAACGAAACATCAAAAACTAATCGGGCGTTATTAATTAATAATTTTAATCTTGTAAGTTGGCTATCATTTTCATTAGAGCAAATCTGGTATCTATTAAGAAAAACATATATGGTTAGGTGTTACAATGTGGCGGACAGTACTTAAGAGCTTATATGGCCTCAAATGAATAAGAATACATGCATCATGTTTTTTCATGTCGAAAAATATCGTTCACACAATCAATTCGTGTAGTTAGATATACAAGAATGAGGCATTAATGTATTGATTTCAATGCTTTCAAGTTTCAACATATTAAACATACACTTCGAATACAGAAAGGGACTAACAACGAATAACAAGTTCGACTATATTAGACGTGTAACATGTCTATCTTTAGCTTATAAATCACGACTTCTAGTTTTTGAACAATATAAATCGACTACAATTTTGCCTTTCTTTTAACAAACTTAATTGACCATCACTTCTAGCACATCCTTCATGCTTTTAACCGTACATCATTATTTGAATCATTAGGGACCATGGTCTATCCTTTTTGAGTGAGACTTATTTAATCTATGTGGTCTAACTTAGCCATTGATTGGTTTTGGATTTGGGGACCAACTATTATTTAGACCTTTAAGCATATTTGTTTGTGTGTTTCTTTGTGTATGTAATGCGTGTAGTCATTGTAGATTTGCAAGTTGCATATTGAAGGTGGTACCGACGCCCATAGGCACATTATAATACAAAAATTGAAACGAGAGAGATCCAATTGGCAACTTGCAATCATATCTAGCCAATAAAAAACTTTGCACAATAAATAACTAAGATAATACTTTATAGTTTATAGTTAAATGTCTATTTTATATTTTAATTATTTATTTTAATCTCATAAGCAAACATAATGTCAGATCTAGAAACCATGATCAAGACCCACAATTAATATCTTATAAGCAGTTAATCTATTTAATCTGTAGTCGTCATTTGGTGCATACTAATAGACCGACATTAGTTATTGTATTGATCATTTTATGTACATTAGTTACTTATCGTATCAATAAAATGGTTTGCAACTGAAATTAGTACATTAGTGTTTATATATAAAACTGATGAGTTCAAAACAAATTACTCTTAAATAAGGTTTATAAGTGGATGTGTTTTCTCTATTACTAATTAAAGAGTGTGAAAATGAAATAGAATGTATTATATTGCAAATAATATGAAAAAATTGAAGGGAAAAAATAATGATGTTGATAGATTGAACACATCGTCCTTTTTTAGTTTTTACATCCATTGAGTTCTATGTAGCTCTATTTTTGCGAAACGAAAGTTGATTTGCACATTTTTTTATCTCGATTAAAACACTCAAGCAGTTAGAGTATACTGTAAACATTCTGTAACTATCAATGGAAGTAGTAGTATTTTCCTTGCCAAATACGGTAGTCTAGTTGTTGAGTTGACCAGTTTTAGTAAATTAAGGAAGAAGAACCCAGGAAAGTACAAATGAACCAGGGAACGCGCCAATACAACTTGCATGCCAACCTCAGCTCTATCCACCCAATTCTATTATTTTAATCCTACAACTACACAATTCACAACATACAACTCTTCTATGGGTCCCATTTCCCACCATCCCTAAATTTCCTATATATATCTTCAAAAACCAAACCCCCTGTTCCTCAAACCTACAAACACACTTCATAGTACTATTTTGTCAAATACAATTATGGGGCTTCTTCAATGTCACAAAGGATGGTCAAAAAACCAAGAAATCTCACCAGAAATAATCCAACATGATCAATCAAATTCAAACTCCTTATCTTCACAACAAAGCCTAGCATCAGTTTCATCCTTAACAACATCTAAACAACCATTAACCTCTAACCATCAACATGTCACCACTTACAAAGCACACACGTCATCGATTTCTTCACTTACTATTTCCGGAAAGCATATCTTTTCCGGATCATCTGATAACCAAATTCGGGTCTGGCCTAGAGACCCGAATTTGGCATCGTGGAATAATTTGATCGCGTTTGGCGAAAGTTCTGTGAAAAGTATGGTTGTTTCTGGTGGCCAGCTTTTTACTGGCCACCAGGATAACAAAATCCACGTGTGGAAAATAGATAACCAGAATCTAAATTCCACACGTGTGGCTACTTTGCCTACGTTAAATGATCGTTTTGGGAAAATGTTTCTAGCGAAAAACTACGTTAAAATTAGAAGAAATAAAACATGTACATGGGTACATCACGTGGACGCTGTCACGGCTTTAGCATTGTCACGCGATGGGTCACTTTTGTACTCAGCTTCATGGGACAGAACATTTAAGGTATGGAGAACATCAGATTTCAAGTGTTTGGAGTCGGTTCCTAACGCGCATGATGACGCGATTAATGCGATAGTCGTATCCGATGATGGATATATCTACACTGGATCAGCTGATAAAAAAATTAAAGTATGGAAAAAAGAAGCTAGTGAGAAAAAACATAAGTTAGTAGACACTTTGGAGAAGCATAAATCGGCTGTCAATGCTCTAGCTTTAAGCCCAGACGGGTCTGTCCTATATTCGGGCGCGTGTGATAGGTCAGTACTCGTCTGGGAAAAAGTGGTTAGCAGTGACGATGAAACTGCACCCGCAACGCATATGGTTGTTGCGGGTGCTTTAAGGGGTCATAGAATGGCTATATTGTGTATTAGTGTGGTGGGTGATTTGGTGATTAGTGGGTCAGCTGATAAGACAATCAGGGTGTTTAGGAGGGGTATTGATGGAAAAAAGTATCATCGTGTATGTGTGATGGAAGGGCATAATGGTCCGGTAAAATGTTTGGCTGCTGCAGTGGATAGTTGTACTTCTGGTGATGATTCTAGTGGTACTTCTTATCTAGTTTGTAGTGGGAGTTTGGATTGTGATGTGAATGTTTGGAATGTTTGGGTACCATTTCTTTGATTGGCTATTGGTTTTCAGAAATTTGTTTTGGGATGTAGATATTGTTGTCCTTTATTGAAATAGAATTGAAGTTTGTACACATTATCTTTGATTATATTAGAGCATATTGTATCTTAAAATGATTATAGTTCATCACTCATGCTAGTGTTATGTTAGTTCTCACCAAACTACATCATTCATATAGGACATAATTTAAAAAAAAAAAGAAAAATATAAAAAAAATTGTTCGTTGTTAACGTAAGATCAAACGATATGTGGACAAATGGAGACCACCATCCACATAATTTCATTAGTATTACACGGTTTTGATAATTGGCGGTAAAAAACACTTGTTAGTCATTAAATGTTGTGCAATATTCATTACAATATTAATAACGTCATAAAGTAATATACATTAGTTTGTGTAATATATACATAGTAATTCTAGATATGACGTTGCTTGACAAAATATAACTTAAAATATGCAAGAATTACACACTTTCATACATTATAAATCACATAAAAATCTTTATACTTTGACATATATGATTTTTTATTGGCAAGATGATTAGGGAATTACTTAAACTTTTAATAAAATACATACGTCGATGATGATATATTTTTTGAATACTCAAATTCTTTTAAATATCTATAATTAAACAAAATTTTGACAGTAAACTTACATTTATAAAGTTTAAACAATTATGTATATGACATTTATTAATAACGTATTATATATAGCATTAACCAGTATAAATATTATATATTAATTTATATTATTTAAAGGAGGTGATTTGCGCACTCCTCTTTTATTTGCACACTCAATATACAAGTTTTTAAAGCAGGATGCAAATACGATATAAATATCTGAAGTAAATATGAATCATACGTAAAAGTACGCAAATCAATACTCGTTCTTAAACATTATGTTACTATATACTTCTATGTGGTTCCTCTATTATACGCGGTATAAATATCTTATGGCATCAAAATGGCTCATATGGAGTAACATACTTGGTCTTATTTTAGAAACTTTGACCCTAATAAATGTGATCTAAAGTCCTGTCAAAAAGGCAATAGAATTTGGCTTATTGTCAATGAATAGGCTCTGGTCAACTACTTCAACTCTTCGACTATTAATTTGTTATTTTAGTCTCATGCAAAAGAGTTGTTCAAACTTGAACATGAGTGGTTAACAGCGAGAGGTTTAATTGGTTAATCATAACTTAATTATTAAAGTTAAGAAAGGAAAAGGCTTTCGTAAGATAACATTATCTATTATCGTTGTTAATTTGTAATTTTATCGGTCCAATAAGCGAAATAAGAAATACTTAACTAGCGAGTGTACTTCTGTCTATCTTATCATATCGAGTTAATGTCATTAATCTATCGAAATTTAGATATTTTGTTTCACTCAACAAGCTTGTCCTTGTAAATACTTGTCTTGATTATTCCATGAATATATATGCATAAGACAGATAAAGAGAAAAGAAAGAGTAATAGTCTTCATGCTTCATAGTAATGGGTCCGTCATGTTTACTTTTCAAGTCTTGATGCATGGTATTTTCACACAACGTGCTGTGTTTTCTCTAGATTCTTTTTGACAACTCAAATCCATGCTTGAATGGATTACGAAGGATGAAGCGATCTCAAGGACGACTCCAACGGATGAGACAAGGGCGGCCGCTCAAGTGGGCTCGTTAAAGATGCCATTGCGGAGACTGAGACTTTGGTTATGTCGTTAATGTTGGATATAAATAGGGTCCATCTGTGGAAACAAATTGAGGGTACAAATAGTTGAATAGAAACGAATGACAATTTGTAAGACTATACAAAATACTTTCATAAAAACAATCATATATGATCAAAATTGTCATTTTTGCTCCAAGACTACTCCCAAAATTCCGTATCAAACAAAACATCGTTCTTAACTTTCTAGCAGTTGTTTGTTCTTTCATACCTTTATATTTGTCATCCTTTTACCGACTATTTTTTAGTAGATATATACTTGCCTTTATACTCCTATAATATCTAGCTAGTAGATATGCTTAGATTTTATGGTAGTTAGACTGTAGTACTATAGACTGATGGCATATTACTGTTATCCCTTGAAGTAGTAGTTCGTAACTTTGGTATACTTTACTACTAAACTAGCAGGATATCCGTGTGATGCGGCGGCGGATATCCTGTGACTAAATTTTCTAGTGAACAAATGTTATTTTATTTTGAGCTATTTGATTTCAGATTTATGTTTTGGAAGCTTAATTAGATTGTACATTGTTGTTTAAAGTTGTATATTTTGATGAAGGGGTGAATTAAATTGTGTATTAATTATATATATTGAATAGTGTGTTTTTAGTTTTATTTATATTTGTACATTGTGCTTAGGTAGTTGTATATAATTGTGATGTGGTGTATTAATTGTATGTATGCAGAAATAATATTTGCTTAAAATCAATTATGTTTTACATAATTGTAAATTATGTTTTATAAGTAGTATTTGTTTAAATTCTAATTTAGAAAATCTTAAACTCATAAATAAAAGAGAGGGTTATCTCTCCATTATGAGTAGTATAGATACGTGAACTTTGTATCTTACTAATAGCGACGTTTTCTACTTTGTATCTTACTAATAGTTACGTTTTCTACTAAATACTCCTCTAATATTCTTAGGCATATAACATAATGAAACGGTGTACACTTTTATTAATAAATCAGATTACAAATAACAATAACTAAATTAATAGAAGATAGAAGACATAAAATAAATAACAGACAGAAAATGGTAGAAGTAGAAGACAAGCTTTAAAAAAAAGGTCGGTCAAGGCACAAGGCTCGTGTTAAACACGATTCCCTTAAAACAGATTCATCGTCTGTTTCTCAAGGTACAACAACCAAAGTTGATGTACACCCGGACGTGACAAACTTGCCTGAAAAATCATGAAAGCAATGCGTGTTTCCGATCGAAGGATTGCTGGAAATCGTCTGCTATGGAGATGCGTTTTCTGGATAACTAAAACCGAATGAGTTATGGCTTTATTTATACTAAATAGCTATTTTGTTCTCCAAGATTAAATAAATGCCATAACTAAACAAATCAGTTATGTTAAAACACGATTTGCATATATTTTATTTACACAACAATATTCTGTAAACTTTTTCAATAAGTTTCAAATCTATTCCAACAATAGATTTACAGAATTTAGGAAAATGAATCTCGAATTTGCAGTAACACGATACGCATGTAGGCGAGGTTTCGGAGTTGCATTCATGTTTGCAGTCGCGCGGGCTCGCATGAGTTCAGGAGCTTCGAACCCATTTTGGCCTAGAAATCCTGAAATCTGCAACCCCTCAGCGAGCGCACGTTGGTGTTCGAGTAAAACCAACTAAAAGAATTTGATAGCCAATACCAAGATTTCTTTATAAACACCTTTTCATTTCCTTTATGGGGCGATGTGGGATACTCTCCCAAATCCCAATTTGTTGTGTTTCAAGTGTCTCATTTTGAGACACGATATCTCATTCATATCCACTCTATATTTGACATATTTTAACTCGTTGTGAAGCTCTCGTCAAGGAGAACGCAAAGCTACCAAGATATATATATATATATATATATATATATATATATATATATATATATATATATATATATATATATATATATATATATATATATATATATATATATATATATATATATATATATATATATGTGTGTGTGTGTGTGTGTGTGTGTATATATAGTGTCCAAATTTTGCAAAAAAAAAAAATCATTTTGCAACGACCATTTTTCCAACAATCCCCCACATGAATGAAGATCGGTCGAAAACACATAAAAGTTTCGGCGAAATTTCTACAGTTAAGTCATGCATAGGATAGATAGGTGTGACCATTTGAACCTTACATTGTGAGATGCACTTAGTATCTTAGATCTGAGTATACGTGATGTCCTTGAACTCAGCCTCTGTTTACGTAGACAACATTACACTTCACTCAAGATTCTCACTGACATTGTCCAGTTCTCATAGTCGTGTTCGTTATGGTCATGAACACTAGTCTGGTTCTGCAAGAGCTCTTAGGAATTGCGTCCCTCACAATTCCTTTCAAAGCAACCCCACTTCCCTCTCACATAGGTGATTTCATCTTGAATCATTAAAAACATATGTTTTATGATTTCATCTTGAATCATTATGCTTTGTGATTTCATCTTGAATTATTAAAGCCATATGTTTAACCTCTTAACAAGTCACATTTTTTAATAAGAATGGACAAGGAAGTTACGATATTAAGTAACTCCCCCACATCGACATGACTTCCCCCACATTTATATGATTAGGTTGTCATATTGAACTAAGATCTTGGGATCTCTAGTCAACCGGCTTAGGTTTTCCTCATATAAACTTATTCCTTAGGGGCTTTAGTCCCATTTCTTTAGACGACTTACTAACTAACTCTCTGCTTAAGCCTTTCGTAATCGGATCCGCAATATTATCAGTTAATACAAATAAGCCGTAAAAACGTTTATTTATATTTTACGATCTTCTAATGTTTTGTCGATAACAAACGTAAAATCATTTTAACGAAACAAATAAAATACGTAAATGGTTTGAGCCAATAGTTTACTAACACATTTACGTTTTCACATAAAACACTAAACAAGTAAAAGTGGTTTTATGATTTAGAAACACATATGTACAACAACTAGTGTTTACATATTGGGAAAATATATACATAACTAGTATGTATCATAATGGGTAATATAATGGGTAGAAGTTTAAGTATTTGACTCATTGACCAAATACATTGAATGTAGTTGGGTAAAACCCAAAGTCCATAACCCATGCCCATGGAGCATGACCCATAACCCATTGCATGACATCATGCATAAGTCATATATGGATATTATCATGACCCATGGTTTTAACCCATGACCCATATACTAGATGCATTGCATCTTGTAGATACATTGTATCTACTTGGATACCCATGGTCCAAAGTCTAGGACCCATGGCCCATAACCCATGACCCATGACCCAAAACCCATGGGCAAAGAGGAGCGTCCCACGGATCTCCAATGATACACTGGATGGATCCCTCAAGTAAGGAATCCGTGGGATCCGTGGAATAGTAGCTAAAATCCCTCTATAAATAGTGAGCCATTTCTTCATTTTGGGTTGCCACTCCCACACATACTTTCTCCAAGTATTGTAACCTTCTAACCTCAGATCCTAAGGATCTCTCTATGTAGTTTGTATTTTGTTTTTGTGTGATTCTCTAGGTTCCTCTTAAAGGCGAGATCACTACCTCTTGAAGTCGAGCAAGATCAAGTCCATGAGTTGCCATGCTTCGTCATCATCAAGACTACTGAGGTTCTCTTGTTGATAGTTCTTTCCTTCTCCATAGAAGTGTTGTATCAAAGGCATTAGTGAAGGATGCCGAAAGAGTCAAGACGAAAGCATTAGTGAAAGGTGCTTAACGTCCGTGTCAAAGGCTTTAGTGAAGTATGCCAAAGGAGTCAAGACGAAGGCATTAGTGAAAGGTGCCAAATGTCCGTGTCAAGGGCATTAGTGAAGGATGCCTAGAAGTCAAGTCAAGTGGCATTAGTGAAAGATGCCAAGGGTGTATAATCGATGAGGTGCATCGATATACAAATAGAGATAGGTTATATCCAAGGATATTGATATCCTTGATGATGTTGTAATAAGGAGTGGGTCTCCTTTGGGATAGGTGTTGTGTAGTGTTGGGTAGTAGTTTCTCCATTGTAATAGAACTCGGTATCTAGCCCAGTACCGGATAAAGGGTAGGCGATGTTGTGATAGGTGTGGTTCTACCTTGTGGAAGAACCCAATGTCTAGCCTAGAACCAGAAAAAGAGTAGGCGACGTTGTGAAGGCTTCTCTGCCATAAGGAGTTGGTGTCGTGTAGTGTTTACAAACTCTCGAGTAGGTGACTCGGGGAGTGGAGTAGGGCAAGGAAGGTGTCCTTATAGCCGAACCACTATAAATACTCGTGTCATGGTTATGTGCTTCTTACTCTTTATCTTTCATTACACATTTATATATCTATCGATCAACGTCCAACATACACATCAAAATAGATTGACATAAGTCGATCTAAATATTTTAAAACGAAGTTTTAATTGGTAAAACTATTCAACCCCCCTTCTAGTCTTCCACATTATCCTTTGAGTTCACATAGCCAATCGAGATAAATCCTGTAGAGAGTAGTTGTCGCACCGAATTATATCGACGACGGATATGTCTAAACTTTCCATTATACATTATGCTATAAGCTCTGCCAATTGCCGATCGACTATCACAATGTATATTAATCGCCGTTACCGGTTTAGGCCACCTTGGTATGTCCTCTACGAATTGACGTAGCCATTCTGCCTCTTCTTCACATTTATCTAACGCGATAAATCTGATTCCATCATGGATTGAGCTATATCAGTTTGCTTGGAAGAATTCCAAGATATAGTTGCCCTCCTAGTGTAAACACATATCCACTAGTCGATCTAGAATCCTTTATGTCAGATATCGAGTTTGCATCGTTGCATCCTTCGATAAAAGCTGGATATCTGCTATAATGCAGCCCATAATCGCAACTGTATCTCAAATAATGAAGTACCCTAGTCATAGCTTCCCAATGTGCATAACTTGGATTGCTAGTATACCTACTTAGCCTGCTAACAACATATGCTAAGTCATGTCGGGTACCTGTCATTAAGTACATCAACATGCCAGTAATTCTTGAATACTCTAATTGGGCAACACCTATGCCTCTATTTTTAGATAGATGCTTACTGGTGTCAATTGGAGTTCTAGCTAGGCCGAAATTCCCCGCATTGTGAGTATTAAGAATTTTGTCCACATAACATGCTTGACTTAACACAAGTCCGTTTTGAGTTTGTATGATCTTTATTTCAAGGATCACATCAGCCAAACCCAAATCCTTCATGTCAAACTTTGATTTCAACATGTCTTTAGTAGATTTGATCATCTTGTCATTACTACCAATGATAAGCATATCATCAAAATATAAACACAATATTACATATCCACTATTTGTGTCTTTTACATAAACACACTTGTCGCATTCATTAATTTTGAATCCACTCTCTAGCATGACGTGGTCAAATTTTTGATGTCATTGTTTGGGAGCTTGCTTTAAGCCATATAATAACTTAACAAGCCTACAAATTTTTTTCTCTTGTCCAGGAGCCATGAAACCTTTAGGTTGGTTCATGTAGATTTATTCTTCTAAATCTCCATTTAGAAATGCCATTTTCACATCCATTTGGTGAACTTCCAAAATTTTAAAGAGACAATAGCAAGTATCATCCTAATCAAGGTTATTCGCGTAATAGGCGAATATGTATCAAAGTAATCTGGACGTTCTCGGTGTCTAAATCCTTTGATTACTAATCTTGCTTTGTACTTGTCAATGGTGTCTTCGGCTTTCATCTTCTTCTTGAAGATCCATTTATAGCCTAGTGGTTTACAACCAGGAGGTAAATTCACGAGCTCCCTAATATTATTTTGTAAAATAGAATCTATTTCACTTTTAATGGTTTCTTTCCATTGAGGCCCTTTCGAGGAAGTTATCGCTTCTCGATAAGAAGTGGTTCATTTTCTACCATAAAAGAAACAAAATTGGGTCCAAACGATTTCTCGGTTCTTGACCTTTTACTTCTTCATGGTTCAACTTGTTCTTCCTCGGTTTGATTGCGTCTCTCATCTTGGAGATCATCATTATCTCGTTGTCTCTTATCTTGGACAACTTCGTCATCTATTCTAGATTCCAGTTTCCATCGTTAAACAAGGAAATATATTTTCAAAGAATGAAGCATTCCTTGATTTCATTACTGTACCCTTTTGTATATCCGGATTTTTCGAATCATGTGCAACAAAACGATAAGAATTGCTATTCTTAGCATATCCAGTGAATATATAATCCACAGATTTAGGTCCAATATTTTGGGCCTTGGGTGTCGGTATAGCTACCTTTGCTAGACACCCCCACAATCGTAAGTACTGATATAATGGTTTTCTTCCCATCCATAGTTCATAAAAGGGTCTCTTCTTTTTCCTTATGAGGTATCTTATTTAAAAGATAAGTAGCCGTCAGAATGGATTCCCCCCACATGTCTTGGCTTAAACCAGAACTTATCAACATGGCATTAACTGTTGGAATCACTCCTAACTTGTATTTCAAGTGTTAGTAATTAGTATGTAATAGGTTGCTTAAACTAGGCTTTTATGTTTGTATTAATGACAAGACTTATGTAGAAAGCCCATGAGCCTTGGCCCAAGCCCAATAAGTAAGGAATGGACTAGACATGTTGCCCTAGCTCCCTTCCCCTATAAATACTTGTGTAAACCTTCATTTGAAGGTTGGTTGTTCATTTCACATATATTCCTACGCCTAAAGTTCTAATATTCATACGTGTGTATTGTGTGTGCGTTCAACCAATCTCTCTTTCATCTTATTTCTTACATATTGATCCTTGTGTTAACTTATGGTGACCTAACAGTGGTATCAATCGCCACCTAGTTAGGTGAAACACTTTTGTTTTTGAAGTCATACACTATACGCGTGGGTTTTAAGGTTCTAAACTTTCATACGCTTAAAGCTTTGGTTTTTTACACTTGTAAACTCAAGATTCTTGTGGTTTAAGGTTTATTTAGTGTTAAAGTTTAAGTTTTTTGCATCAAGTTTCAAACTTTACGTGTGTAGATTAGTTTTTAAGCTTGGTTGGATTCGTGTGTACTTTTATACTCGTAAGGTGACAAATAGTTTTGGATCATCAAGTTTCAAACTTTCTTGTTATTTTGGTGATTTTGAAGCTGTTTCATCATTAAAATCAGGTTACAAAACACTTTTGGGCATAAAAACCAGTTTTGGTAAATTTTGGTACTTTCTACGCCTAGTAAAACCCTAGTTTTACGCGTAAGGACTACTTCTAAGTCTGTCTACGCCTATCAGTTTCTACGCCTAAGGATTTTTTGCATTTGATCTTCAAAGCTGTTGGTTTACTCAGTGTTTTCTTGCTTGGATAAGCCTGAAAACACTTCGACTTTGGATATCTTTTACACTTGGATAAGTGTAAAGGATTTTTTGGGTAAAACCCTAGTTTTACGCCTAAGCATAAAAGCTTACGAGTAAACACTTTCTGCCTAAGATTTTCCTACGCATAAGCTCATCTTACGCCTAAGGAAATCTTACGCATAAGGTTTTTACTATTAAGCCTTTAGTTTACGCTTAAACCTAAGTTTTATCTAAAGTTTACGCATAAGCAGCACTTACGCGTAAGCTAGTATCTACGTGTAAAAGGGATTTATGCGTAAGGGTTCATTCTACGCCTAAGCTGGTTTTCTACGCTCAAGTTTCATTCGACTACAAAGATCCATCATCAACACAAGTTTCAAGATGTCTCAACCACCATACTCTCATTACTTTCCTCATGAGTATCCTCAACAACAACAACAACAACAATATCAACAATATCCTCCACCATCTTAACAACAATTGCAACAATTTCAACAACAATTTCAACCGCCATCTCAAATGTACTTTTGTTGGGTTCAGTAAATACCCAAACCCCTTAATCTAGGATTTGAATAGAAAATAACCTAAGTGCTTAGTCCGTTAAACACTAATAGGTCACTGAGTGCATAGTCTCTCAGTGAGCCATCTTCAGGAAGCTCAGTAAGAGACATAGAAGAAGTCTCTCCACTCAGTAAGGCGGAACTTAAAGGGTGAAGACTGAGTCAAGAAGAAGATGGTAGATTCAGTGGTGATGACAATAACTAACTGAATCCCTCAAACTCCTCACCATCTTATAACACTGAAGACAAACTGAAACTGAAGACTAAATATTATAAAGACTGAATAATAGGCGGGACAAAATGGTTATGCTTGAAGGGATAAAGACGGAGTGCTTATCTTCAAGAAGTCAACTTTCCTTGAAAGGCTCAGCATCAGTACTGACAAGTAGAAAGTGGGTTGGTCCCTTTACCTAATATAGTCTTTGTAAACAGAGACAAAATACATTAGTATTTTGTCTTCTGCAAATTGTCAGTTTGTCACTTAGGAAAGAGTTAAAACTCACACTTGTATAAATAGCATAAGAGATGGAGTGATAAAATAGGTTTGTGAATTGTAAAAACACACACACACGCAAGCCATCTTTCACTCCTCCAAAATACAACTTAATCCCTGAGATAGCTCAGTGGGTACTTGTAGTTGTGCTCAGACTTAGCCTGAGCTTAGTGAGGAGTTACAACACTTGTCATTTCAATCCCTTGTACTGTTCCGAAAGTACTAGGGTAACATATTCTTTTGATTCATTTCTAATAAGAATATGATGTTGAAAATTACTCTTAGTGTTTTACTTATATCTTTTCAGTCATTGATTCACTATTAACTTGTTTTACATACTTAACTATTTTTAAGATAGTGAATAGGGAACAACAAGTGGTATCAGAGCAAGGCTGATTATAAATCTATTTTTAAGCCGCTCTAAACGTTTTTAAATCAGGATCCTAAAATGGCTGAATTTGATGTACCCCAACTAGTCGACAAAAAGGGTGCAACTTATTTAGCTGTTGCCCCTAGACTTGAAGTTGGTAAATTTAACAAATGGAAAAAGCATATGCTTTGCTATTTGATTGAGATGGAACCTTATTATATCAAGTGTATAAATGAAGGTCCATTTATCCCAAAGACTGCCGAAGGTTTGCCTAAACCTGAAGCTCAGTGGACTCAGGATGAGAGGAGAGTGGTCAACCAGGACCAAAGACTCAAAAGTATCATAATATCTTGTCTTCCTGACGATATTATGGAGTCTGTTATAAGCTGTAGTACAGCTAAACAAACCTGGGATGACCTAGTTCATAGTCATGAAGGCCCATCTGATACCAAGGAAAACAGGATAATGGACCTGAAACTTGAGTATAACACCTTCAGGGCTAAGGACTCAGAAACTCTGTCTCAAACTTACACCCGGTACAAAACTCTTTTAAATGAACTATCAAATGATGGTGTTAAGTTGTCCAAACATGAAATCAATGTTGGTTTTGTCAACAGTCTGCCTGAGAAGTGGTTGAATTTCTCTCAGGGACTAAGGAATGCTAATCATATCCAGAATCTTGAGCTTCCTGAAATTTATGGGAAATTTGTCTATGAGGAAAACCTCATCAACAGACGATACCCTAACTTAAAGAAGTCTCAGGAAGTCAAGAAGTCCCTGACCACCACCTCATCACCAATATCAACAGCTTTCTTTTCTAACAATGTGGTTCAAGATTTCCAAGAAAATTCAGACGATGAGCCTGATGAGAGATCAAGTGAGGAGTACATAAATGACCTAAACGCTGAATTTCAGGAAAGGGCACTCCTTGCTAACTCTCGAAGGTTTATAAAAAGAAACAAAGGTTTTTCAACTGCTAAAGCAACTGAAGACACTGAATGCTTTAAGTGTCGTAAAAGAGGTCTGATAACATAAAATAGTCCTGAATATTAAGTGTTAATTTCCCCCAATAATGCTCGTTATTTATATCATTTATATGGATTTATGCTTGTTTTCCATTGTTTTCCACTTTCAGGTAAATTACGAGCATTGGAGCTAAAGAGACGCGGAAATGGAAACATAACTAAAGATTTATCACAGTATGCCTATTTTGAAGAAGTTACTGTCACACCCCCAAATTACCAATACCTTGGGGAGGACTGTCATAGCATCAAAGTTACAGTTATATCGAACGACCTAAAGTGTCGTTTTGAAAATATCGTTTGATTAAGTAAAATAATCAGAGTTTACAAAACATAGGTCCCAAAATATTTCCAATATACCAAAATGAGTTTGTTACAATCAAACGATAGTTAAGTGCATTAAATATATGTGAGACGCGTCGACATCGCGACTCTATGATAAGTCCACATGCATGCCGTGAAGTGAATGCCTTAGATACCTGAGATAAAACATGCTAAAAAGTGTCAACACAATGGTTGAGTGAGTTCATAGAGTTTGGTTAACAAGTAAAGCTTTTAAAGAGCGTTCATGCAGCAAAGGGAAAGTTTTTGGTCATATAGAATAGTCCACAAAAGCAAAGGCATTGTAAATCCACTCAGTTCCAAGTTCCGCCCATACAAAGCTTGCAACCTGTGTGTTCACAACCCACTGCCAAAATATGTCTAGTTTATGTTCATGCACACGATGTCAAATGAGGTCACAAAGCAAAGGCATTGTAAATCTACTCAGTTTCAAGTTCCGCCCATACAAAACTTGCAACCTGTGTGTTCACAACCCATTGCACAAAATATAGTGTGTCTAATAGTCGAGTATAAGATACCATAATAGTTCACAATATAACACCCCGTATATAATAATTCAGGGATGCTCCGAACATGGGAGACTTTGCACTGCTCCAACAAGGGAGACTCCTTTGTCACTCGACCACCTAGGCGAGAATTATTGAGAACGCTCCACCAATAAGGCGAGACTTTGCACACTCCACCGATAAGGCGAGAATTATTGAGAACGCTCCACCAATATGGCGAGACTTAGATTGAAAATGCTCCGTTCCCATAGGGAGACATTCTGCTCCGGACCGGGGAGGCTTTAATTTGCTCCGAACAAGGGAGACTTAGATTGAAAATGCTCCGTTCCCATAGGGAGACATTCTGCTCCGGACCGGAGAGGCTTTATAGTGATGCTCCGAACATGGGAGACTTTAGGTCAAGGTCATAACACGTCCGGTTTAATAAGTTCAAACAAGTCATAAGTTTGTATTTAAGTTCAAGAGTTCCGTTCAAAAGTTCGTAATTAAGTTCAAAGATTTAAGCCGAGTTCAAAAGTTCAAAACAGTCAAAGAGCTCAAAACATATCAAAATGTTCAAAATAGTTAAAGTGTTCAATATTATGTCAAACATGTTCAAAATGGTCAAAGGGTTCATTATAAAGTCAAACAAGTTCAAAAAGGTCAAATGGTTCAATATTACGTCAAACATGTTCAAAATAGTCAAAGGTTCAATATTAAGTTAAAAGAGATTAATTATATGTCAAAATGTTTTAAATCAAGTTAAAGTGTTCAAATCTATGCCAGTATGTTCCTATCAAGTTAAAAGAGTTCAAATATATATGTCGAAGGGCTCAAAATCACGGAAAGTGGTTCAAATAATAGTGTTCATAACATAGTGATCAATTTAGTTCGGGCACAATCTACTTCCTAGCACAAGTAGTGAAACGAAAATTATTTAAGTTCATATAAGTGTATAGTAAAAACAAGTAGTTGAGCATGTATCTCCCCCAAAGAGTTTATATAATAATTAAACGAGTAAAAGTGGGGCTACGAACTCACCTTTTGCAATAGTTATGATGACAAAGTGGATGCACAGAAATGAGATGCAACTCTCTAACCGCGACCTATTATGAATGATATGCTCTAATATAAGTCATGAAACAATGTCGTGCATGCAAACTCATATGATATCCATACCACTTGTACACTTTTGAAAATAAAGTTTATCGTCGAAAATAATCTTATAAAGTCTTGACAATTTATAAATTACTTTACAGGTATTTACGTTGAAACGATATCCTACGATAGTCATTTAGTGATTTATTATGAAACTATAACTTTTCGTCGTAAATAATGTCATTTGACAATTTCATGAAAGTGACTAAACGTCCTTGAAAAGCTAGTCGTAAAATGGTGCACATCGAGTGTTAGGAAACAAACTCAACGGTTTTGGGAAGCTTGTAACATTATCTCAAAGTTTTAGCATTTAAGTTTTCATCATAGAGGTCTCGATCATGGAGAAAATATAGGTAAAGTATGGTACTTGTGTCCAAAATATTGTTTAAGGGTGGTTTTCGGCAAAGTTTAAGTGACCGTATTTTATTCGTTACAACTCCGCTTGACGAACGGTTGAACATTTTGGAAAATAGGCTAGGCGAACTTACTTTTACTAGAAGACATCGTTTCATAAAAAGTACCCCATCAATGTTAAAAACGACCCTCAACATGATCATTCGCGGCCGTAATGTTTGTCTAATAGAAATATATTAGTTTTGCTTATATAATATAGTTACGGCAACTTTATTTAAACGTGTGTAATTTAATCGTTACAAGTCCGTTTTCTACGTTTTATATGTCCTTAGCTTCATATTAAAGTATACTAATATATATTTGATAAGTCGACACATTTTATAACGCTTAAGACTCATTTTTGACTCGTAAAAAGTTGAGAATACATGCTGAATTTTCTGAAACAAATAGTTTTCGTCGTTAAACTTAAAAATAGCATAACTTCTTCGTTATAACTCCGTTTTAACCCGTTCAAGCGGCCACGTTTTCGTTTTAAAGTATATTTTCCAAATATCTAGCCCAAAAATTTTTACCTACTGTCGAGAATTCCAGAATTCGAAAATATGATCAGACCTCTAAATAAAGTTGTCGAAATGAGTTTTTCTCGCGCAAAACCTATTCTAACCAATTCAAACCAACGCCAAAGCTATTCTAAACCTACCATACACCTTCTTAGGGTGTCATGGGTTCCTAGACATCACCAAAAGTGATATGTTTCAAGGAGTAATTATAGGATGATGAATATATATATATATATATATATATATATATATATATATATATATATATATATATATATATATATATATATATATATATATATATATAACACTTAAAAACAATAAAAAAAATGGTATAGACATCAATATGACTTGCATGTTTTTCTCAAGCATGATGAAATGAACATAATATGAATATTAAAGATGAATATGAACATGAGATGCTTACTAGTTACTTGATGAGGTTTAATGAACAAGGTTAATCCTAACACCCTAGGTTTTTATTTCAAAACCTTACTTAAGAGTGTGTCTAGATTGATAAAAACTTGACTTGAAATTTTTTTGTGATCTCCTTCTTGATCTCTCTATATGGCCGGTTCTATGGTGAGAGGAGAGAAAGAGTGTAGCTTATTTTCACCTTGGATATTTTAGTTGACTATGTGTTGAATGAAGTATAAAATGAATATATGTGAAAGTTTAAGTTAGATATTTAGCATTAGGAGTGTGTGAGTCACCATGTTGGTCGACATATATAAAAAAAAATAGACTAGATGCATTAAGTAGTAATTAAGTATATTAATGTAGAATAAATGTGTATTTAATTAAAGATAATTAATAACTTGTGTATTTATTTAAGCATTTAAGGTAGCGTTAGCTAAAAATAAATTTTAACGGAGCAAAATAAAATATATTGAAGTCATAAAAATTATAAAAATACATTTCTTACAATAATTGAGTGAATAAATAATTATCGAGTTGAATTTACGAAAACCGTCGTAAAATTTTATACATAACAATTTATATACAAAATAAATTGAAAACATTGGGTAAAGTAATAATATTATTTTTATAATCTTAATATGAGTATAAAAATATATCGGAAGAAATTTTTGGAAGTTTCGGATCAATTGTTCAAAATAAATGATCGTGCGATAGCGTTTATTTAATAAGAAATATATACGTTAATGAAATATAAATTTGAAAAATGACCGGAAATTGAGAATTGTGACAGTTACGGCGTAACTCCTCTCTCACATTACGCCGTAACTATTGTGTGACCCTGAATACCAACTTATCAAGAGGTTACGGCGTAACTCTTCCCAAAGGTTACGACGTAACTCCATTAGGTCAAAAGAGGTTCCACGCCGCTGATACTTACGCCGTAACTACTGCATCACTTACGACGTAACCGAGTTTATTGAAGACTACGGCATAACCACTAATAAGGTTACGCCGTAACTAGCAGATCTAGTGCATTTACGAAGAAATAGAAGGTTACGGCGTAACTCCTATATTGGTTACGCCGTAACCCAGACCTGGCCTATAAATACCCCACGAATTCCAGCATTTCTAATCATCCCATTCCATACACAACACTCTGAGAACGTGGTAAAAAGCTCAGGGCAGGTCTAGGGGAGCATACAGAGTTGTTTCCAAGGGAGAAGTCACTCCATTACGATAAGCTTTAGCGTTTTATATTTCTTTTACTTTCAATTCATGTATTTTGTACCTTTGAATATTGAATTGATTTTCATGATTAATATGAGCGGCTAAGCACCCTTTGGTGCTAGCCTAATTATGATTCCTTAATTGTTTTGTTTGCGTTTACCTTTACTTCCGTACAATTATTTCTAAGTGTATGCATGCATAGTTCTTTGGTAGTCACCCTTGATTCGGCAGTTTTGAATGGCGGTAGAGGCCAATTGCCTAGGAGATATGACCAATTGACCCTAGGTGAGCGGACTGAGACGGGAAGGGTAAGATATGACCAACTGACGACCCTTTCTACTTGTGCGATTTGACCAACTGATCACCTATCGTTTGGATGAACTTAAGAATTGGGGGGGGGGGGGTGTAGTATCTAAGTTCCTAACGGCCGGGCACTCACTATTTTGAATCTAGTATGTAGCGGTACTTAATGACTTGGCTTAGGGGACCAGGAACAACAGGACTTATGACGGTGCGTCTGATTTCTCTTGTGGTGGCATCTTTGCTGATAGGTTAGGGCGAATTGACCAAATGCTGTCATCTCGAATTTGACCCCACCTGAAGTAATTGGAAGTAGGTAGACGTAGACATAACTAGCTAGGAGGATTGACTAGGTTAGCACCACTATTCCTCTATTGTTTAGAATTGGGAAATGACTACAAAAGGGATGAGAATTTGGTAAGTTGGATCCAGCGTGGAGACTGCCATATCCACGAAATGAACAACAAGCACTGGTAGCCCCGCGGCTCTGAGTCTAACTTAAAGACTCGTTAATAAAGAAAAGTGCTCTTTCGGGTCACAACCCGAATTATCCCTTTATTTTGTTTTTATTTCCTTTCTGTTGGGTTTTGTGTTTTCTAACATTTTTTGCAGGATACGAGGAACTAATTGCTGCTGCAGTTGCTGATCTGAACAGAGTTACAGCGTAACTCATCTTGGTGATTACGCCGTAACCAACTTTGAGCAGCAGAATTCTTGACGCATTACCAATTACGGCGTAATACCATCTCAATGGGTACGCCGTAACCACTCGCTCTTCAGCTCATATAAGGTTTTGCCATTTACGGCGTAACTCCCTCATAGGAGTTACGACGTAACTTTCCTCTGCTTTAATTCTTTCATTTTAAAACACAGTAACCTTGTATTAGTTTTTAAATGAACTTTGTGGGTGTGTTTCCTGTAAACCCTCACGAGAATTCACTCGTCCACTTGGGACACCAAGTGGTTTAAAAGGCTTGTTGCATTCGCTAAATGCAACCGTGATTCCTACGAAAGTGAGTTAGATTTGTTTTTTGTCTTTTTTTTTCATTTTTTCTTTTTAGAATTATGCTTGTCGGTATTGTGATTTCAGGGATTGAAGTTTGTTCATGACGCTTAAACGAAGGCACGGTTCTTTTTCGTGGGCCTTCTTCTTTTTGGAGCAAATTTCAGGGAAGCTCTCGCTTTAATTCTACCTTTCTCTTCACCTTTATTTTAATGCCTAGTACAAAAGGGACTTTTTACAATTCAAGTGGGGGGACGGGAGTAGAATTATCTCTTGAACTTTATTTCGCCCTCATTTTTCTAGTTTATTTTGAAAAATTATGCCATTTTTAAAATTTTGACATGTTTTTCCTAACCTAACTAGATTAGACCTTAGCCGAGCACATACAACCCTTGACATTACATGGTGAGTTTAGCCTTATCCGTTTCCAATATTTTACCCCAAATCCACCAAATTATGAGTGTACTAGTAGCTTGTAAACTTTAGAACTTGGCTTTTGCATCATTTCGAGACCATAGACGAGGTATGTTGAGTTAGCTTGATGTATTTGGACTTTTCAGTTTTAGAAGGCAATATTATAGGATTATCACCCAAACAGCCTACCATTGTGAGTCTATCGATTAGTCTCCTCGACTTTTCGACCCCTATGTGAAACCCTTTTGTTGCACTCTCCTTTAGCGCAAGATGCCCTTAGATACACCCTTCTGAGCCATTCCTTTCATTTTGTCAACCCAATATATTGTTTCGTTACACCTATACACCTTAGCCAACCCTGTAGTCTTTATTTGTGATTGGGAAGTTATCATTTGCCTAAGTTCAAGGTTCAAGTGGAAAGGTTTGGAAATCACGCTTTCATCGACAACATTTATGAAGATCATTGAAGACACCCCCCCCCCCGTGTTCCCATTGTTCATCTCAAGTGGGAGGGATGTGATGTTATTATCTTATGTTGAAAAAAAAAGATTCGAAAAAAAAAGTTGATTGAGTTATGATATTGTAAAGTGCGATGTTATAAGCACTGTAGTATGAGCTTTATTGATTAGTATCGAGGAGGCCACCTCGGTCACATTTGAAGATTGGAGCTGGTAGTTATGACAAAAAAAGAAGAAAAGGTAGTGTGCCCATCACGACGTCCTCTAATGACACATCTACCTTGCATTTCATGATCCGGTTTCTAGACTTCTAAGCTTGAACTTTGGGCGGACGGTAAGTGATGATGACTTGGTTATAGATTTAGACTACCTGCTTGTTTTTCATTTTACACCAATTATATATCCCATGTCTTATCCTACCCTTTAGTCATGAAGCATGTCTAGGTGATGCAGCGAGCAATCTTTGGTGTCTTGGCCATGGATTTGGTCATGTATCATTGATTTTGTCCACTTCGCCGTGACATGTTAGTAATGACGAGTCACCCCTTAACCTTTGTCGTGTCTACCCATATTGCCTTCGAGAATTGTTTAGCCATTAACTCTAGTGGTGGAGATTTGTGTAACCGCCAAGCTTATGATAGAATACATGCTATGACTGTGCGATTGAGTGATCACCCCGAAATTGACACTTAGAATAGTTGAGAGATTTGAGTGTTTGTTCCCCTTTTGTGAGGTGTTCGGCTTTGTTTTATTCTAGCATAAGGGATTTGTAAACTCATATTTTCCTAGTTTTGGGAGATATCTTTTTAGGAATCTATCTAATAAGGTCTACTTGAGGTCAAGTAGAGTTCAAGTGGTGGGATATTTGATAACATCAAATAGTCCTGAATATTAAGTGTCAATTTCCCCCAATAATGCTCGTTATTTATATCATTTATATGGATTTACGCTTGTTTTCCATTGTTTTCCACTTTCAGGTAAATTACGAGCATTGGAGCTAAAGAGACGCGGAAATGGAAACATAACTAAAGATTTATCACAGTATGCCTATTTTGAAGAAGTTACGGCGTAACTCCTCTCTCACATTAGGCCTTAACTAATGTGTGACCCTGAATACCAACTTATCAAGAGGTTACGGTGTAACTCTTCCCAAAGGTTACGACGTAACTCCATTAGGTCAAAAGAGGTTCCACGCCACTGATACTTACGCCGTAACTACTGCATCACTTATGACGTAACCGAGTTTATTGAAGACTACGGCGTAACCACTAATAAGGTTAGGCCGTAACTAGCAGATCTAGTGCATTTACGAAGAAATAGAAGGTTACGGCGTAAATACCCTACGAATTCCAGCATTTCAAATCATCCCATTCCACACATAACACTCTGAGAACGTGGGAGAAAGCTCAAGGCAGGTCTAGGGGAGCATACGGAGCTGTTTCCAAGGGAGAAGTCACTCCATTACGACAAGCTTTAGCGTTTTATATTTCTTTTACTTTCAATTCATGTATTTTGTACCTTTGAATATTGAATTGATTTGCATGATTAATATGAGCGGCTAAGCACCCTTTGGTGCTAGCCTAGTTATGATTCCTTAATTATTTTGTTTGCGTTTACCTTTACTTCCGTACAATTATTTCTAAGTGTATGCATGCATAGTTCTTTGGTAGTCACCCTTGATTCGGTAGTTTTGAATGGCGGTAGAGGCCAATTGCCTAGGAGATATGACCAACTGACCCTAGGTGAGCGGAATGAGACGGGAAGGGTAAGATATGACAAACTGACGACCCTTTCTACTTGTGCGATTTGACCAACTGATCACCTATCGTTTGGATGAACTTAAGAATTGGGGGGTGTAGTGTCTAAGTTCCTAACGGCCGGGCACTCACTATTTTGAATCTAGCATGTAGCGATACTTAATGACTTGGCTTAGGGGACCAGGAACAACATGACTTATGACGGTGCGCCTGATTTCTCCTGTGGTGGCATCTTTGCTGATAGGTTAGGGCGAATTGACCAAATGCTGTAATTGGAAGTAGGTAGACGTAGACATAACTAGCTAGGAGGATTGACTAGGTTAGCACCACTATTCCTCTATTGATTTCCCTTTATCATTTATCTGCTTTTATTTCATTCTGCATTAGTAGTTTAATTAATTAAATCCCTATCGAAACAATTATTATTCTGTGGCACTAGACTTAGTAATAATCCAACACACATAGCTCTTGGGACGACCTCGGCTTTACCATTTACTACACTACACGCGACCGGGTACACTGCCCGCTAGTGCATTAGGGTAGACCATAGGTATAGCGAGACACTATAAATATTAAGACCTGGTCAGTAAAACCTGCATCAAGGTCATTTTGCAAAAGACTATTTTTCAAAAACAATTTCTGAACCCTTTTACAAACCATCAGGGTCTAATCAGTCTTCAGGCTTTAGCAAATTTCAACCAAAAATCTATCAGTCTCATCAAAATTTCAAACAAATCTGATCAAAACAAAACTGTGGATTTTGAAGCTAATTACAAGAAAGCCAAAGCTAAGCTAGCATTGCTTGAGGCCTCACCCTCAGAAACAATACAAACTGTTAAATCTGTGCAGGGTAAAAACAAAGGCCTTGTTGCTGAAGTCTTCGATTGGGATGAAGAGCCTGTCTTATCTGATGACGAAATGGTGCAAGTCAGTGCACTGATGGCTCTCTCCGAAGAGGACAAGCTGGCTGTGGGAAAAAATCATGCCAGAAATGGAGAGTGGGTCAACATCACAATAAAGAAGGTAAATATTTTACTTTCTATGGATGATGACTCCGATTGGCAGTCCTATATGAACTATATCAATGTCGATCTTAAGTTTGTAGAAGAGCAACGATTAAATCTTTTTTCAAAATATAACAAGCTAAGTTTTGAACTAAACAAGTGTAGGGATGAATTGCTTCTTTTAAAACAAAATAAGCTTGAGGCTATCACTTTGCAAATTCAAAACACTGAATTAGTTAAAAGAAATCAGGCTCTTTAAGAAGAACTTAAGTCAGAAAAGGAAATCATTGCTAGTTGGACTGCTAAGAATCCAAGAGTCTTTGATGCTATGGGAGCTCCCAGTAGCAAAAAGAGAGTCATAGGTGAAGATCATCTCCCTGACTCTCACAACAAAGACCAGTCTCCCAAATCATTTGTGTCCGGTGATATGATTACCAATGTATTGACTATTCCCAAGCCCAGTGATTGGATTGATCGGGTTAATCTTGATAGTAAGCTTCCTAATTTCGATTCTGGAAGAATTCTAGAGCCTAAGAGTCAAGCTATTAAGAGCATGCTTAGACTCCCTGATGTGCCCAGTAGTACTGAACACATTGAGTCTGAAGCAGTCTCTAATGTAACGCTTCCACCCCTGAAACCTCTTCAGGGCGCTGCACCAAGCTCTGAGCTTACTCCAATGCAATTCAATCCTCATTCACCAAAGGAAAGGTCTGGACTTGGTAGAACCATCCTGAAAAGACCAACAAAACCAATTCAACAAGAATCTACTCTCACTGAGACTTCCACATCCTCTGTCCCCACTGAAGCTGACCAAATTCAGAAACTGACTGAACTTGTGAGGAAGCTAACTGATAAGATGGAATCCATCAAAAAAGTCCTTGAATCAATCAAGGAAACAAAGTCAGCTTCCTCTAGTTCCTCAAAGTCAAAAGCCACCACCAAACCAAAGCAGAAGTGTGATCTATGCCACTATACCAGTCATACAACTGATAACTGTTATAGAATCCTTTTTTGTATGATCTGCAAAAAGGAGGATCACAAAACTTCTGATCACTTACAATACGTAAGTTCTCTCAGTAAAGCAAACTATACCAAAGTTGGTCATCAGTATGCTTCAACCTCAAAATCTGCTCAAAAGTTTAGAGCTAAACCCTTTCCTCCTTGCCCACACTGTGGCTTTAATGATCATCATCCTGATGATTGTCTCATGAACACATGCTGTGACATTTGTGGAAATCCAGCTCATGAGACATCCCAGCATGACAGTGTCATTCAAGCAAGGAGAAGTTCCAAGCAACCCAAAATCACTGAGTCATCCTCAGTCTCAAAATGCAAAACCTGTGGTAGCACAATGCACTCAACCACTGACCATGAGTCAATTGCCAAATTTAAACAGACCTTTAAGCCCAAGCCCACTAGTATGTGGGTCAGTAAGAGAAAGTAATCAACTTTACTACTTGTGCAGAGACACGCAGGGAGCCTATCTGGCATCTAGATAGTGGATGCTCAGGAAGCATGACTGGTGTTAAGGAGTATCTGCACAAGTATGTAAAATACCAGGACCCAAGGTAGTATTTGGTGATAACTCATCATGTCCCACTGAAGGTTATGGTTCAGTATACTCTAATGGAATAGTTTTCTCTAGAATAGCTTATGTCAATGGTCTAAAATACAATCTCATCAGTGTCAGTCAACTCTGTGATGCTAAGTACATTGTGCAATTCAATGACAAACAAGGTACCATTTTCAATGCCAACAAAGAAGTTATTTTGATAGCTCCTAGAAGGGATGATGTTTATGTCTTAGACATGTCAACACTCTCTAAAGATGGAACTTGTCTCTTTGCCAAAGCCACTGAAACTGTCAACTGGCTGTGGCATAAGAGACTCTCTCACTTAAACTTCAAAAATATCAACAACTTGGCAAAAGAAAACAAGGTCATTGGTTTACCATCACTGGTTTTTGCAAAAGACAAACCATGCTCAGCATGTGAAAAAGGCAAACATCAAAGAGCATCCTTCAAAACAAAACAAAATTTCTCAATCAAAAGCTGCCTTCAGCTCCTGCATATGGATCTCTTTGGACCAGTCAGTCCTAGATCAATCCAGCATGAGAAGTATACTCTTGTCATTGTTGATGAGTTTTCAAGATATACTTGGGTATACTTTCTTTCCAAAAAGAGTCAGACAGCTGACACTATAATGTCATTCATCAGGAATATTGAAAACCAGAATGACATTATTGTTAAACAAATCAGAACTGACAATGGTACTGAGTTCAGAAATGAAGAGTTTGAGAAGTTCTGTAATGAAAAGGGAATCTCCCAAAAAAATTTCATCTCCTTACACCCCTGAACAAAATGGGGTAGCTGAAAGGAAACATAGAACTCTCATTGAGGCAGCTAGAACTATGTTAAATGGCTCAGCTCTTTCAAAACATTTCTGGACTGAAGCAGTCAAAACTGCCTGTTACACTCAAAACAGGTCAATCATTGTCAAAACACATAACAAAACCCCATATGAGATATTCAAAGGTAGACTTCCTGATATCAACTACTTTCATGTGTTTGGATGTCCTGTGTTTATCCATAACCACAAGGATCATCTAGGCAAGTTTGATGCTAAAGCTGATGATGGATACTTTCTAGGTTACTCACTAATCTCCAAAGCCTTTAGGGTATTTAACACAAGGAGACAACAAGTTGAGGAAACCTTCCATGTCACCTTTGATGAGAGCTTAGAAAGCATCAGGTTCACCAACACCTCAGTGGAGGAAATAGGAATTGATAACTCATCAAGATATTCTCCTCATGAGTATAACACTAAAATCAATTCCTTATACCAAGCTGATGCTGACATCTCATATTATGTCTTACCTCACAACCTTCCCAGACCAACAATCAATGAATTCATTGAAAATCAACCAGTCCCTGCTGGGATAGGTAACACTGAACCAAATGTTTAGGAACCTGTGATTCAAGAACCCCAACCTGAACAAGACATCTCAATAGATGTTCTTAATGATTCTGTGGCTCCTGCACCTGAACTCACTCCTGAGTTTCCAGTGACCTCTTCAAGCTCAGATCCTAGACCACAGTGTAAGTGGACAAAATCTCAGGATATTGAACTTGTAAACATCATTGGTGAACCCACTGAAGGCATGCTCACTAGAAGCATGGCTGCTAACTTAATTGCAGCTTCAGCCAATGAATGTCTATATGCTGATTTCCTATCAGATATAGAACCTAAAAGTGTCACTGAGGCTCTAAAACATCCTAGCTGGGTTCAGGCTATGCAGGAAGAACTTAACAGTTTGATAAAAACAAGGTCATGACCTTGATCAAATGTCCTCATGATGTCACAGTTATAGGAATGAAGTGGGTTTTCAGGAACAAAACTGATGAAAACGGCACTGCCATTAAAAACAAAGCCAGACGTGTAGCCAAAGGTTACAGTCAACAAGAAGGCATTGACTATGATGAGACATTTGCTCCTGTTGCAAGAATGGAAGCCATTAGGATCTTCCTTGCATTTGCTACCCACATGAACTTCAAAGTTTACTAGATGGATGTAAAAAGTGCATTCCTGAATGGTGAACTCAAGGAAGATGTGTATGTTCAGCAACCTCCTGGCTTTGAGAGTAGTGAATTCCCTGACTATGTCTGCAGGCTTGATAAAGCCCTTTATGGACTGAAACAAGCTCCCAGAGCATGGTATGAAACTCTCTCAGCCTTCCTGATTCAAAACAAGTTTGTCAGAGCAAAGATAGACAACACATTGTTTATCTATAGGACAAAACAAGATATGATACTAGTCCAAGTATATGTTGATGACATCATCTCTGGCTCAACAAACTACACTCTTTGCAAACAGTTTGAAAAACTAATGACAAAGAAGTTTGAAATGAGCATGATGGGTGAATTCACATACTTCCTTGGACCACAAATCAGGCAAACTGATAAAGGGATCTCCATCAGTCAAGAGAAATACACCAGAAATCTCTTGAAGAAGTATGAGATATCTGACTGTGCCTCAGTAAAGAGACCAATGGTCCCTCCTAACAACCTTGGACCTGATCTCATTGGCAAATCAGTCAACCAAACTCACTTCAGAGGGATTGTTGGCTCACTGATGTATCTAACTGCTTCAAGGCCAGACATACAATTCTCAGTCTGTCTTATTGCAAGATATCAGTCCAATCCCAAAGAATCCCACCTCACTGCAGCCAAAAGAATACTCAGATACCTGAAGGGAACTCCAAGCCTTGAACTCTACTATCTAAAGTGCTCAGGGTTTGACCTCAAAGGGTATTCTAATTCTGATTATGCTGGCTGCAACATGGACAGGAAAAGTACCTCAGGGTCCTGTCAATTTCTTGGAGGAAAACTGGTCTGTTGGAGTGCTAGAAAGCAACAATCAGTGGCTATGTCTTCAGCCGAAGCTGAGTATGTTGCTGCTGCAGGATGCTGTGCCAATGTATTATGGATGAAAAGTCAACTCAATGACTATGACATCCACTACAAAATCATACCCATCTTCTATGATAACACTAGTGCCATTGCTATATCCAACAACCCTGTCCTTCACCAAAGAACCAAACACATTGATATCAGATATCATTTTATCAGGGACCACATAATGAAAGGAGACATAGAGCTTCATTTCATTCCCACTGAATATCAACTTGCTGATATCTTCACAAAACCCTTAGATGAACCTACCTTCAGGAGACCGAAAGCTGAATTAGGAATGCTAGACCTTGAAAGTCAGCAACCTGAAAACCAATGACAATCTTAGTGAGTTTTCACTGAAATGGTTCATCCTCCCTGAACAAATCCCAATTCCATCCTCTCACTGAATGAGTAAGACTCGTTCAGGGACTCTGACTCTAGATATTGAGCATTGAATGAGTAACTAAATGCGTCAAAGTATTAGTTACTTAAATGTCCTAGGTTGGAAGTCACACCAATTAAATATAGGAATATATGCCTTTGTATCTTACTGTCAGGGGGTCCCTAATACTTACCTCATCCCACTTGGCATTAAATGCCTCCTCTCACATAAAATATCATGTGGATATTTTATTACTGCAAAAGTGCATTTTTACTGTACACTGCAATTGTTTCCTTGAAAAACGGGATTTTACTGCGGGTAGTGGAGGGTGGCATTAAATGTGGAAATTCAAAACGTTTTCAAAAACCGACTTTACAAATCCACAAGTATGCACAAACAACCCCTCTCATCACTCTATAAATACCCCTCTCAAAATTCTTATAACACACACAAAAGATTTCTGCTATCAAAACTCTGTTAAAATCTCTTTCAAACCCAGAAATCTTTGTGTTCTTCAAACATTTTAAAAAAATCTTCTCTGTAAACCTTTACAAAAGTTTTGTTTCGTCACAACTTGAAAAGATTCAAAACCCTTTGATTGTTCTTGTCAAGAATTTTTTCTTCAAAACCCTAAAAACCTTTTAATGGAAATGGTAAGAACACAATCTCTTCAGTTTGCTTCACAGTGGGTAGGGGATCTCAGTAACGTTGAATTTAAAACAAATAATGTCATAGGCAATTTTGAATTCACACAAAATGTCCCAGCCTATAAGGACATAATGAAATTTTTGTTCAACTGCCCACTGAAAACGGCTTTTGTTCAGTGTCCCTCCATACTGTACCAAAACCTCCTCAGGGAGTTTTGGGCAACAGCTAAGGCCTTTGACCCGACACCCTTTACTGATGAGAATAACCTTAGACCACTCAGGGAATATCTCATCAGGTTCAGTCTTAACGGGGGACAGCAATTCACCCTGGATTATAAAACATTTTGCACTTCAACAGGGTTAGACTACAACAAGGGAGTTTATGTCGCCCATCCTGAACCCTCAACAGTGAAGGATGTGTTAAAACAAATCGTTTTAGATCCAACATTTTTGGACAAGACCCCAGTAACCAAGAGTTCATTTCCCGTGGCTTGGAGGATCCTATTCACATTTGTGATTCAGGTCCTCGGCGGGAACCACTCATCCACTGAACAAGTTAACTCTATTCAGTTGATGATGGCATACTGCTTGATGAATGGGGTCACCATCGACATAGGGGAGATCATTTACAGTGATCTTGTAACCAAGCTACAGAGCAAAACTAGGATGAAATACGTTTCGTATCCTAGGTTTGTCTATTGTGCTTTACAAGTGTTACTGGGTTCCAATTATCCTCAGGAAGAAAAATACTGTGCTTTACCTGGCATCCTGAGTCAATCAATCTTTCAAAAGGACCCATCCCTTGTCACTAATATTGAATTAACGGCCCATATGGTTGCTGTAAACAACCAGAGGGAATCAGTGTCTCCTAACCCTGCTCCCATAAAGAGAAATGGGAAGTCTCAGACTGGGACTAAGACCAAACCCAAGTCTCAGGGCCCTGAGGCTTCAGGAACACAGCCCAAGAGGCAAAAGAAGCCCAAGACTGATCTGCCACCCACTGGTGACCAAGCTACATCCACCCTGGTGACAACGAAGGACACTAATCAATCACAATCAGTGCCCTTGGTCCCAACTACTACTCCCCAAGATCCAGAGGGAAACAAACAACCCACTGGTAGGGGAGCGCCTTCCACTTCGCCCAATGATGACATTAGCAAATCACAGCCTTTGTCAGAGGGCACACTGAATGATCCCAAAGACTCAGAGGTAACTAAACAACCCGCTGATAGGGATATCACTTTCACTGACTCCGCTAAAGGCACTAGGAAAAACCCATCAGTGTCTCAGGGGTCTTAGGGGGACAAAGACTCGGAGGGAAAGGAACAACCCGCCGATATGGAACCCACCACCAATCCTGACTCCAGAGAAGGCACTGGGAAACACCCACCAGTGTCTGAGGGGTCAACGGGGGACAAAGACTCAGAGGGAAATATACCACCCGCTGATATGGAACCCATCAACCCCACTTTGTTAGCTATGGCTGATGTTACTGGGATCTTATTCTCTGATGAAGAGCATGATGAAAGTGAAGATGAAATTCTATCAGCAGGGGAAGAAGTGGACGCTGATGTTCAAACTGAACAAGAGCATCAACCTGATCCACAAGACAATGATTCTGACTCTTCATCCAGTTCTGATGAATTCAAGCGGTTTGATAATGTTCTTCCACTGACTGAAATACAGTTGGTTCAGTGGATCACAAAAGCATCAAGGAAGCTATATGCTGGAGTTACTGAAACACTGTGGGATCAACATACTGAAGCTGATGCCAGCTATGCTGATCTGAAGGCTGAAGTTTCTGATTTCAACATCAACACCGATGAGCACAGGGATATGATGTATGACAATCTTCACAGACTGGATGACAACTTGGCTAAATTTCTCAGACACCTTCAGGGTGTTAGCACAAATATAGATGAAATCAGGGAATCTGTCAAAGAAGACCCAGCGCTCAACTCCAAAGTGCTGGAGGCTACTGAGGCTTACCTGAAACACTCCTCCAGCCTCACTGAACTAATCGAAATACTCAAATACAAAATTTCAGGGTCTTCAATCTTCATTCCAGTCTCTTCAAGCTACATTTGGCTCTTTGGATACTCAGGTGGCTACTTTGGCTCAGGCCTCGTCTTCTATGGCCTGGAATCTTGGGCCCAGAATGACTGCTTTAGAAGTATCTTAGGCTAATTTGGAAGTGAAGGTCACTGGCATTCAAACAGATACTTCTGATATCAAGGCTATGGTCACTGAGATTTATCAAGCATTTAAGGGTCAAGCAGTTCAGTCTCCCTCAGTGCCACCTACAACTCTTGCTCTCACTGACGCTACGACAACAATTGAGGAGGAGAATATAGCTGAAGAAACTCCTTCTCATACTGAGGGGGAGCCAACACCACCAGTATCTGCAGCTCCATTATCATCATCACCACCTGTTTCAGCAATACCCATCTCATCAATCCCACCACCAACATCCACAACAACAACACTGACAGTCACAACATCAGTCATGACAACACCACCCCCTTGGTTGCATCATCTTCATCAGGACAAGACAAAGGGAAGGCCATAATGCAAACACTAGAGCCTGAGAAGATTCCCTACAAAATCGGCGACACTGAATACGTGCTCACACCTCAACAGCTAAGTAACTATCTTGCTAAAGAAAAAAGGAGATTGAAACAAGCTGAGGAAGATAAGAAGAATAGAGAAGCACTGGAAAAGGTAGTCGCTGAAGAAGCTGAGAACATGGGAATAGATCCAAAGAAACTCCAAAAAGGTCAGGTAGGACAAAAGTTCAAGGATGCTCAGGCTGCTCAGATGGCTGAAATGAGAAAACAGTTGGAAGAAAAGAAGAAGAAAGCTGAAGCCCTCAGGCAAAGCAGAATTAAGCATTACAACTGGACAATGACAAGCCGAAGGCTACCTGAAAAGATCACAGATGTCAAAATCATCCCCAATTCCAAACCACTGGCAATGAATGTATACAGAGGGGATGATAAGAGACATTTCGAGGTTCATGATCCCTTAACCTTCACTGATTTTGGGATCACTAAACTCGATGAGCTTGGTCCAATCATAGAGACAAAAAGGAATGCGGTGGTTAAGGAACTGATGAAAATGCTCAGTAATAGGTATGAAAGACTGAGGCAAGCCAATGCAACTGGGGATTCAGCCAACCTTAACAGCACCTCAAGGATTTCAACCACAATCATCCACTGGCAAAAGGAAAAGAGTTGAGTTCCAGCCTGAGATTAAAGTGCCTGGACTAGAGTGTAATAGGGAGCTACCTGAAGGTGTAAAGTTCGTGAACTGTCTGGTGATTGAAAAGCCTGAAAGAGGGCTATTCCACATTGATGTCTATGGAAACCCATCATTTCAAAGATGGAGTGACATTGATCAGGCAGGTGTAGCTGCAATGCTGAGCTACATACCAGTGGCCTCTCAAATTCAGACTCCTGCCAACGTCAGGTTCTGTGCTGACCTAAACGCCAAGATAAGAGAGCACCCAGACAGAGAAACACTCATCACCAAGAAAGTAAAGCTTGAAGCACTGGGGATCCATCTTGATTGACATCATTTTCATTATCTTTTGTACTAGTGATAGGAACCTCGTAATTTGATCAATAAAGGATGTATGTTTTGTTAAAATATTCAGTGTTCCTTATTGTATTCATTAGTACATTCAGTGTAAGAAGAAGCCATTTGCTCACTTACACTGATCAAACACTTAGGCTATTTGTATATCCAAATAGGGGGAGACTGTTGGGTTCAGTAAATACCCAAACCCCTTAATCTAGGATTTGAATAGAAAATAACCTAAGTGCTTAGTCCGTTAAACACTAACAGGTCATTGAGTGCATAGTCTCTCAGTGATCCATCTTCAGGAAGCTCAGTAAAAGACATAGAAGAAGTCTCTCCACTCAGTAAGGCGGAACTTAAAGGGTGAAGACTGAGTCAAGAAGAAGATGGTGGATTCAGTGAGTGATGAAAATAACTCAATGAATCCCTCAAACTCCTCACCATCTACAAACACTGAAGACAAACTGAAACTGAAGACTGAAGAATGGGCGGGACAAAACGGTTATGCTTGAAGCGATAAAGACGGAGTGCTTATCTTCAAGAAGTCAACTTTCCCTGAAAGGCTCAGCATCAGTACTGACAAGTAGAAAGTGGGTTGGTCCCTTTGCCTAATATAGTCTTAGTAAACAGAGACAAAATACATCAATATTTTGTCTTCTGCAAATTGTCAGTTTGTCACTTAGGAAAGAGTTAAAACTCACACTTGTATAAATAGCATAAGAGATAGAGTGATAAAATAGGTTTGTGAATTGTAAAAACACACACACACGCAAGCCATCTTTCACTCCTCCAAAATACAACTTAATCCCTGAGATAGCTCAGTGGGTACTTGTAGTTGTGCTCAGACTTAGCCTGAGCTTAGTGAGTTGTTACAACACTTGTCATTTCAATCCATAGTACTGTTCCGCAAGTACTAGGGTAACGTATTCTTTTGATTTATTTCTAATAAGAATATGATGTTGAAAATTACTCTTAGTGTTTTACTTATATCTTTTCAGTCATTGATTCACTATTAACTTGTTTTACATACTTAACTATTTTTAAGACAGTGAATAGGGAACAACAACTTTCCTCAATGAACAAACCCTCTTCCACCACAGATGCCTCAACCAAACCCTCGTCAACAAGTTCAACATTGTAACTACTTCCAATATCAGTATCCAGCAAAGTATGCTATGAATGTCACAACGCAAAAGGAACCTTTTTGGTTTGCAAAGATGTGTGAAGCTTTAAGTAGCCAACAATCTATTCATGAAGCTGGATCCCTTGATTAACCTCCAATGCTTACTCCCGGAAACTATGATCAATGGGTGATACGGTTTTTTAGGTTTTGTGATCTCAAGAAATCACATGGTAAGTTTTTGAAGAAGGTCATACTTGAAGGTCCTTTTCAGATGCCTACTACCACTATACCCGGAGATCCGAATGCTAATCCACCAAGAGATGATGTTACCAACGTTGTCGGCCTTGATCAACTTACTACTAACCAACTTCTTCACTTAGAAGCTGATGAACTTGCAATGAAATATATCCTTTTGGGTTTACCCAATCCGATACTTCGTAGTGTCGATGCTCAGAAGACTGCTAAAGCAATGTGGGAGCACATTCATCTTCTAATGGAAGGCACTGAACTCAATCAAGAAGACATGGAATCCAAAATCTACTTAGCATATGAAAACTTCATGATTGAACTAGGGGAATCATTAGAGTCATATTATCATCGTTTTTGACTTGGACAAACATAATATCATTATGCCAAGGATTGCAATCAACACAAAGTTTCTGAGCTGTCTTGGTCCTGATTGGGAGAAGTACGTTACATTCATCCGTCAAGCGAAGAATCTTTATCAAGCTACTTACGGATTGTTGTATGACTATTTGAAGCACCATCAAAAGGAAGTAGACAAAGACAGAATCATCCGTGAAGTCCCTGCTTCTCCATCACTCCCGGATAATCAAACTCTTGCTTTGTACACTCAAGCATGTTATCCTCAATTTCCGAATTTGCCAACTGTCTTCACAAATCCTCCACAACCAACTGCTCAGATTACACCATATGATCCATCACAGCAACCATCACAAGAAACTCAATTGGTTCCATACAACAACAACAATGATCAAGCACTCTACAGTGAATCAAATGAGGATGCAGAAGCTTTCGATCCATTGAATCAAGGATTTTTAATGATTGCAAGAGCCTTCGGTCGATTTGCTAACAAATCCAACAATCGCATTCGTACCTCATCAAACACAAAAAATCAAGCTGTTGTTAACAATGGAAGAGTTGAGGTTCAGAATCATGGTAATGGTCGTCAAATCGGTAGTGGTCAAGGGTTTAATGTTAATGGAAGGAATAACATGGGTGCTCCACAACAACGGGTTCAACTGGTTGATCAGGGAAATGCTCAGACTGGGGTTAATGGTCTCCGATGCTACAACTGCAATGAGAAGGGTCATCTGGCTAATGCATGCCCAAAGCCGAGAACAAGAGGCAGCGCTTATCACAAAGAGGCTTTACTCTTGGCTCTCAAGGATGAAGCTGGTGGAACACTTACCAAAAAGGAACAGAGCTTCATGGCTGATGCAGATTCTGATGATGACATGGAGGACTTGCAAGCTAATGCAGTTGTGATGTTAATGGCAAACATGCAAAAGCTTCACATGAGTGACACAGGCCCAGTGTATGACACTGATGGCTTGTCTCAGGTACCGGATCCAAATATACTCATTAATGATCTGATATCTCCGCCAACATCTGCATTCGTCGAGGCACAGAGTGTTCAACATGAGCCTTCTACATCTCATTCTGACGATAATCAAATGGATCTCGTAGTTATATTTGACGATCAAGATGACCTCATGGTTAATATTGATAATCAAGTTGACTCCGTGGTCATATTTGAGGATCTAAATAATGATTATGTTGAGACTCATGTTGAACAAGATGAACCGTTGTCTAATCCAGATCTTGAGCTCATGACCAACTTATTTCAGACCACCCAATCTCAACTGGAAAAGTGCAATGAGATTGTTAGGAATTAGAAATTCCAGGTATTAAAGAGTCAGTCACCTCAAGTATATGTAATCGTTAGAAAGCTCGTAGTCGTAGTTATTTTAAGTTAAGTAGTACTTAGTTAAGTAACACCGTGGAGGACGGACGGGTCTTTACCCACTGTATGCCTGATCAACAGCCCGTTGTGTGGCATTTTATTGTAAGACTATAAATACTCTCTACCTTCCAAGGTAGAGAGTTGGAGCTCATAATAATATTTTCTTTCTCTTACTATAGTTCCCAACTCTCTTCCTTTCTCTCACTAGAACTTTCTCTCTCTAACATACTTATACGCCTACTTTGATCATGGTTTAGAGTGTTTGTGAAATCCAATATCTTACAATTGGTATCAAGAGCCATGGTTTGATCACTCATCTTTTATGCTCTTTGTTTTTGTGGATTTCATAAGGTTTTTGGTGTATTAAGGGTTTAGGAGAGTTTGATTCATTTGGAAAAATTCTAGTGGTAAAGTTTGAATTTTGCTTGTACTTTTGTGTTTAGGATAATCATATGTTGTTATGTTTTGAATTGGAAGGCTTAAATCATTGTGGTTTGGTTGTTTTGGATTGATAAAGTGGTTATTTGTGAAAGAAGGACTAAGCGAGTTGAGTCTCGGACTTGTGTTTCTTCAAAGCGATTTGCTTTGTTATTTGATGCGAGTTGGTACATGCGACTTAGCTGTTTAGCGAGTTGATATTTATGCGACTTGGGTTCTAAGCGAGTTGTTTCTTTAAGCGACTTGAGATCTAAAGCGACTTAGCTATTTAGCGAGTTGTAACGCTAGCAAGTTAATTTAAGCGACTTAGTGTTCAAGCGAGTTGATTGTGTTGCGAGTTGATACTAAAGCGAGTTGGCTATTTAGCGACTTGATTCATTAAGCGAGTTGACTGTGTTGCGAATTGATGCTGATGCGACTTGGCTATTAAGCGAGTTGATTACTTAAGCGAGTTGTTAATTAAGCGAGTTGTGTAGTTAGGTACTTATTCATTTAGGCTTGTTACTTCTTCGTTATACATTCTTACGGTTGTTCTTTTGGTTTAGTAAAATCCCGTGAAAGAATCAATTTCCCGGTTTAATCAAAGAATAGTAAAATCCCGTAGAGCTTGAAACATGTCTACAAACGTTCCTACTATCATTTCCACTGTTGCCGAGGATGTTCAAGCAGCTGGTTCAGATACTCGTCCACCCATGCTTGACAGAACTGACTACGACTCTTGGGCTCAACGAATCAGATTGTACTGTCTTGGAAAGGAAAATGGAGTCAACATTCTCAAATCCATTGATGAAGGACCATATCGGGTTGAGACGACTAGAGATGTACTTGATACTGATGAAGATGGAACTCTGATTTACGGAATGGACAGACCAAAGATGTATGATGAGCTTGATGATAAGGAGAAAAAGAGATTCGATGCAGATATCTGAGCTTCTAACATTATACTTCAAGGTCTACCAAAAGACATCTACAAGCTTATCAATCACAACACCGAGGCAAAAGCTGTATGGGATAATGTCAAGATGCTTCTCTCTGGTTCTGAGCTAACTATTGAAGACCGAGAATCACAGCTGTATGATGAATTTGAACACTTCAAGATGAAACCAGATGAGAGTGTCTATGAGTACTATGTGAGATTTCATAAGCTAGTGAATGACATGAGGAACATCAGAATGACTATGCCTAACATTCAGCTGAACTCTAAATTTGTGAACAACATGAATCCCGAATGGCACAAGTTTGTCACTTCTGTGAAGCTCACTAAAGGACTGAAGAATACAAACTATGAGCAACTCTATGCCTTCCTCCTTCAGAATGAGAGACATGCTATGTTTGAAAAAAGGATTCTTAATCAGTTCAAAACCAACCAGGGAGAGACAAGCTCTTCTAATGACTCAACTGCCTTCTACTCAAACATCGGAATCACAACCAAAGCCTCACAAGTCATACCCATGGGTAATGGTAATCACAAACTCATTCCTGATCCTATGTTCAAACAAGCTGATGCTGATGCACACATGGGAAATATCATTAATCAACTAGCTCAGTCTCAGTCCGCACTCTTCCCATATTCTCATTTTTCTCCTTTTTACATCATACCTAAGGACTCTACACTATCTAGTGGATTGTCCCTGGGTAGATCCCTCCGGCTCTGGCGGATCGTGGGAACTAATACCTAACCTAACCATCCTTATAACACCATGCATAAAGTAAATTGGTCGGTCTTTTGGTATTGTTCTTTCCTTCTTGAAACCAATTGAAAAATCATTTGGAAAATCAATCAAGGTACTTGTGATACTAGATCAAAGCATTTTGTACCTTAATAGTTTTGATCATTTAGAAAACCTCCCCCTCAACATGTGCATATGATTTAGAAATTGTTTAGCACACGGAGGCAAGAGGACTTTAAAATATTTTCTTTGATCACAATTTTCATAGAAAAAGCCATTTGATTTTCTTTGGTAAATTCTCCCCCTCAATATGTGCATAGGATATTTGAAAACATTTTATCACATAGAGGCAAGAGTTAATTTGAAGCACATCCACAATCACAAGAGCCATTTAAGAAACCATTTGAAAACTCAATCAAGGTACTTTATGTTAAAACATAAAAGCATTTGCACCTCGATAGTTTATTTTCTTTTAAAATGCTCCCCCTCAATATATGCTTCGAGATTCGAAAGCGTTTAGCACATATGAGAGAGCAGCCTGCACAATTAAATCAAAACGATCACCTTTTATCAAATTTCATTATTAAATCACAAATTCTCCCCAGATCAAAAATATCAAACCCTTTGAGATTTTGGATCTCAAGTGATTTAATAAGGTTTAGAAAACATGGGAGAAAATGTGGCCAGGTTTAAATACTCATCTTGTTTTTGGATAAATGCTCCTCCTCAACATGTGCATTGTATATTTGAAATTGTTTGGCACATGGAGGCAGGAGTGCCTATAAAGGACTAAAACCAATTCTATTAAAACAGATATGAGATTTAAATCACGATCTCTCACCCGATCTAAAATTTCAAACCTTTTGAGATTTGTGATCCCAATTGATTTAAATCATTTAAAAGAGTTTGGGGAAAGACGTGGCTTGATTTAACTTTGAAAAATGACAGACAAGGACCATTTTAAGACATTTAAGATTGTTAGTGTCAGGTATGATTGTTTTAAGAGATCTTTTAGGTAAAATAAAACAATTTCACAATCAAACAAGAACAGAAAAAATTTCATTTTGAAAGATCTTGATTCTAAAGAAAATCATACCATGACATAACATTAAATCTTTAGATCACCACTTAATTATTGTACAAAATGGAACTTTTGTGAAGAAATATCGTTTGAAAATATTTTATTTTAAATCACTCTCCCCCTCAATCCATGACAGAAGTCAATAATTGAGTGACTTAGGTTTTGATAAAAAGAAGTCCGGTGATTTTCAAAATTTAGTCCGATTAATTTTCAAAACAATATATTCCATTTTCAAAACAATTTATTCAAATTTATTCAAAATTGTTTAAAAATGGTATCATGCACAAAGATACGTTAGGTGGAGAACCAAAGCCTTCAGATGATTTAAAGAAACTCCATATGTACCTCCATCTGAAACATGTGCATCTGCACAAAGATACGTTAGGTGGATATTGTTCCAAACTCTTCTCAAGAAACTCCATATGTACCTCCATCTGAAGATGATTTAAAGAAATTGTTTGATCCTATGTTTGATGAACTTTATGATCCAAGTACTAATGAGGTGTCGATTCCTACAACAGAGGCTGCTCATATTCCTGTGAATGAAGTCAATCCCTCAGTCTCAATATCTTTAAGTCAAGAAGCGCCTGCTGCTGATCCTTCAGTCTCATCAACAAATCATCATTCTTCAAATGTACATCATGGAAATGTTTCTGGCATCAATGATGAAGTTAATCCCTTTGATACTCCTGAAGATGCTCCATTTGAAAACATATTTGCTCCTGAATCTTCATCAGAACCATCTTCTTCAGGAGACATCGACTCTGCTACTTCAGTCCCTCAACAACTACCACATGAACACCTCAGAAAATGGACTCACGATCATCCATTAGACAACATCATTGGAAATCCTTCTCGTCCGGTATCCACTCGTAAACAGCTTGCTACTGATGCCTTATGGTGCTTCTTTAACTCTGTACTATCAAAGATCGAACCTAAAGATGTTAAAACTGCTATGAATGAAGACAGCTGGTTCAATGCCATGCAAGATGAAATTCATGAGTTTGATCGATTAGATGTATGGGAATTAGTACCAGCTCCAGATTGTGCTATGATCATTACTCTTAAGTGGATCTTCAAAGTGAAGCTTGATGAGCATGGTGATGTTTTGAAAAATAAGGCTAGGTTAGTAGCTAAAGGTTATCGTCAAGAAGAAGGTATAGACTTTGAGGAATCTTTTGCTCCAGTTGCTCGTATCGAGGCGATCAGAATCTTCTTGGCTAATGCTGCTAGCAAGAACATGGTTGTTTATCAGATGGACGTGAAAACCGCATTTCTTAATGGAGATCTGAAAGAAGTGGTTTACGTCAGCCAGCCAGAGGGTTTTGTGAATTCAGAGCATCCTACTCATGTGTATCGCTTGAAAAAGGCCCTATATGGTTTGAAGCAAGCTCCTAGAGCATGGTATGATACGCTGTCAAAGTTTCTTCTATCTACTGGATTCAGCAAAGGAGCAGTTGATCCTATTTTGTTCACCAGAAAGTCAGGCAAACACTTAATTCACGTTCAAATTTATGTTGATGATATTATTTTTGCCTCGACCAACCCAATGGAATGTGATCATTTTTCTAATGAAATGGGTTCAAAATTTCAAATGTCAATGATGGGACAAATGTCATTTTTCTTGGGATTACAAATTTCACAAAGTCCCGGAGGCATTTTCATAAATCAATCTAAATATGCAAATGAGATGTTAAAGAAATTTGGATTTGATTCTAGTGACCCTGTTGACACTCCCATGATTGAACGAACCAAGCTGGATGAGGACCACTCAGGGATCATGGTAGATCAAACGAAATATCGTAGTATGATTGGATCCCTGATGTACCTCACAGCTAGTAGACCAGACATCTTGTTCGCTGTGTGCATGTGTGCTAGATACCAGGCTAAGCCTACTAAAAAGCACCTTGAAGCGGTTAAACGGGTCTTTCGGTATCTCCAAGGAACCATCAATATGGGACTTTGGTACCCGAAGGACACCGGTATGTCTCTAACGGCCTATGCAGATGCTGATCATGCAGGTTGTCAAGATACACGTCGAAGTACGTCTGGAGGTGCTCAATTTTTGGGTGATAAGCTTGTGAGCTGGTCTTCAAAGAAGCAAATTAGTACTTCTATTTCCTCTACAGAGGCTGAATACATAGCCATGTCATCTTGTTGTGCTCAAATCTTATGGATGAGATCTCAATTATCTGACTATGGCTTTGAATTCAACAAAATCCCTCTGTACTGTGACAATAAAAGTGCTATTGCTCTCTCATGCAACAACGTTCAACACTCAAGAGCAAAGCATATCGACATTCGACATCACTTCATCAGGGAACAAGTGGAAAAAGGTGTGGTGGAACTCTATTTTGTGAGGTCTGAATATCAGTTAGCAGACATCTTCACCAAAGCTCTTCCAAGAGAACGTTTTGAGTTTATTCTTCCACGTCTTGGCTTGAAAAGCCTTCAACCAGAAACGCTCAAACGTCTTCAGGAGGAAGACGAGGAGTAAAGGTCTATCTTCATCTATCTCTTGTATATATCTATTCGAAAAACAAAATACAAAATTATAAAACCTTCAAAAATCAAATAGAAAAATATAAAACCTTCAAAATCCATAAAAATCTGAAAAAATTCGAAAAATATTCCAAAAAAAAAAAAAAAAAAAAATTGTCATTTTGTTATGCTTTTTCTCGGTTCAACAATATCTACGGTCTTTGTGCTGTCATTCAAAGAATGACACGGGACTTTAGATGTTGTTCGAATTCTTAAAAAAAAAAAAAAATATTTTTGGGAGAAAGAGAAACAATGGTCTATTGTCATTTCAGGCAGTAACCCGCTTTTCAAAGAAAGAACAGAGCCATGCTTTTTCATGTTTTTCAAGATTTGAGAATTTGTTTGAACATTCATCAAAAGCCTTCTTATCAACCAAATTCCATGCTCTGATTCTATTAACATGTTATCTGCTGAAAACAAATTGTTTTGAAAAATAACTCGGACTCTATTTTTGATAATCATCTGGACTTATTTGTCAAAATATCAATCTCTCAATCAACAACCTATGTCATTGATTGAGGGGGAGAATGATTTCAATTAAATTAAAAAGTTATTTGGCATTAAATTGTTTTCAAAAGATATTCATGCATGTTTTTATCAATGGAGTTTAAAGTCTTAAAATCCGATCCTTATCAGTTAAAACGCTTTCATAATCATGTCACATATCTCCTAAAAAGCTTTCAAAATCAATTTAAATCTATAAGAGATCACAAATCTCAAATGATTTGATAATTGTGATCGGGGGAGAATGTGTGATTTAAATTGGATTTAAACTGATAATTCGGTAGATGGGTTTATAAGGATGAACATGCTCTCCTTCCCACATGTGACAAACGATTTCAAATTTTCCATGCACATGTTGAGGAGGAACATCCATCTTAAACCTATGATTTGAAATGTGATCATTTATCTCAATGTGCAGGTTCCCTCTAGTATGTGCAAAACTCTTTTCAAATCTCGAGGCACATATTGAGGGGGAGCAAACTTATGAAAACCTCATCCTTCCCAAACATTGCTTTATCTACTTGTCTTGATTAGGGAAGTGATGTTGATATCTTTTAAAAACTGGATTTCAAAGAAGATAAATCTTTCTCTTGCCTCCGTGTGCAAAATGATTTCAATCACTTGATGCACATGTTGAGGGGGAGCTCTTTTTCTAAAAATATCAAAAACAATTCGGGTACAAAATGCTTTGATAATACATCACAAGTATCTGAATTGATTTTCAAATAGTTTTTAATTGGTTTCCATGGCAGAAGAACAATACCAAATAGACCGACCAACTTTACTTATGTATGGTGATATAAGGATGATAAGGTTAGGTATTTGTTCCCATGATCCGCCAGAACCGGAGGGATCTACCCAGGGACTATCCACTAGTTAGTGTAGAGTTCTTAGGTATGATGATAAAAGGAGAAAAATGAGATATGGGAAGTGTGCGGACTGAGTCTGAGCTAGTACTGGAATTAACCCAACAAGGTTCTAGCTATGAAGTCTCGGTAAGCACTGAAGGGGTTGAAGAATGAAAAATAATTGAATAAGAAAAGGGTGAAAACAAATAGCCCTCCATATATTCAACCTTAGGGCAGAAACCGGGTTCAATTCATATGCTACTGATGGTATCATCGGTATTGAAGACAAGACGTCATGGACCCAGTGACGCACTGCACTTCAACTTTCCAAACCACTCAAGTTCCTCTTAAAAGGACTTGTTTCATTCTCACGGGGAACCGAAATTATCTATCGACTTTCTCTTAGAGATTGTTGATATTGAAGGAGGAGACCCTCTCCCTAGCCTCCGATATAGGATCGAAATATGCACAAATTGAGTCTATAGCCACTAGATCATCAATAAATCTCATTAGGACACTTTCATTGAAGACTCTCTGTTTCACACAATGTGGAAAGAGAGATTTTATCTTGAGTCCTACGCATTATCCTTGTGGTATTGCCAGAACATCTGAGTGATATGCAAACATACTCACAATGAAGATGGAAAGCCTTCTGGAGCCAACATCAAACAAGCTCCTGGTGGGTGGCATGTGAGATCTATCAAATAGATCAACCATGTGACAACTGAACAGAAACAATGGGGCGATTCAATCTCTTGAATCAATCCTGGTTCAGGTTATGGATTGACGGATACCTTTGAAAAACCGGTCTTTGTGCTTAAAAACTCTTTTCTTTAGCAAATCGACCGTGTACGGATATTTCAAATCAAAAGGTGTTTTATGATTGATAATTGATGTTCATTAAAACCTTCGTTGTATTGCAAAAACAATTTCTATTGAGCAATACACGATTGTTTTTCAAATCTCTTTTCATCAATCAGTGGACTTAAATTCGCTGGTTCACTCACTCCGTGTTGTCTTCTTTGAGCCATTCCGGTTTGAGAACAGCTAGAGCAGCTGCGAAACCCTGTCAAGGAAATTCTTCGGAATTATACCTGATCACAGGCAGTACATGTACTGATCAACGGGGAACCGTGGGCCGTGTACCTCAATTCAACAAAAGTGGTCAAAGACACTTTTGTACGCTTTATTGCTAACTGTTGTATGCAGGTACGCCCGACGTTTGCAGCTGATCAGAATGATGCGGTCAATCCTTAGCCGCATGCTCACACTACACATTCATCTCAAAAGAAATCATGATATGTGCTTCAATGACTCTGATATTTTCACTCCATGCTTCTGCTACGCTGCTGCCAATATCATGAATTATCGAAAGCTTCCGCTACTCTGATGAGAAGATATCATGATCCAGAATGTGAGCATGTCGGTCCGAATGTCACAACATCACAAAATTCCAACACCACAATGGATGTCTCAGAGATTTTTCATAGCTGATGATCTTAAAAGCTGGCTCAAAATTATTATCACGTGGATCAGTAAAAGACCTCCACTTGGATTAACCAAACTTGCAATGAGATGATTCAATGACTACGAGCTTCGGAGGAAAGTACTACTTCAAGAATGCAAGAACAATTGTTAATGTAATATCGGTTTGTATTCTAATTTAATTTTAGTACATGATTGAGGTGACCTCCCTTAGGGGGAGATTGTTAGGAATTAGAAATTCCAGGTATTAAAGAGTCAGTCACCTCAAGTATATGTAATCGTTAGAAAGCTCGTAGTCGTAGTTATTTTAAGTTAAGTAGTACTTAGTTAAGTAACACCGTGGAGGACGGACGGGTCTTTACCCACTGTATGCCTGATCCACAGCCCGTTGTGTGGCGTTTTATTGTAAGACTATAAATACTCTCTACCTTCCAAGGTAGAGAGTTGGAGCTCATAATAATATTTTCTTTCTCTCACTATAGTTCCCAACTCTCTTCCTTTCTCTCACTAGAACTTTCTCTCTCTAACATACTTATACGCCTACTTTGATCATGGTTTAGAGTGTTTGTGAAATCCAATATCTTACAGAGATCAATAAGAAACTGCAAGATAAAATTACACTGTTGACTAAGGATAATGAATGCTATAAGTTCTAACTCAACATTTTTGAAACCAAAGAAAAACGTGAACAAAGTTTTGAAGTCGCTTTTGCAAAATCATGCCAAAATGAAAAATCTTTGGAAAAACAGATATGTAATCTAGTTGCATCCAAGAATGCATTGATTTCTCAAATAGAAAAACTAAAATTTGATCATAAACAACAACTTAACGCTCTCACTTCGGAAACTCAAAAAGCCAAGTCTGAGTTGTTAAATTGTCAAAAACAGTTTTGTGAGTACAAAAAGCATTCAAGGAGACAAATAGATGAATATCTTGATGAAATTGTCGATTTACAAAACAAAATCAAAGAGTTTCGAAATTTTGTTTACAAACATGGTGAGTCAATCACAACAATTCAAAAGTTTTCTTTTAAACCAAATTCAGATGGATATGGACCAATTCTTGCTGATTACAAACCAAGTTTTTCACATAGAGCATTCAAACCAAATCCTCAAGTTTACAGTGCAGAACATAGAATTGATGATTCAATTATGAGTGTTGTTGAATATAATTGTGATGAGGAAACAGACGCTGATGCTGAGAGTCAATTAAAAATGGAAAATATTGAATATAACAAACCATTTGATTACTCAAAAATCATACCGTTTGTAAAACAACAAGATCATACTAACACACCTTGGGTTATCACACTACTTCCTGAGTCCTCTTCTAATGATGGTCCCCGACACAATGTTGCACAAGTTAATAGTCCTTTACCTTCCTTCAGTGAAGTAAAATCATTATCCGAACGATGTCAAGTTCTTAAATATTTTGATACATTCATGTCTGACATCAAACTTTTGGAACGTGAAATTGAAGTTAATTTTAAAATAAAAGCTGAACATTTTCAATCGCCACATGCGCGAAATCAAAGAGATATTTTTCAGAAAAGACTTTTACCCCATGTCCAAAATTTGAAAATGTGTGCAATCTATTGGGAACGGGATCTTCAAAAGGAGATTGGACTTATGAAAACAGTTTTCGAGAAAACAGAAACATCGATTTCAAATACTAAACGAAAAAATAAAATGTTAAGAAATCAAGTTGATCGACTCTTAGAAGATGTTATCTGTGCTGATACCATCAATGTGGTGTTGTTACATACGGTTGCATATGCATTTGACTATATTGCTGTTAACTCTGTTGATAATGTTGAGAATATCAATAATGTGCCGCAAATCGAGTCTTTGAAAATTGAAAATGAGCGTTTATTAAATGAACTTTCGAATGCAAAGCGTTGTCTTCAATGGTGTCAGAAAGATTGTCAAAATCGAGAACTTGATTTACAAAATAAAATCAACCAGTTGCGTGAAAAATCTTTCGATCCAAAACTTGAACAACTAGATGATGACAACGTGTCTTTAAAATGTCAAATTTCATAATATGAACAAGAAATTGCCAAAGTCAAAACTGAATATGGTGTCATATTTGATTTGCTCAAAAATACTCGTACTAAGGCATCACAAGAACTTAATAATCATCTTGCATACACTAAAGAAGTCTTAAATGTTAGTGGCAACGTTCGCTCTGAAAATCAAGAATTGCTGCACACTATTGTTGAGTTAAAAGCAAAGTTAGGGAAGTATGAACAAGATAAGTCTAGTAACACGAATTTTCTTGCACCTGGAATGTTTAAAATTGACACTAGAACGCCTAATGACAAACCACAAGATACTAATGTGCTTCCTTCCACTGATACATGAATAGTTGCCTCTTTTCCTAACGTTAGCACTTCACAGCTTAAGAGCAAAACCAGGAAGAATAGAAAGTTGCAACGTAAGAGAAGAACAATAAAGACCTCTGAAGTAGAAGAACACCTTAGGACCTTGAATAACTCTCAAGTTGCACCCACTTTAGACATTGCGTTAGACAAATGTAATAGAAAAAATGATGTAACGAATGCTGAATCTTTAAGTACTTTGAATGTTATGTTTGAAGCATCTTGTGTTGGTTGTCGTAAAAGCATGTTTTCTGGTTGTCATGAATAATGTGTTGCTAAATCTATCTTATCTCGTAAGCAGAATAATAGAAAACGGATTATCTCTAGACCCACTAATGCTTATAAGTCTGTGCTAGGTAAACCGTCCTCTAGTATTTATGCTACAATCATTGATGTACCCATAGAACCCACTTCACCTCCTAGGAAGAAAATATCACCTAGTGCATTCACTAAGACCAAAGCAAAAACTAGTTGGACTTGGCAGAGATGGTTACAAAATACACCCGGATTTAAATGGATTCCTAAAATCATTAACATGTGTGTTTCAACTGTAACTGTAACGGAACCCTCTAACTCTTTTGGTTCCACCTCTACTTCTATTCCACCTGTGTCTTCTATGTGTAATGCAGGTGATACAGATCATCCTTTGGATTGTTGATAGCGGATGTTCCCGACACATGACAGGCAATCTCAAACTGTTATCAAACTTTGTCTCAAAGTTCATTGGTACTGTCAGGTTCGGGAATGATCACTTCGCAACTATCATGGGTTACAGAGATTACATCAATGGGAACATCGAAATTAGCAGGGTTTATTATGTGGAAGGTCTCGGTCACAATCACTTTTCAGTCGGTCAATTTTGTGATGGAGATTTGGAAGTTGCTTTTAGGGAGAAAACTTGTTTCATTCGTGATCTACAAGGAAACGATCTTATGTCTGGAAACCGCACATCAAATCTTTACACAATCTCAATGCAAGACATGATTGCTTCATCTCCCATTTGTCTACTTTCTAAGGCAACATAAACAAAATCTTAGCTATGGCACCGACGACTTTCGCACTTGAACTTTCAAACCATAACCAATCTTGCACGATACAAACTAGTAGAAGGTCTTCCAAGGTTTCGGTATTCTAAAGATCATCTATGCTAAGCTTGTGAACAAGGAAAAAGCACTCGTGCTCATTTTTCTTCAAAGGTGGAACACAGCTCTCAGCGTGTGCTTCATCTTCTTCACATGGATTTGTGTGGCCCGATGCGTGTGCAGACGATTAATGGCAAACGCTACATTCTAGTAATTGTTGATGATTACTCAAGATGGACTTGGGTTTATTTTCTTCGAAGTAAAGATCAAGCTCCACATATGATCATCACCTTTCCCACGAAAATTCAAGTTCAACTCCGGAACACAGTCAGACAAATCAGAACAGACAGAGGAAATGAATTTGTGAATCAAACTCTTCGTGAATACTATGAGAAAGTGGGAATTGAGCATCAAACATCAATTGCACGAACACCAAAACAAAATGGAGTTGTTGAAAGACGAAACCGTACACTAGTGGAAGCTGCAAGAACGATGTTAATCAATGCAAAACTTCCAGATTACTTATGGGCAGAAGCCGTGTCAACTGCATGCTACACTCAGAACCGTTCTCTTATAACCAAACGCCACAACAAAACACCTTATGAGCTTATACATAACCGCAAACCGAATCTCAAAAAATTTCATGTCTTTGGTTCTCTCTGTTACCCGAATAATGATCATGATGATTTTGGAAAGCTCAAGGCTAAAGCTGACATTGGAGTCTTTGTTGGATACTGTGAAAACTCAAAAGGATACCGGATCTGGAATCGTCGTACAAGGGAGATTATGGAAACGATTCATGCTAATTTTGATGAGCTTACAGAAATGGCTTCTGAGCAAAACAGCTTGGAACCCGGACATAACCGTCTAAACTTCTCCCAAACCCCATCATCAGCTGAACCAAGCTTACAGCTTACTCGTCGTCAAATGGAACAACTATTTGCTCCTCTGTTTAGTGATGATATTGATCAACGTGCTCCAGATGTATCAAATGTTTCCGCTGCTCAACCTGATACTACTCCAATCCTTGATACACCTGAAACAACAACAACTGTTGATGAAGTACCTCCAATTGATTCTACAACAACAACCGAACAAACCGCATCCAATGACGCTGAGCCAGCTGATGATATTTTGAATCAAGATGTACCTGCACCCGCAGATTATGATCCAAATGCATTCTTTAACCCTTTCGCTAATGAAACTGCAACTTCAGATGTTGCGGAATCATCTACAAGCAATTTGAATCCACCTAATCTGCATAATGTATATCAACATCAAATCTCCACACATCGTTGGACTAAATGCCATCCTCTTGTGAACATTATTGGAAACCCCGAATCAACCAGTCGTAACTAGACAACGCCTTCAGAATGACGGTGAACATTGCATTTATGCACTTACCGTTTGTCAATCTGAACCCAAAAACATTAAAGAAGCAATGACTTATGACAACTGGATTGAATCCATGCAAGAAGAACTGAATCAGTTTAAACATCTTGAAGTATGGGAATTGGTTGAACGGCCAACAAGGGTCTACGTCATTGGTCTCAAATGGATTTGGAAAAACAAATGGATTCGAAATAAGTCACGTCTGGTGGATAAGGGTTATAGACAGGAAGAGGGGATTGACTTTGAAGAATCATTCGCACCGGTTGCTAGACTTGAGGCTGTACGGATTTTTCTGGCATTCGCGGCTCACATGAACATCACGGTGTATCAGATGGATGTCAAAACTGCTTTTCTGAATGGTAAACTAAAGAAAACGGTATATGTTAGTCAGCCAGAAGGATTTGTTGATCTAGAGTTCCCTAATCACGTCTACAAACTGAACAAGGCTCTCTACGGTCTCAAACAAGCCCCTCGGGCGTGGTATGATGAGTTATCATCCTTTCTTCTATCCTATAATTTTGTCAAAGGATCGGTCGACCCAACACTGTTTATACAATATCACGGGGCACACATTTTAATCGTTCAAATTTATGTGGATGACATCATTTTGGGTCAACCCATAAAAAGTACTCAAACGATTTTTCAAAACTAATGAAAACACATTTTGAAATGTCAATGATGGGTGAACTTACGTTCTTCTTAGGACTTAAAGTTCATCAATCACCCCATGGTATTTTCCTAAGTAAATCCAAATATGCTCTTGAAATTTTAAACAAACATGTAATGCAAAGCTGTGATACCTATGCTACACCAATGGCACATACTAACAAACTGGACGCTGATTTGCATGGGAAATTGGTTGACCCTACCAAATACCAAAGTATTATTGGGTCTCTTATGTATCTAACAACTAGTAGACCTGACATTGTATTTTCTGTATATCTTTGCTCCTGTTATCAGTCAAGACCAACTGAACGACACCTCACTGAGGCTAAAAGAATCCTCCGATACGTAAAAGGAACCATTAATTTGGGGATCTGGTATCCGAAGGATTCTGGTTTTGAACTAATAGCTTTTTCAGACGCTGATCATGCATGATGCTTAGATTCTCAAAAAAGTACTTCAGGTGGTTTACAATTTCTTGGTGATAAACTGGTGTCATGGAAATCGAAGAAACAATATTGTACATTGCTGTCCTCAACAAAAGCAGAATATGTAACCATGTCGGCGTGTTGTGCTCAAGTCATTTGGATGAGAACACAACTCAAGGACTATGGTTACGTATTTGACAGAATCCCGATGTACTGTGACAACCGAAGTGCTATTGCGATCTCGTGGAACACTGTTCAACACTCGAAGTCAAAACACATCGATCTTCGATATCATTTCATAAAGGAGCTTGTGGAAAATGGTAACGTTGAATTATATTTTGTGGGTACTGAACACCAACTGGCGGAACTTCTCACCAATGCCTTGGCTCCTGCTAGGTTTACTGATTTGATCCACCGGATTGGCATGAGGTGTTTGACTACAGAGGAACTGGACGAACTTTTAACACAATCTTGAAACCAGTCAAACACCAAAACCTCTTTTGTAAATACACTTTTCAAAAACAAATAAAATATATATATATATATATATATATATATATATATATATATATATATATATATATATATATATATATATATATATATATATATATATATATATATATATATATATATATATATAATCTGATAAAGTGCAAAAATATTCTTCTATCTAAATTCTTTCAAACATTGCAAATACAAATCTTCCGTCAACACTTTGTTCTATTAAAACTTTCATTATTTTTCCCGAACAAGTGTTGAGGGAGAGAATGTAAATATTTTTCAGTCTCATAAAACCTTGTACTTGCATGCTACCAAAAGATGTTGTTTCTTCAGAAATGGTGGATACGGTTCTTGTTTAATACTCTCCTCGGACTCAAATTTGTAAAATTTCATCATTTCTAAAGTCGAGGGGGAGTTTCGTCAAGTTTCTTTCCAAACAATCACGTTTTGCTAAACCAAAGTGAAAGTTATGGGTCTTGGTTGAAAATGGTTGAGGTGGAGGGGCCATTCTTGTCAAAATTGAAAACTATTTTTAAACAAAACCTCCACCTAACTATTCTTACATATTTATTACTACACTTAAAATTTCAACCTACCGTATCCACGCTTAACATTCAAAACGATAATCCGTGCTACAAAACCTGAATTTGTAAGTTGTTATAGCTTTGATTTGTGATTTCAAACAATGGTTTTAAACATTTTACAAAACCAACCTGTTAGATTTTGACCTATGATTGATTTGGTGTTCTACGCATACGCGTATGAACAAGAAATAAATATTGTGTGTTTCTGTTGAAATGGAAAGTGTCTAAGTGATTAAAATCAAGTACTACACCCATTTTCATCAAAAATCTCAACCCAGAATCATGTCTTATCATTTTCGATTATTAGGGTTTATGCGTGGACTTAGGCATTTTCCTTTGAGAGTGTTTTGGGTTAATTGAATGCTTAGGATATGTTTGTTACATGTTTAATTGACTAAATACACCTCTGAATCATGCCCAGAAATAACAAATTTGATAAATTAATCTTTAGGGTTTATGTGAGCGTAAAATTGGGTACTTTTGATTCATTATGTGTTTGATCTTAAAACCTATTGGAAATAACTCATTTTGCATCTAAGATAACTATGATAAAGTGTGGATGATTTTTCATAGGTGAATCTCTTACTCGTAGATTTTGAATTTAGGGTTTAAGCTTACGCCTAAACTGACTTATGCTTAATTGGATAGAACCTGATATGACATGTGATTTTGAATAGGGTTGGAATACATGTTAAAATGATTGTTATGTTTAATTATTACAGGATTCTACGCGTAAAGGAATCAGAATCAAGGTTACTTGGACATTACGCTTAAGGATCACATTATGCGTAGATGTTACGCATAAGAACATTCTTACGCGTAAGGGTCTACAATGGACTACGCGTATCCTGTGAAGGATATGCGTAAACTTGGACTCCTACGCCTAAGGGCCACTCTTACGAGTAAACCTTACGCGTAAGTCCTTAACTTAAGCCTACGCTTAAGCTTTTATGCTAAGAGCTCACTCCTACGCGTAAGCCTTTCTTACGCCTAAGGGTGTCTCCTACGCATAAGCTTAAGTCTATGCTTAAGGTTACCATGTTTACGCATAAGCTTACTTGCTTATGCCTAAGCCAATTTGTAACTTAATTTTTGAAATGTTACGCGTACAAACTTGTAATAAGTTACTCATAATGTCACAAAACCAAAATGTCACTAATAAGCTACTAAAAGTTAAAACGTTGTGTGATTAAGTAAACTTTGGACTTTAAAATTCAAAATTAACATTCTCACGTAACTTATCACGTCAACTTTGGACTATTGGACTATATGTGACTTTGGACTCGTAACATTCATTAACATAACAACTTCAATAATTGGACAATAAAATCAACTTTTGAATAACATAATGTCTTTCGATATGTTGGTTCTTTTGTCTCAATACCTTTCAGATCACGAAATGGACGTCATCATGGAAAATGTCAACGCACCAAATGAACTTCCAATGGAATATATCTTCCCAACTGGTTTCAGCAAATCAATTGGAAAGAACAATCTCAGGGTCGATTTTGAGAACTTCACCTGCTCAGAATCATCATGCAAAGTTGCTGTGGACATCCTTAAAGTTCATCCCTACAGTACTATGCTTACCAACTCAGCAACTGTTCCTGAAATCTACATCCATCAATTCTGGGAAATAATGGAAAAGGTTGATGGACAAGATGCTGTTAATGTGACTCTCAACGACAAGGAAGTCACTGTCACGGTAGCAGATCTTTGTACGATTCTTCTTCTGCCTGCTATTCAGCCTGCTGACTATGTACCAACTCCAAATGAAGAGGCAATAATGCAATTCATGGTCGACATCGGCTACGATGAAGCTGCCGTAGTCATCACCAAGCACTCCACTGTCGATCTGAAGAATATTCCTCAACCTTGGAGAACATTATACATCATGATCGCTAAGTCTGTGTCTAGAAGAGACGACGATCATGAGCATCCTAAACTCATGCATCTGCAAACTTTCTGGGGAATGGTAACACATTGACTTTGAAAGCCTGATATGGGAAGATATGATGTCGCATCTCAAGAAGCCTGGGTCAAAGGTTCCCTTTATCAGATATACAAAGTTGTTGATTCAGAATATTCTCGGGCAAAATCGGGACATCCCGATGAGAATAAATGACCCCAGGAATCATTCCGTGTTATATGAGCCTACATTAAACGTTGTCAAATTTAAGGACTCATCAACAAAGAAGCAAGGTGCAGTGTTACTGGACTGCCTTCTCAATGACACAATCAAGAGTCTTCCGTCGTATCTACGATATCAAGAAGCAGTGAGTGCAGGTAAAGTCGGTTTTATAGATGAAAAGACTTCGGCTGTTCCTACCGAGAAGACTAAAAGGTCAGGCAACACTGGTAGTACTAGAAGCACTAGGAGCATTCATAAATATCCAAAGAGGCATCCAAGCTTCAAGAAAAGAATCCCATCTCAGGTCGCTCATCCTAATCCTAAACCAGAACCGACTCCAGAGGATGACGACTCTGAAGCTACTAAGTCTAAAGAGGTGGTTTACTATTCTGAAACAGCTACAGATGATACAACCTCACCGAGGTCATATGACAAACCACCAAGTCCCAAATCAGACAAAGGGAAGACACCAGTGGCTGAAGAAGAAGAATAAAGTTCTGATGAAGATAAAGACCCAAAGCATGAACAACAATTCCACAAAACTCTTAAGCAGCTGAGGTTAGATCATGCTGTGAAGGAATTCAACCTTCAGCAAACCAGAGGCCCTGGAGGTTCCAGTGGTGGAGCTTTCATCACACCAGTTCTTGATGCGGTTAATCAACCCGATAAGGGAACTGGTGCCACCACTAAGGAATCTACAGAGCAGCAGCAGCAAGATTATGAGGTTCTGTTCGACTTTAAGGAAGAAGAATAGGAAAAGACTGAGAAGATCACAGATGAAGATGTGGAGAAAGCGGCTAAGGAAAAGGCTGAGGAAGAGGCACAAGCTAAAGAGGAAGCTGATAGCTATCTTCAAGATAACCCTGAACACAATCCAGAACAATCTTCAGAGCCACCTCAAGACCTGTCCACAACTGAATCATCATCTCACTCCTCACCACCACCATCTAAAGAAACAACCACCAGATCATCATCCAGGTCAATCAAGAAACCCACCGATACATGGGCATCTCATGCCAAGACCAAGATCCAAAAGGCTGTCAAGCAAGAAAGAAGACGTAACGCAATTGACAAAAAGTTGAATCAGCTTGCTGACATGGTCAACTTACTTGGAAATGAGATGAACAATTTCATGGAGGAAAGAGAACATATCAAGTTATTCCTCAACATAGATATAAAAGGAGAAATGGACGAGCACATTAGGGATTATACTCATAAGTTCCTTCTCAAAACTGACCCTGGAGTAACGAAAGAAATGTTTGCAAAACAACTTTACCCATATCTGAAGACAATGGTCAGGCAAACAATTACAACTACACCGGTGGTTATGCATACCCGACCAGTTCAGCTTCCTAATGTCACTGAAGCTGACTTGATTTCACAGTTGATAATACAGATGTCTCCTCGATCTCTAACTTTTACATCTGATGAATCAAAACTCTTTGAGGCATTGCTTGCATATCAACTGAAGACAACTTTCAAGGAAGCAGCTAGTCAGGAAAAGCGACCAAGAGACGATGATGATGCGGACAAGGATCCAAAGGCTAAACGTCAAAAGAAAACAGGCGAGTCCTCATCTATGCCTCCACCACCACCAAAGACCACCTCCACTACCCCAAGCATCTCAGAATGTTGTTCCCCGTTCACTATCGTTTGAAACAGTTTAAGTATGTAAAACAAGTTAATAGTGAACTATGACTAAAATTAACATAAGTAAAACACACAAAGTAATTTTCAACATCATATTCTTATTAGAAATAAATCAACAAAGAATACGTTACCCAAGTACTTGCGGAATAGTACTTGGGATTGAAATGACAAAGTTTGGTGACTCCTCTCTAAGCTCAGGCTAAGTCTGAGCACAACTCTTAGAGCTCACTGAGCTATCTCAGGAACTAAGTTGTATTTGGAGGAGTGAAAAGATGGCTTGTGTGTATGTGTGTTTTTACAATTTACAAGCTTGATCTTTTCACTCCATCTCTTATGCTATTTATACACGTATCCTATTTGACTCTTTCCTAAGTGACAAACTGACATCATACAGAAGACAAAATACTGATGTATTTTGTCTCTGTTTACAAAGACTATTATAGGTAAGAGACAATACTACTTTCCTAAGTTCAGTGATGACACTGAGCCTGATCTTTTGCCATTCAGGGAAAGTTGACTTTGGTTGATAAGGACTTCGTCTTATCTGATTCAAACTTATCCCGCCTTGTCCCGCTCTTTCTTCAGTCTTTACATCCTTCAGTCTTCTACTTCAGTTTGTCTTCAGTGTAAGTAGTTGGAGAGGAGTCTTAGGGATTCAGTGAGTTATTGTCATCACTCACTGAATCTACCATCTTCTTCTTGACTCAGTCTTCACCCTTTAAGTTCTGCCTTACTGAGTGGAGAGACTTCATCTTCGCCTCGTACTGAGTATCCTGAAGATGACTCACTGAGAGACTATGCACTCAGTGACCTGTTAGTGTTTAACGGACTAAACACTTGGGCTATTTTCTATTCAAATCCTGGATTAAGGGGTTTGGGTATTTACTGAACCCAACAGTCTCCCCCTATTTGGATATACAAATAGCCTAAGTGTTTGATCAGTGTAAGTGAGCAAATGGCTTCTTCTTACACTGAATGTACTAATGAATATAATAAGGAACACTGAGTAAATTAACAAAACATACATCTTTTATTGATCAGATTACATAGTTCCTATCACTAGTACAAAAGATAAAACAAAATGATGTCAGTCCAGATGGATTCCCAGTGCTTCAAGCTTGACTTTCTTGGTGATGAGTGTTTCCCTGTCAGGATGGTCTCTTATCTTTGCGTTTAAGTCAGTGCATAACCTGATATTCGCAGGAGTCTAAATTTGAGAGGCCACTGGAATATAGCTGATCATTGTAGCCACTCCTGCCTGATCGATATCACTCCACCTTTGAAATGCTGGGTTTCCATAGACATCAATGAAAAATAGCCCTCTTTCAGGCTTTTCAATCACAAGACAGTTCACAAATTTCACTCCTTCAGGCAGCTCCCTATTACACTCTAGTTCAGGCACTTTAATCTCAGGTTGGAACTCAACTCTCTTCCTTTTTCCAGTGGATGATTGTGGTTGAGATCCTTGAGGTGCAGTTAAGGCGGGCTGAATTCCCAGTTGGGCTGGACAATCCCTCAGTCTTTCATATCTTTTATTGAGCATCTTCATCAGGTCCTTAACCACCGCATTCTTCTTCTTTTCAATAATTGGACCAAGCTCATCGAGTTCAGTGATCCCAAAGTCAGTGAATTTGAGGGGATCATGAACCTTGAAGTGTCTTTTATCAACCCCTCTGTAAACGTTCATGGCCAGTGGTTTGGTATTGGGGATGATTCTGACATCTGTGATCTTTTCAGGAAGCCTTCGGCTTGTCATTGTCCAGTTGTAATGCTCAATTCTGCTTTGCCTGATGGCTTCAGTTTTCTTCTTCTTTTCTTCTAACTGTTTTCTCATTTCAACCATCTGAGCAGCCTGAGCTTCCTTGAACTTTTGTCCTGCCTGACCCTTTTCAAGCTTCTTAGCATCTATCCCAATATTTTCAGCTTCCTCAGCAACTACTTGTACAAGTGCTTCTCCACTCTTTCTTTCTTCTTCAGCAAGTTTCTTTTTTCTTCAGCAAGTTTCTTTTTTCTTTCCTCCTTAGCAAGGTGAGCACTTAGCTGTTGTGGTGTGAGCAGGTACATGGTGTTGCCGATCTTAAAGGGAATCTTCTCAGGCTCAGGAGTTGTCATTTTGCCTTTTCCTTTGTCCTGGCCTGAGGAAGATGAAGTTGCTACCAGGGGTAGTGGTGTTATTGTTATTGGTGTGATTACTGTCAGTGTTGTTGTTGTTGATGTTGGTGGTGGGATTGATGAGATAGGTATTGCTGAGACTGGTGGTGATGATGAGATTTGAGCTACTGATGCTGATGGTGTTGGCTCCCCCTCAGTGTGAGAAGGAGGTTCTTCAGCAATATTCTCCCCCTCAACTGTTGCCGGAGCGTCAGTGAGGGCAAGAGTTGGAGTTGGTGCTGAGGGGGACGGAGCCGCTTGACCCTTGAAGGCCTGATGAATTTCAGAGATCATAGCCTTGATGTCTGATGTGTCGGTTTGAATACCAGTGACCTTTGCTTCCAAATTAGCCTGAGAAACTTCAAGAGCAGTCATTCTGGGCCCAAGATTCCAGGCCATAGATGAGGATGCTTGAGCCAAAGTAGCCACCTGTGTATTCAAGGAGTCCAATGTAGCTTGAAGAGACTGGACTGAGGATGGAAGACCCTGATCATTTGCAGATTTGAGCATATCGAGCAGTTCAGTGAGGCTTGAGGATTGTTTCAAGAACGCCTCAGTAGCCTTAAGCACTTTAGAGTTGAGTGCTGGGTCTTCATTGACAAATTCCCTGATTTCATCTACCTTTGTACCTACACCCTGAAGGTGCCTGAGGAATTTAGCCAAGTTGTCATCCAGTCGGTGAAGGTTGTCATACATCAGATCCCTGTGCTCATGAACATTTTCATCAAAGCCTTGTACCTCAGCCTTTAGATCAGCATAACTCGCAGCAGCCTCAGTGTGTTGTTCCCACAGTGTTTCAGTGACCCTAGAGTATAACCTTCTTGAAGCTTTGGTGATCCACTGAACAAGCTGCCTTTCAGTAAGTGGGAGAACATTATCAAATCTTTCAAATTCATCAGTGGAGGAAGAGGAGTCATCATTTACATGCTGGAATGGTGATTCAGTATGTTCCTGTGGATCAGGTTGAGGCTCTTGGTCAGCTTGAACCTCATCGTCCACTTCTTCCCCAGCTGATAAAACTTCATCATCAGTTTCAACAAGCTCATCTTCCGAAAAGAGTATTCCAGTAACATCAGCAACGGTTAACAGGGGGTTGGTGATGGGTTCCATATCAGCGGGTGGTATGTTTCCCTCTGAGTCTTTGTCCCCCGTTGACCCCTCGGACACTGGTGGGCGTTTCCCAGTGCCTTCGCTGGAGTCAGGATTGGTTGTGGGTTCCGTATCCGCGGGTTGTTTCTTTCCCTCCGAGTCTTTGTCCCCCAGTGACCCCTGAGACACTGGTGGGTGTTTTCCAGTGCCTTTGGCAGAGTCAGTGATAGTTGTATCCCTATCAGCGGGTTGTATCATTCCCTCTGAGTCTTTGGGATCGATCAGTGTGCCCTCAGACAAAGGCTTGGATTTGCTAATGTCATCACTGGGCGTTGTAGAAGGCGCTTCCCTACCAACGGGTTGTTTGTTTCCCTCTGGATCTTGGGGAGTAGTGGTTGTGACCAAGGGCACTGACTGTGATGTATCAGTGTCCTTCGTTGTCACGGGGGTGGATGTTGCCTGGTCATCAGTGGGTGTCTTTTTAGTCTCGGGCCTTTTGTGCCTTTTAGGCTGTGTTCCTGAAGCCTTAGGGCCCTGGGACTTGGGTTTAGTCTTAGTCCCAGTCTGAGACTTCCCCTTTCTCTTTTTAGGAGCAGGGTTTGGAGACACTGATCCCTCCTGGTTGTTTACAGCAACCATTTGGGCCATCAATTCAATAGGAGTGACAAGGGATGGGTCTTTTTGAAAATTAGATTGGCTCAGGATGCCAGGTAAAGCACCAAATTTTTCTTCCTGAGGATAGTTTGAACCCAGTAACACTTGCAAAGCACAAGAGACAAACCTAGGATACGAAACGTATTTCGTCCTAGTTTTGCTATGTAGCTTGGTTACCAGATCACTGTAAATGATCTCCCCTATGTCGACAGTGACCCCATTCATTAAGCAGTATGCCATCATCAACTGAATAGAGTTAACTTGTTCAGTGGATGAGTGCTTCCCGCCGAGGACCTGAATCACAAAAGTGAATAGGATCCTCCAAGCCACGGGAAATGAGCTTTTGGTGACTGGGGTCTTGTCCAAAAACGTTGGATCTAAAATGATTTGTTTTAACCCATCCTTCACTGTGGAGGGTTCAGGATGGGCGACATAAACTCCTTTGTTATAATCCAACCCTGTTGAAGTGCAAAACGTTTTATAATCCAAGGTGAATTGTTGTTGCCCCCCGTGAAGACTGAATTTGATGAGATATTCCCTGAGAGGTCTGAGGTTGTTCTCATCAGTAGAGGGTGTCGGGTCAAAGGCCTTGGCTGTTTCCCAAAACTCCCTGAGGAGATTTTGGTAAACAATGGAGGGACACTGAACAAAGGCCGTTTTCAGTGGGCAATTAAACAAAAATTTCATAATGTCTTTGTAGGCTGGGACAGTTTCAGGGTAATCAAAGTTTCCTATGACATTATTAGTTTTAAATTAAACATTTGTAAGATCCCCTACCCACTGAGAAGCAAACTGGAGAGATTGTGTTCTAGCCATTTCCATTAAAGATTTTTTGTTTTTTTTTGTTTTTTTTAAGCTAATTTTTTTTACTAGAACAATCAAAGTTTTTAGATCTCTCAAGTTTGTGATGAAAAACTTTTGTAAATGTTTACAAGAAGGGTTTTCCAAAAGAGGTTTGAAGAGTTTTGAGAACACACAAATATTTCTGGGTTTTATAAATGATTTTGACAGAGTTTTGCTGCAGAAAATAATTTGTGTGTGTTTGTTTGTTTTGGAAGAGGGTATTTATAGAGTGGTGAGAAGGGTGGTTTGTGCACGAATGGGAATATTAAGAGTCGGTTTTTGAAAAACGTTTGAATTTCCACATTTAATGCTACCACTCCATTACCCGCAGTAAAATCCCGTTTTTCAAGGGAACAGTTGCAGTGCACTTTTGCAGAGATAAAATATCAATTTGATATTTTTGTGAGAGGCATTAAATGCCAAGTGGGATGACAGTAAGACAAAGAGACATATATCCCTTTATTAAATTAGCATAGTTACCAACCTAGGACATTTAAGTAACTGATACTTGGATCATTTAGTTACTCATTCAATGCTCTTTGTCAAATTTCAGGGACCCTGAATGAGTCTTACTCATTCAGTGAGAGGTTTATTTTGGATGTTCAGGGAGGATGAACCATTTCAGAGAACTTACTGAGATTGGTTTTCAGATACCTGACTTTCAATGTCAAGCATTCCCAATTCAGCTTTCAGTCTCCTGAAGGTAGGTTCATCCAAGGGTTTGGTGAAGATATCAGCCAGTTGATATTCAGTAGGGATGAAATGAAGTTCAATGTCTCCTTTCATTATGTGATCCCTGATGAAGTGATATCTGATATCAATGTGTTTGGTTCTTTGGTGGAGGATAGGGTTGTTGGAGATTGCAATAGCACTGGTGTTATCACAGAAGATGGGCACCATTTGGTAATGGATGACATAGTCACTGAGTTGACTTTTCATCCATAATACATTGGTACAACATCCTGCTACAGCTACATATTCAGCTTCAGCTGAGGACATAGCCACTGATTGTTGCTTTTTAGCACTCCAACAAACCAGATTTCCTCCAAGAAATTGACAGGACCCTGAGGTACTTTTTCTGTCCATGTTGCAGCCAGCATAATCAGAATCAGAGTAACCCTTGAGATCAAACCCTGAGCATTTTGGATAATAGAGTCCAAGGTTTGGGGTTCCCTTCAGGTACCTGAGTATTCTTTTGGCTGCAGTGAGGTGAGATTCTTTGGGATTGGACTGATATCTTGCTATTAAACAGACTGAAAATTGTATGTCTGGTCTAGTAGCGGTTAGATACATCAGTGAGCCAACAATCCCTCTGAAATGGGTTTGATTGACTGATTTGCCAGTGAGATTAGGTCCAAGGTTGTTAGGTGGGACCATTGGAGTCTTCACTGAGGCACAGTCAGATATCTCATATTTCTTCAAGAGATTTCTGGTGTATTTCTCTTGACTGATGGATATTCCTTTATCAGTTTGCCTGATTTGTAGTCCAACATAGTATGTGAGTTCCCCCATCATGCTCATTTCAAACTTCTTTGTCATCAGTTTTTCAAACTGTTTGCAAAGTTTGTAGTTTGTTGAGCCAAAGATGATGTCATCAACATACACTTGGACTAGTATCACATCCTGTTGAGTTCTATAGACAAACAGTGTGTTGTCTATCTTTCCTCTGACAAACTTGTTTTGTATCAGGAAGGCTGAGAGAGTTTCATACCATGCCCTGAGAGCTTGTTTAAGTCCATAAAGGGCTTTGTCTACAAGTCTGGCTATGTTTTTAATGACAGTGCTGTTTTCATCAGTTTTGTTTCTGAAAACCCACTTCATTCCTATGACTACTACATCCTGAGGACATTTGATCAAGGTCATGACCTTGTTCTTATCAAACTATTGCTGTAACACCCCAACCCGACAAGGGTCCGAATGTCACATTATGGAGTCATATCAGAACATACTAATACAAAATGCAAGCGGAAGTCTTATTAAATAAAACACCAAGTCATATAAACGAATGACTTACAAAGGAAAAGTACATAATCCAACATGTCTAAAAGATACGAAATATCAAAACAAATGTTCTTCAAAATGAGTCCAAAATAATAATGGAAACTAGGGTCGGTTCACTCAAAAGCTCCTACTCTCAGCCCATCAAAGCCCAGCATCCCACTTGGTACCTGCCGCATGGAAAAGAAATACGGCTGAGCTTAAAAAGCCCAGTGAACAGCTATAACAAAACAAAAGCTAAACATAATCAAAAATACAAAACGAAACAAAGGATACTGATAACAAAATCGTAGCGAATGAGCCCAATGAGTCTATGAGTCAATGAGGAACCTGCAGAACACAATATTAACCGATATCCAGAAGGAACAGAAATCAAAGCAAAGCAAGCAACGAATCATTAAACAAATATAAGCACATATAAATAACCCAAGCACACAAGTATCGAAACATAATTCGATGGGAGTTGATGAACAGTATCATAAGCAAAACAAGAAACCAAACAGTGTACAAGCAAATCAGTCGGCGAATCACTAAACATGAATATGGCAAAACAAACAAATCAGATAATCAGACATACATAAGCTAAGCAGAATTCTCTAATCAGGAGAATCATCTTAATAGAATGTAAGCATGGCAACCATACATGTCAGAATTTCAATAATAAATAAGCATAATAAATATCATAACAAGCAGGGATACTAATAGAAGTATAAGCATGTCAGTCACAAGTATAGGTTGGAAATACTGAACGAACGTCATAACTAAATGAAGTAGCTGAACAAGAATATAGCATGGCAAACTAACAAATCAGCTAGACAGATAACATAAGGTGTACCCTATTCCTTCATCAACCAGTAACATGAACAGATGTGCAACATGGCAATCACAATTTGCAGGTAGATTACTAAATGATAGACATAGCCCTCGACATAACTGAACGAAGTATAATATGATCATCGGATAAATCAAATGATTACATACTAGCATGGCAACCAGATGAATCAAATAGTCACATAACAACATGGTAAGCGGATAATCAGATATTAGCATGATAACAGGTGAATCAGGTAACCACATACTAACGCAGTAGACAGAGAAATCATGAAATCATAATCAGCATGGTAAACAGATGGACCAATTATTTATATAATAGCATATTAAACACTTGAATCCAATAATCATATAATAGCTCGGTAACGGTGAAGTGGTAATCTGAAGTATAAGCTTGGCAACCAACCGAAATAGGGTGAAAGCATAGTAAATCCAATGAACTGAAGACTGAGTAAAATAACCAAATGAACTGAAGCATGAGTCCGATAGTCAAACGAATCACATAAGAATACTGAGTGAATAAGTAGCCAACTGAATGACTGAATAGGCATAGCAAACGAATGAATCAGAATATCAGGTAGTCACATAATAACCAAAATCAGAATGTTGCCACGAGCACCTAATACTAAAGGAGATACTCCAATAGCCAAATCTAACAAATCACATATCATAACCCATATCTGCCAAATCATATCAAATCCGTCAAATCATAAGTGTACAAGGAGGGGAGACCTCTCAAGTACCAAATGGAGTAGCTAGCTCCCAAATGTGAGGGGGTGTATTGCACACACGCACCACATCACCAAAACTGAACTACCTAGGATGCATCCATACACTCCCTGCAAAGCAAATCAAATATACATATGCCAGTACGAGACTGTACATACGTATTCATAATGGCCAAGTGCACACATATCATAATCATATCAAAAGGGAACGCCGGGGACTAATCACACCGCCCCAGATAGTGTCATGCCATTGGTGAATCAATGAGATGGCCATGGTACCTCCATGGCTAGTTACATCGGGCAACCAAATAAAACAAATCACATCATATCAAACTGATCATATAATAGCATTATATCAATAAGGGATCTCAACCGGATAACATATCAACGAATAACTAATCGAATATCAAATCAAAGGATCATACCAAAACGAATCATATCAAATGGATCATATCAAATCAAAGCAAGGGGAATACGAATCGAATATCAAAATGGACAAGAGTCATGAGAGAAAAGAAGTGTCATTACTAAAATGACGGAATATTTGTACCTCAAATGTGTGTGCGTAAGAGTAAGGCCCACAAGCAAGCTTAACGTCCTCGCTTCACTAAATCTACATTAGGACATATCATAAATCACATATGTGTTCCATTTATAAATCTTGCTTAACTTATCTCCCATTTATACTTAGTTTCAAGTTCATAAATTTCTGTCTTTTAGTATTTCGAATCTGGACCAGACTTTAGCGATTTTTATAAAATACTTAATTAGCTCAAATAAAATCAAGGAAATTCCCAGGGGTTCTCATATGAGTTAAGAGACTCTCAAAAAGTTGGGGGATTCTATTTCCATGTCAAATGGCCTATGGAAAATCATAAGTCCAGACCTGCCCAGAAAGTGATTAGGAAATACACCTTAAAAGTTTACACTTATTAGACCTGTTTAGACACCTTGGAAAAATTCCCAAAACTCCCAGAAATTCATTTATATCCTAAATGTCACTCATGAAAAAGGAAAGCTCCCAATTCCTTATGGTTTGAAAATGAAAAATCAAGCAATCCAACTAAATTTCAGACCCGTTTTCTCAGCTTTGACACTTGATGTTGTAAAATTCAAAAATACGACTTAGACAACTCCAAATTCGACCAAACCACTTGGAACACTTAACTAAGACATAAAATAAGCTTTTACAATAAAAACCCAGATTTTAACCTTTAAGAAACTCAAATTACAAGGTTCCCAAATTCGGATTCCAAAACAGTCCCGACCAAGGACTCGTCTAAAGTCATCATAACATGTGTTTTACTTAACCAAACGCACCCGTGACTCATGAAGGCCATATATTCTGTTCTAATAGCATCTTAACATGCCCAACACTTTATATCTTTTTGGCTTATGAATTTTATACACACATTCATTTAATTAACAAATCCATTATTTCACAAAAATCTTAACATCAATTCTTACAATGACCTAGGGTTTCTTATTTTATTTTATTTTTCATATTAAAGACCATATAACGGGTTATTAGGGAGATATTAAGAATCATGGTTGAGTCGATCCAAGGGCTGAATAAACAATAGTTGAGGCTTAACTAAAATAAACATGGGTCGAACATATTACTTCCTTCCAGATTTTTATACAAGGTTCACGCTTATTTCAATCATAATCCAATCGACCTTAATAGATTTGGACGCACCAGCAAAACCATATTCAAGGACCCTAGAGAGTCGACTGGAAAAAGAAACAACAAAAATAAAATACCTTGGGTCAATTTTCACAACAAGGACAGGGAGACGAGAAATAGAACTGATCCAATACGACCCCTCCCTAACAGATACACGATCCAACACGAACTTGAAGGCTCACGACTTCTTGCTGCTGCTGCGATTCAGAGTCTCCTTTACACCCACGAGTACCCTTGATGCTGTTGTTACATAAACGTGCCCTAGGATTTGCTTTTGGAAGCTGCTGCCGATTATTTATTTTTTTTTTTCAATACCAGCTTAGGGTTTAGAGGAGATTGGAAGGAAACAGTTTTAAAAAAAATGGGGAGTAATAGGAGCCGGATATGAGGGGATATGGGAGACTATTTCCATAAATTTAAAAAATCATGAACCTCGACATCTTTGTAACTAATAATTAGTGTACACAAAATAAAATAAAATGGGCCTAGAGGAGTACATGTAAATCGTGTGATACACATAAGTGTTAAATTAAATTTTAACTTAGGTTATAAATTTGTATAGGCGTCATGTTATATACTTACTATAGGTTTAGAAGTCGTACGTAGAAGATTCACATTATATCGTATTCAAAGTTCGCATATTAACTCGAATTCTATAAATTCAATTTTTTTTTTAAATTGTGACGAATTAAAGTTCAAAATATATGACAGGAAAATTAAGAGACGAAAACTAGGTTATTACAATTCTTCCCCTCTAAAAAGAAATATTCGTCCTCGAAATTGGAAAGACGTAAAAGTTGACAAAGACGTAAAAAAAATCGCGAAAGAAATGCCAACAAATAGCCTCACGCTCGGAGAGGTTCTTCCAAAAGAATCTTCACAATGGAAATAGTTTTATCTCTCATGACTCGATTCCGACAACTAGAATAGCCGCAGGCTGTTCACAGAATACAAATCATAATAAATCTGATCCAACGAATATGAAAGAAATAGGTGACAAATTATAGTTGAAATTTCTCAAAGAAATACATGAAACACGTATACACACTAGACAAATACTGAGGTAGTGTTAACGGTAGGAAAACTTCATCAATTCAAACCAGATTCCAAACGGATCAATGAACTTTCTAATCATCAGAGAATCACATACCGAATTATCAAACATATCAAGATTTTCATAAAGAGATGGGTAACATATTCATACTGACGATCAATTGAGCACATATCGGAATGTCAAAACGTATCAGAATGTTAAGTTGAATGGATAGGATGCCCGCATGGTAGATAATATCATCAAGACTGACGAATCACAGATATAATTCTAATTCATCAAATGTACTAAACTCAGGCACTTCTCAAGACATCGTATGATCCCAATAAGTTCAAGTCATATGATCTCGGTATTATCACGTTGATCAGGCGTCATAATACTTGCATCATATGAACATGTCCTTATTGCCATCATATTCTATTCTGAGTCGTGACAATTAACCTACTAATGCCAAATCAAATCAGATTCACATACAGGTGACAAGCATATCATCAACCCAAACTCCAAAAATAAAATTCAGAAGGCTAAACGAAAACTTACCAATCCATGGAAGAAGGAAGGTGGCCGTCTTACTTGAGAAGGTTCCTCATGACTCATTTCTGACGATCCAAAACAATCTCAGGCGCACAAAAGGTGCCAAATATCACAAATCTGATATTGCTGATACGAATCACATAAACAAAATAGATGATAATCGAAATCTCTCAAAGAGATATGAGATATGATACAAAGCTGAAATATTACTAAAATGCCTAATCATAAAACTTCACAATTCAAACCGAGTTCTGAACAAATCAAAGAAAAGTAATATCGATCAAGATCACATAACAAAATATCAAACTGCCTCAAAACGCGTGACAAACAAATGAGAGGGACGACGAATCGCGATAGTTCTATCTTCCACCATTCTTAAGATAATCATGGGCCCGATGCCCTACAAAATACACAGAGCGGATGTAATCTTCTCAGCATCTCTTCTCTGATATGACGTCCTAGTAGTTCTGCTGAACTGCTGACCTTCTATACGCCCAAAGTTCCTGGTAGTAGTTTCTCCGTCTATCTGCAATACGCCGGTCATAGTTCTTCTGCTCGTACGCCTTCTGTGTGCCTGCTTGTTGAATTTTTACCTCCGTCTTTGCTCCTCTTGTTGTTCTGTCCAGCTCTTTCCTACAGCATCTTGATGTTTTCTGCAGCATCACAATACTTCAACGATCTTCTCGACACGAGCAATCCTGTCTTTAGCTTAACTGGAGTGGCAGCTGTACTAAACGGATATGGCTTCTTCACGATCCTCTCTATCTTAGCAACTATTGTAGCAACTCAGAATCCAAATCACCATCTTCGATTCTACGAGTAGTCACCATCTAAACGATCGATAAACTAATCCGTGAAGACAAATAGACAAAATCAAATGTGGGAGGATGAAGATCAAATTAGCGAAGACAAACGGATATTGAAATCAAATTTGAATGAAAAGGTCCAACCAAACGGAATAGGTTGAAACAAACGGAAGCCTAATGTCTACCCAAATCCTCACAGGTCATAGCCTAAGCTCTAAGGGTCTCAAAACCTAGGCTCTGATACCATAATTGTAACACCCCAACCCGACAAGGGTCCGAATGTCACATTATGGAGTCATATCAGAACATACTAATACAAAATGCAAGCGGAAATCTTATTAAATAAAACACCAAGTCATATAAATGAATGACTTACAAAGGAAAAGTACATAATCCAACATGTCTAAAAGATACGAAATATCAAAACAAATGTTCTTCAAAATGAGTCCAAAATAATAATGGAAACTAGGGTCGGTTCACTCAAAAGCTCCTACTCTCAGCCCATCAAAGCCAGGTACCAAGTGGGATGCTGGGCTTTGATGGGCTGAGAGTAGGAGCTTTTGAGTGAACCGACCCTAGTTTCCATTATTATTTTGGACTCATTTTGAAGAACATTTGTTTTGATATTTCGTATCTTTTAGACATGTTGGATTATGTACTTTTCCTTTGTAAGTCATTCGTTTATATGACTTGGTGTTTTATTTAATAAGACTTCCGCTTGCATTTTGTATTAGTATGTTCTGATATGACTCCATAATGTGACATTCGGACCCTTGTCGGGTTGGGGTGTTACAATTACAGTTCTTCTTGCATAGCCTGAACCCAGCTTGGGTGTTTTAGAGCCTCAGTGACACTTTTGGGTTCAATTTCTGATAGGTAATTAGCATATAGACATTCATTGGTTGAAGCTGTAGTTAACTTAGCAGCCATGCTTCTAGTGAGCATGCCTTCAGTGGGTTCACCAATGATGTTTACAAGCTCAATGTCCTGAGATCTAGTCCACTTACTTTGTGGTCTTGGATCTGAGCTTGAAGAGGTCAATGGAAGCTCAGGAGTGAATTCAGTTTCAGGAGCAACAGAATCATTTAGAGCATCTGTTGAGATGTCATGTTCAGGTTGGGGTTCTTGAATCACAGGTTCCTGAACATTTGGTTCAGCATTACCAATCCCAGTAGGGACTGATTGATTATCAATGAATTCACTGATAGTTGGTTGTGGTAGGTTGTGAGGTAAGACATAATATGAGATGTCAGCATCAGCTTGATATGAGGAATTGAATTCAGTGTTGTACTCATCAGGATGATATCTTGATGAGTTATCAATTCCTATTTCCTCCACTGAGGTGTTGGTGAACCTGATGCTTTCAGCACTTTCATCAAAGGTGACATGAAAGGTTTCCTCAACTTGTTGTCTCCTTGTGTTAAAAACCCTGAAGGCTTTGGAGATCAGTGAGTAACCTAAGAAGTATCCATCATCAGCTTTTGCATCAAACTTGCCTAGATGATCCTTGTGGTTATGAATGAACACAGGACATCCAAACACATGAAAATAGCTGATGTCAGGAAGTCTACCTTTGAAGATCTCATATGGGGTTTTATTATGTCTTTTGACAATGATTGACCTGTTTTGAGTGTAACAGGCAGTTTTGACTGCTTCAGTCCAGAAATGCTTGGAGAGGGCTGAGCCATTTAACATGGTTCTAGCAGCCTCAATGAGAGTTCTGTTTTTCCTTTCAGCAACCCCATTTTGTTCAGGGGTATATGGAGACGAGAAATTTTGAGAAATTCCTTTTTCATCACAGAAACTCTCAAGCTCTTGATTTCTGAACTCAGTACCATTGTCAGTTCTGATTTGTTTAACTGTAATGTCATTCTGGTTTTCAATCTTCCTGATGAATGACATTATTGTATCAGCTGCCTGACTCTTTTTTGAAAGAAAGTATACCAAAGTGTATCTTGAGAACTCATCAACAATGACAAGTGTATACTTCTCATGCTGGATTGATCTGGGACTGACAGGTCCAAAGAGATCCATGTGCAGGAGGTGAAGGCAACTTTTTATGGAGAAATTATGTTTGGTTTTGAATGATGCTCTGTGGTGTTTACCTTTTTCACAAGCAGAGCATGGTTTTTCTTTTGGAAAAACCAGTGATGGTAAGCCAAGGACCTTGTTTTGTTTTGCCAAGTTGTTGAGGTTTATGAAGTTTAAGTGTGAGAGTCTCTTATGCCACAACCAATTGATAGTTTCAGTGGCTTTAGCAAAGAGACAAGTTCCATCTTCGGAGAGTGTTGACATGTCTAACACATAAACATCATCTCTCCTTGAAGCTATCAACACCACTTCCTTGTTGGCATTGAAGATGGTACCTTGTTTGTCATTAAATTGCACAATGTACTTAGCATCACATAGTTGACTGACACTGATGAGATTGTATTTGAGACCATTGACGTAAGCAATTCTAGAGAAAATTATTCCATTGCAGTTTACTGAACCATAACCTTCAGTGGGACATGATGAGTTATCACCAAATACTACCTTGGGTCCTGGCTCCTTTACATACTTGTGTAGATACTCCTTCACACCAGTCATGCTTCTTGAGCAACCACTGTCTAGATGCCAAATAGGCTCCCTGGCGTGTCTCTGCACAAGAAGTAAACTGAATTAGTTTCTCTTAGTGACCCACTTGCTAGTGGGCTTGGGTCTCAAGGTCTCTTTGAATTTTGCAATCGACTCATGGTCAGTGGTTGAGTGCATTATGCTACCACAGGTTTTGCATTTAGAGACTGAGGAAGACTCAGTGATTTTGGGTTGTTTTGTACTTCTCCTTGCATGAATGACACTGTCATGTTGGGATGTCTCATGAGCTGGATTTCCACATATATCACAACATGTGTTCATGAGACAGTCATCCTGATGATGATCATTAAACCCACAGTGAGGGCAAAGAGGAAAAGGTTTTGCTCTATTCATGAGAGCTGTTTTAGAGGATGAAGCATACTGATGACCAACTTTGGTATAGTTTGCTTTACTGACATAGGTTACATACTGTAAGTGGTCAGCGGTTCTGTGATCATCCTTATTGCAGATCATGCAATAGAGGATTCTATAGCAGTTGTCAGTGGTATGACTAGTGTAATGACACAGCTCACACTTATGCTTGGGTTTGTTGGTGGATTTTGATTTTGATGAGCTAGATGAGGCTGACTTAGTTTCCTTGATTGAATCAGGGGATTTTTTGATGGTGTCCATCTTTTCTGTTAGCTTCCTCACAAGCTCAGTAAGTTGCTGAATTTGGTCAGCTTCAGTGGGGACAGAGGATGTTGAAGTCTCAGTAGGAGTAGACTCTTGTTGGATTTGTTTTGTTTGTCTTTGCAGGATGGTTCTACCAAGTCCAGACCTTTCTTTTGGTGAGTGAGGATTGAATTTTAGAGGAGTAAGCTCAGAGCTTAGATCAGCACCCTGAAGAGGTTTCAGGGGTGGAAGCGGTGTTTGAGATTCTGCTTCAGACTCAGAGATGTGTTCAGTACTACTGGGTACATCAGGGAGTCCTAGCATGCTCTTAAGAGCTTGGCTCTCAGGTTCAAGAATCCTTCCAGAATCGAAATTTGGAAGCTTACTCTCAGGATTAACCCGTTCAATCCAATCACTGGAATTTGGAGTTGTCAGCATATTGGTAATCATACCACCAGACACAAATGGTTTTGAACTTTGGTCTTTGTTGCGAGAGTCAGGGAGATGATCTTCACCTATGACTCTCTTTTTGCTACTGGGGGCACCCACATCATCAAAGACCCTAGGATTCTTAGCAGTCCAACTATCAAGAATATCTTGTTCCTTTTTAAGTTCATCTTGAAGAGCCTGATTTCTCTTAACTAGTTCAGTGTTTTGAATTTGCAAAGTGACAGCCTCAAGCTTGGCTTGTTTTAAAATAAGCAGTTCATCTCTACACTTGTTTAATTCAAAACTTAGCTTGTTGTATTTTGAAAAAAGATTTAATCTTTGCTCTTCTACGAACTTAAGGTCAACATTAAGATAATTCATATAAGACTGCCAATCAGAGTCATCATCCATAGAAAGTAAGATGTTTACCTTCTTCATAGTGATGTTGACCCATTCCCCGTTTCTGGCATGATTCTTTCCAACCGCTAGCTTGTCCTCTTCTGAGAGGGCCATCAGTGCACTGACATGCACCATTTCATCATCTGATGACACTGGCTCTTCATCCAAGTCGAAGGTCTCAGCAACAAGGCCTTTGTTTTTACCCTGCACAGATTGAACACTTTTTGTTGTTTCTGAGGGACTGGCCTCGAGCAATGCAAGCTTAGCTTTGACTTTCTTATACTTAGCTTCAAAATCAACAGTTTTGTTTTGATCAGATTTGTTTTGAAAGTTTTGATGAGACTGATAGATTTTTGGTTGAAATTTGCTAAAGCCTGAGGACTGATTTGACCCTGATGGTTTATAAGAGGGTTCAGAAATTATTTTTGGAAAACAGTCTTTTGCAAAATGACCTCTTTTGTGACACTTAAAGCATTCAGTGTCCTCATTTGCTTTGGCATTTGAAAAACCTTTGTTTCTTTTTATAAACCTTCGAGAGTTAGCAAGGAGTGCCCTTTCCTGAAATTCAGTGTTCAGGTGATTTAGGTACTCCTCACTTGATCTCTCATCAGGCTCATCATCAGAATTTTCTTGAAAATCTTGAAAAACATTGTTAGAATAGAAAGCATTTGATATTGGTGATGAGGTGGTGGTCAGGGACTTCTTGACTTCCTGAGACTTCTTTAAGTCAGGGTATCGTCTGTTGATGAGGTTTTCCTCATAGACAAATTTCCCATAAATTTCAGGAAGCTCAAGATTTTGGATATGATTAGCATTCCTAAGTCCCTGAGAGAAATTCAACCACTTCTCAGGGAGACTGTTGACAAAACCAACATTGATTTCATGTTTGGACAACTTAACACCATCATTTGACAGTTCATTTAAAAGAGTTTTGTACCTGGTGTAAGTTTGAGAGAGAGTTTCTGAGTCCTTAGCCCTGAAGGTGTTATACTCAAGTTTCAGGTCCATTATCCTGTTTTCCTTGGTATCAGATGGTCCTTCATGACTATGAACTAGGTCATCCTAGGTTTGCTTAGCTGTACTACAGCTTATAACAAACTCCATAATATCGTCAGGAAGACAAGATGTTATGATACTTTTGAGTCTTTGGTCCTGGTTGACCACTCTCCTTTCATCCTGGGTCCACCGAGCTTCAGGTTTGGGCAACCCTTCAGCAGTCTTTGGGACAAATGGACCTTCGTTTATACACTTGATATAATAAGGTTCCATCCCAATCAAATAGCAAAGCATTCGCCTTTTCCATTTGTTGAATTTGCCAACTTCAAGTCTAGGGGCAACAGCTGAATAAGCTCCACCCTTTTTATCGACTAGTTGGGGTACATCAATTTCAGCCATTTAGGATCCTAATTTAAAAACTTTTAGAGCGGCCTAAAAAACGAGTTTTATAATTAGCCTTGCTCTGATACCACTTGTTGTTCCCCGTTCACTATCTTTTGAAACAGTTTAAGTATGTAAAACAAGTTAATAGTGAACTATGACTGAAATTAACATAAGTAAAACACACAAAGTAATTTTCAACATCATATTCTTATTAGAAATAAATCAACAAAGAATACGTTACCCAAGTACTTGCGGAATAGTACTTGGGATTGAAATGACAAAGTTTGGTGACTCCTCTCTAAGCTCAGGCTAAGTCTGAGCACAACTCTTAGAGCTCACTGAGCTATCTCAGGAACTAAGTTGTATTTGGAGGAGTGAAAAGATGGCTTGCGTGTATGTGTGTTTTTACAATTCACAAGCTTGATCTTTTCACTCCATCTCATATGCTATTTATACATGTATGATATTTGACTCTTTCCTAAGTGACAAACTGACATCATACAAAAGACAAAATACTGATGTATTTTGTCTCTGTTTACAAAGACTATTCTAGGTAAGAGACAATACTACTTTCCTAAGTTCAGTGATGACACTAAGCCTGATCTTTTGCCATTCAGATAAAGTTGACTTTGGTTGATAAGGACTTCGTCTTATCTGATTCAAACTTATCCCGCCTTGTCCCGCTCTTTCTTCAGTCTTTACATCCTTCAGTCTTCTACTTCAGTTTGTCTTCAGTGTAAGTAGTTGGAGAGGAGTCTTAGGGATTCAGTGAGTTATTGTCATCACTCACTGAATCCACCATCTTCTTCTTGACTCAGTCTTCACCCTTTAAGTTCCGCCTTACTGAGTGGAGAGACTTCATCTTCGCCTCGTACTGAGTATCCTGAAGATGACTCACTGAGAGACTATGCACTAAGTGACATGTTAATGTTTAACGGACTAAACACTTAGGCTATTTTCTATTCAAATCCTGGATTAAGGGGTTTGGGTATTTACTGAACCCAACACAGAAGACTTCTACATCTGATAAACCTCGGGAGTCTGAGTCACCACCACCATTGGAGAAAACTGGTGATCACTTTGAATACACCGGTGGTGATGACGAAGAAATTCCCGAGCCCCAACAACAGCCCTCATCTACAACATCAACTAAGAAACAACCAGGACCATCATCCAAACCAAAGAAGACGAGATCCAGCTCTGTCGTCTCCTGGTTAGATGAAGATGACACCGATGAATATGAATGGTTCAACAAGCTTGTTGATGCTACACCTCGATTACCGGAAGGTCAAGAACCGGTAGATGGTCGTACTATGGCGCATGTTAAGATTATCCAGGATAATTTCAAGGTTAAGAAGATGACGAAAGGGGAGCTACGTCGGATCAAGAATGATTCTTTTCAACTGCTAAAAGACAGCTCCGACTGTGCCATTGAAGTCAAATACCATCTCGACAACATCGCACGAGCTATGTCTAACAACATTGATTGGCTCAACCCCGAATCGAACATTGACTTCACAAGAAAGGATAAGACTCCATATTACACAGACTGGACCAAACCACTACCAACCATTGGTCGACCGGAGAAACCCAAGATTCCCTACCAATACTTCTTCAACAATGACCTAGAATTTCTCCAACACGGTAGCGATATCAGCCAGAAATACGCTACATCACTCACCTTTAACATCCCAACATCAGTCTTCTCCAACAATGCTGCCATCGAAAAAGAAGCCGCCAGAATGTTCATTGACAAAGTGGTAGATTATGACATTGATGCTCAGTATGGCATTCACCATTGGCCAGAAAGGAGAAGACTCTACTACAGAAGCTGCCAAGTACTAAAGTCAAACAAGGAGGTGTTTAGTGATAAAAGGATCGTTGCTATCATGAATATCAGTCTGGCTACAAAGTGGGAATACTCATTCTTGAAAGAGATAAAAGTCAAACGCCAAGACGAGCAAGAATATGACTTTACTGAAGCTGATTTTCCGAGGTTGTTTCTCAACGACATCGAAGACATGTACCTTGCTAAGGTACAAGGTCGGATGAGACAATTCTCCACCAATATTCAGCTCCAGTACATCATAGCTTTGCTGATATTCATTCGAAGCAGTGTGATCCAGGAACGTGTTGAAGATCTTTAACTTGCTGTGGAATCTTACCAGAAACAAGTCAACCTCACGAAACAGTTGCTACACTTTCCCGACATCAACCAACTATCTCAGTACACCATTTTGAAGAAACCGAAGTTTGGAGTTGTTTATCGCAGTGAACTTCACCATAAATGCTTCATGGCGTACAACGAGGTTTACAAATTCTGCAATGACATGTTGAAGTTGGTTCGTGATGGGCTAGCGTATCAGTTAAAAGACATACAGCAAGGAAGTGGGTCAAAGAAGCGATGGAATTCTAAGGAAATGAGGGATGCTAAGAAGATAATCACGAGGATAGATGAAAGATTGTTTCATCAGGATCAGATGCGGAGGCTAGAGAGCTTTGTGGGTGGAAGAGAGAGTTTCCCGCTTACGGGTTATCAACGTCAAGAGAGAACTCCTGGTCTTATTGAAGGATTGTCTGGTACTCTTTAAACTATATCTTGATTGATATTTGGATTATATGATTTGTATATTGACAATGGCTTGTGCACACATAACAGTGTACAACCCGTACTTGTAATGAAAGGACCCTGTGGTACGCAGCAGTGCCACAATCCTTATAAAAGGAGCGAAAGCTTCTTACTTTTGAGTAAAACTTATCAAAACGTTAATCATTTTTAAAGTTTTGCTCAAAAGAACAAGTACTTCCCCTTATGTTTTCAAAACCTCAAAAGTTACAATTACTTGTTCAGGGGGAGTATTTGCTAAAAATATTTGTTCACAAATTGTTCTTCGTGGAAATCTTCCCACAAAACTCGAAATGGACATATTCGATATCAAAATTTAATCAAAAATAACATTTATATGCCATTTTTGAGGGGGAGAAAAATTGTGTGATACAAATATGTTGTAAATATGATGGAATCTTCGTGTGCTAAGACTTAACCCATGAGTTGACGAGATCTGAACAGTCATACATCGAAAAGATTTGTCTTCCAAGACTTATCCGAGTAGATTGTATCTCTTTGAGAAACTCTTGATAGACATGAACTTTGACGGGTTTGACAACCTTTTCACGGTTTGTCCACACCTTCAAGGTAGTTATTAGAGCTAGTTGTCACCTAAAAGCTGACAATGCAACTCTTTAACTATACAACGTAACCGTGTCTCGCGGGGAATTGTCTATCTTGAGTCGATCAATTCAAAAAGTGCGAGCTCTTCCCTCACCGTGCAGATTTCTGTCAAAATACATAAGCACATGTGGAGGGGGAGTATTTCTGAAAATGCAAAACTCTCGAAGTGTTACAAACATGTTTTAATTCATAAACACTTTGAGAGATTTTCGAGAAAATGGTTTTATGGCAACATAGGATAGTCAAGGAGTTATAAGGTGACTAAGTTTAGGAATAAACGTCCTATGATCCGCCAGAGCCGGAGGGATCTACCCAAGGACACCACCAATAGTTAGTATTTAGAAGTCCTTAGGTATGATAATAAAAAGGAGAAAATGAGAATCGGAGAAAGAAGGAGTTGAAGAATTAAAAAGAAAAGTAAAGAAGCCCTCCAAATTATTCAACTTAGGGCAGACACCGGGTTCAATACATATGCTATTGGTTGTCACTAGATGACACCGGTATTGAAGATTAAAGTCATTATGGACCCAGTGGCGCATGCACTAAACCTTCTTAGCCACTCAAATTTCTCTCAACAGAAGCTTGTTTCATTCTCACAGGGAACCCTAGGTAAACTATCGGCTTTCTCTTAGAGATTGTTGCTATTGAAGAAGGAGACCCTCTCCCTAGTCTCCGCTCAGGAAAACCAAAGCGCACTATTGAGTCTAGAGCCACGAGATTCATCAAAAGATCTCTTAGGAACACTTGACATTTCATCCCTTGTCGTTCAACATTAAGGACGCAAGTGATACATTATCGAGTCCTTCACAGATCATAAAAATCTGTCAAGAACATTTATGAGGGGTTCACAATTGTGATCCTCAGTGATTGAATGGAAACTCCTGCCAGGGTCAACATCAAACAGCCCTGACAGCAGGTCGCTTCGGTAACTCCTTGTGGGTTACGCTTAGTGTTGTATCAAACAGTCTACAGTTGTAGGGTGATGCTTCGGTGTACCTCAGCGACTCACCTGAACTGTAGGTGTACTTCGGTACATCGTGTTATCCTACTTGAGGGACTCCAGTTCAGGGACAGCCTTTGCAAGAATTAGAGATATGTTTTCACACTATGCTGTTAACACGCTCGAAGTTCGAAATTGTAAGTGCGGGAAATCCCGCTAAGGAGTTTCCTTTCAAGAATCGAGTCCTGAAGATGTGGGTCATTACTTGAACTTGTTCAATGTAATGCCAACTGTCCCTTATGGGATTCAGATGGCTAATTTGCCCGACCAAGGTGAATGGAATCAAGACATTCATCAGAAGAACAATCGTAGTGGCCAATTCTCTAAGAAACAACCACAGTGATCGATTGGTGTTTTTCACTAACCAATTCTTATGTTTTCTTCTTATGGATGCTCCTGGGAGATGATCGTGCTGATTCTCCACATGCTCATACCAACAACAACACAAATTGAAGTTCTCTCGAAAGGCAACACAAAAGTCAGAATGATTCTTCTTCAAAGCCAAAGAATCTACAAAGTTTAAAGACTAAGAGAACTACATCAAAACTGAAATCCAACGTCGAAGAGCGTTGATGCAGGTTTTACTGACCAGGTCTTAATATTTATAGTGTCTCGTTATACCTATGGTCTACCGTAATGCACTAACGGGCAGTGTACCCGGTCGTGTGTAGTGTAGTAAATGGTAAAGCCGAGGTCGTCCCAAGAGCTATGTGTGTCGGATAATTACTAAGTCTAATTGTCACAGAATATTAATGGTTTGATAGGGTTTTAATTAAATAAATTACTAATGCAGAATAAAAAAGCAAATAAATGGTAGAAGGGAAATCAATAGAGGAATAGTGGTGCTAACCTAGTTAATCCTCCTAGCTAGTTATCTCTACATCTACCTACTTCCAATTACTTCAGGTGGGGTCAAATTCGAGAGGACAGCACTTGGTCAATTCACCCTAACCTATCAGCAAAGATGCCACCACAGGAGAAATCAGGCGCACCGTCATAAGTCTTGTTGTTCCTGGTCCCCTAAGCCGAGACATTAAGAACCGCTACATGCTAGATTCTAAATAGTGAGTGCCCGGCCGTTAGGAACTTAGACACTACACCCCCCAATTCTTAAGTTCATCCAAACGATAGGTGATCAGTTGGTCAAATCGCACAAGTAGAAAGGGTCGTCAGTTGGTCATATCTTACCCTTCCCGTCTCAGTCCGCTCACCTAGGGTCAGATGGTCATATCTCCTAGGCAATTGACCTCTATCGCCATTCAAAACTACCGAACCAGGGGTGACTACCAAAGAACTATGCATGCATACACTTAGAAATAATTGTACGGAACTAAAGGTAAATGCAAACAAAACAATTAAGGAATCATAAATAGGCTAGCACCAAAGGGTGCTTAGCCGCTCATATTAATCATGCACATAAATTCAATATTCAAAGGTACGAAATACATGAATTGAAAGTAAAAGAAATAATAAACGCTAAAGTTTATCGTAATGGTGTGACTTCTCCCTTGGAAACAGCTCCGTATGCTTCCCTAGACCTCCCTTGAGCTTTTTCCCACGTTCTCAGAGTGTTGTGTGTGGAATGGGATGCTTTGAAATGCTGGAATTCGTGGGGTATTTATAGGCCAGGTCTGGGTTACAGTGTAACCAATAAATGAGTTACGTCGTAACCTTCTATTTCTTCATAAATGCACTAGATCTGCTAGTTACGGCGTAACCTTATAAGTGGTTACATCGTAGTCTTCAATAAACTCGGTTACGTCGTAAGTGATGCAGTAGTTACGGCGTAAGTATCAGCGGCGTGGAACCTCTTTTGACCTAATGGAGTTACGTCGTAACCTTTGGGAGGAGTTACGCCGTAACCTCTTGATAAGTTAGACTTCTGGGTCACGCAATAATTACGGCGTAATGTGAGAGATGAGTTACGCCGTAACTTCTTCAGAATAAGCATACTGTGATAAATCTTTAGTAACGTTTCCATTTCCGCGTCTCTTTAGCTCCAATGCTCGTAATTTACCTGAAATTGCAAAACAATGGAAAACAAGCATAAATCCATATAAATGATATAAATAACGAGCATTAACGGGGGAAATTGACACTTAATATTCAGGACTATTTGATGTTATCAGATATCCCCCCACTTGAACTCTACTTGCCCTCAAGTAGACCTTATTAGATAGATTCCTAAAAAGATATCTCCCAAAACCTAGAAAATATGAGTTTACAAATCCCTTATGATAGAATAAAACAAAGCCGAACACCTCACAAAAGGGGAACAAACACTCCAATCTCTCAACTATTCTAAGTGTCAATTTCGGGGTGATCACTCAATCGCACAGTCATAACATGTATTCTATCATAAGCTTGGCGGTTACACAAATCTCCACCACTAGAGTTAAGGGCTAAACAATTCTCGAAGGCAATATGGGTAGACACGACAAAGGTTAAGGGGTGACTCGTCATTACTAACATGTCACGGCGAAGTGGACAAAATCAATGATGCATGACCAAATCCATGGCCAAGACACCAAAGATTGCTCGATGCATCACCTAGACACGCTTCATGACTAAAAGGGTAGGATAAGACATGGGATATATAATTGGTGTAAAATGAAAAACAAGCAGGTAGTCTATATCTACAACTAAGTCATCACCACTTACCGTCCGCCCAAAGTTCAAGCTTAGAAGTCTAGTGACCGGATCATGAAATACAAGGTAGATGTGTCATTAGAGGACGTCGTGATGGGCACACTACCTTTTCTTCTTCAGTTGGTATAACTCCAACTCCAATCTTCCAATGTGACCGAGGTGGCCTCCTCGATACTAAACAATAAAGCTCATTCTACAGTGCTTATAACATCGCACTTTACAAAATCATAACATAATCAACTTTTTTTTTGAACATAACATGATAACATAACATCCCCCACTTAAGATGAACAATGGGAATTCGGGGGGTCTTCAATGATCTTCATAATTGTTGTCGATGAAAGCGTGATTTCCAAACCTTTCCACTCGAACCTTGAACTTAGGCAAATGATGACTTCCCAATTAAAAATAAAGACTACATGGTAGGCTAAGGTGTAAGGGTGTAACGAAACAATATATTGGGGTGAAAAAATGAAAGGAATGGCTCAGAAGGGTGTATCTAGGGGTATCTTGCACTAAAGGGGAGTGCAACAAAAGGGTTTCACATGGGGGTCGAAAAGTCGAGGTGACTAATCGATAGACTCACAATGGTAGGCTGTTTGGGTGATAATCCTATAATACTGCCTTCTAAAACTTAAAAGTCCAAATACATCGAGCTAACTCAACATACCTCGTCTATGGTCTCGAAATGATGCAAAGGCCAAGTTCTAAAGTTTACAAGCTACTGGCACACTCATAATTTGGTGGATTTGGGGTAAAATATTGGAAACGGATAAGGCTAATCTCACCATGTAATATCAAGGGTTGTATGTGCTCGGATAAGGTCTAATCTAGTTAGGTTCGGAAAAACATGTCAAAATTTTTAAAAATGGCATAATTTTTCAAAATAAACTAGAAAAATGAGGGCAAAATAAAGTTCAAGAGATAATTCTACTCCCGTCCCCCCACTTGAGTTGTACAAAGTCCCTTTTGTACTAGGCATTAAAATAAAGGTGAAGAGAAATGTAGAATTAGAGCGAGAACTTCCCTGAAATTTGCTCCATAAAGAAGAAGGCCCACGAGAAAGGATCGTGCCTTCGTTTAAGCATCATGAACAAACTTCAATCCCTGAAATCACAATACCGACAAGCATAATTCTAAAAAGAAAAAAAATAAAATGAAAAACAAACCTAACTCACTTTCGTAGGAATCACGGTTGCATTTAGCGAATGCAACAAGCCTTTTAAACCACTTGGTGTCCCAAGTGGACGAGTGAAGTCTCGTGAGGGTTTACAGGGAACACACCCACAAAGTTCATTTAAAAACTAATACAAGGTTACTGTGTTTTAAAATGAAAGAATTAAAGCAGAGGAGAGTTACGTCGTAACTCCTATGAGAGAGTTACGCCGTAACTGGCAAAACCTGGTATGAGTTGTGAAGAGAATAGTTACGGCGTAACCACTGGGATGGTACTACGCCATTATTGGTAATGCGACAAGAATTCTGCTGCTAAAATGTTGGTTACGGCGTAATCACTAAGATGAGTTACGCCGTAACTCTGTTCAGATCAGCAACTGCAGCAGTAATTACTTCATTGTTTCCTGCAAAAATGGTTAAAAAAACACAAAACCCAACAGAAATGAAATAAAAACAAAAGAAAGGGATAATTCGGGTTGTCTCCCGAAAGAGCACTTTTCTTTATTTATGAGTTTTTAAGTTAGACTCATAGCCGCGGGGTTCCTATGGGGTCTTTGAACATCCCCGACTTCTTCCACGTCTTTAATTGAATAAGGCTGGTCCCACACATGTGGCGAAATATAACGAGTCATGGAGTATCTTTTTTGTAGAAAATTAGCTCGTGCCCATTCGAAACGAAACCTAGCCTTTTCTTCCTCATCAATTTGAGCATACCCAAAGTTTACGAGTATCCAATTTTCAAATGAGATTCCCCTGTATCCTACATTGCTTCTCTTATCTTCGTCAAAACATGCCCATTCTTTGCGTTTGAGCCATTTAGGTTCAGGGTATTTTCCTCCATCGCAAATCTTGCGATTGGGCTTACATGTAGGCCATGCCACGGTGTATTCATCGTGCATCATAACTGGTTCGCAGAAATGAATGGTCCAGTTAATGTCGGAGAACTATTCGCAAAAAGCACTATGCTCTTGTAACCACTTCTTTCTGATATCATCTTCCTTTTCCCAGCACCACCAAACTTTTGCAGCTTCATTAATTGTCCGAATGAGATACTCCCCTCCTCCATTACATCCTTTTTGGAAAGGGGAACATGTGGGGAATATTACTCTGGTCCCTTCAGGTAAAGGAACACAACAGTGAACTCTTCCTTTTACAACGTAACTGGGAACAGAAAACGGAATCTCTTCCTCATCATCTTCATTGTCGCTGGATTCGGACTCCTGCAAATGGCTAAAAGATGAAGGTGGAAACCTATCGGAGTCATCTAATTCAATTTTTGGTGGTTCCTTTGTAACGATTTTGTCTGGCTCAAGGCTCAAGGTTTTATCCAATTTAAACTCCACAATATCTCCATAGATTCCACCGTATTGTGCCAATGTGTCAAGGAATGGTTTACCAAGAATCAAATGCTCCTTTTTGTTGTTCAAATAATCGACTACCACAAATTCGGGGGCTGAGGTAAATTTATTGACCTTCACGCACCTACCACCTGTAATACCTAAAGGGATAATCTTAGATTCAGTACCTGAATCAATCACGATATCTGTTTCCCAAAGGTGGATTATCTTCAGCTTTAAGAAAATGGATAGAGGCATGATGTTTACACCGGACCCAAAGTCTACTATCCCCAAAATTTCAATTTTACCAGCAGAACATGGAACGATTACCCCGCTTGTGCTAACATCTTTAACCGAGAATAAACTGGATCCTAACCTGGATGTCCCTTCCGGAGCATGGTTACGCCGGAACTCAGGGAAGTATTTACGGCGTAACTCTTCCTGTTGGTCGATTTTCGCGACATTCAATATACATTCTTCAATCACTTTTTGAGAATCATTGGTAAAAACAGCATTGCATTCCTCCTTGCGCTTGGCTTCATTAAGTTCCATTCCATCAATCTCAGCACTGAGTTTTTCGATCATCGCTCTAAGATTTGTTAGGGTTTCGTCATGCCTGGAAATATTCTTGTTAGTGTTTTCCTGGCAACCCTTTAACCAAATATCTTGTTCTTTTTGTTTCTGGGCCGAAGTCTCCAGGAATTTGTTAATTGTTTCTTCAAGACTGGGCTTTCTTTCTCCATAAGGCCCACGGTTGTAATTTCCCCGATAACCATTACTATTTTGATTGTCACCGTAAAATGGTCGATTTTCTCCATACTTAGCTTCTTCCTTCGTCCATATGAGGACAATTTTTCGTAAGATGTCCTCCTCCACAGCTTTCACAACCCACTTGGATGGCATGAACGGTTTCTCTGACCTTCAGCATATCTCGACTGAGGCTTTCATTTTACTAGCGATAGCTGCAATTCCGTCGAAACTTCCACCTTGGTTTCTTTTACTTCCACCGTCGTGCCATTTTTGAGAATGGTCCACCATTTTTTGAATGGCTTCAATTGCAGTAGTAGGAGTCATGTTTGGAATAGCTCCTTGATAGTCCAGCATCTGTCTTGTAGTTACATTTATTCCTTTGTAGAAAATATTGACCTTCTGCTGGTTGTTAAGATCATAGGTAGGACACTTATAAAGAAGATCGTTGTATCTGTCTCAAGCTTGATACAGAGTTTCGTCGTCTTCTTGTTTGAAATTGTGGATCTCCAAGAGTTGATTAGAAATCTTTGATGGTGGGCAATATCTTTGGATAAAGTGTTTCTTCAGTAGCGCCCAAGTATTAACTGCCCCGGCGGGCAATCTTTCGATCCATCTTCTGGCTGCTCCAGTGAGAGTCATAGGGAAGACCCTGAGCATAACAGCATCATGAGACACGCCAGGATTGTTGAAAAGGCTAGCAATGTATAGGACATTTTCAACGTGCTCATATGCGTCTTCGTCCCTGTTTCCTGAAAAAGGGTTACCGCGAAGCTCCCTCATAAATTGGTTTTTAATCTCGAAACGAACATCCGCTCTGATTGCCGGTCTTACGAGACCCGACCCTTGATCAGCTCTAGTCAACGCCAAGTATTCCTCAAGAGTGAGGTCATCGATGTTAACAACTTCCATTGTACCTGAAAACTTGAAATATGATCATGAGAAAAGTTTAAAAATGAAATGAAAGACTTAATATTAATCCTAATATAGCTCCCCGGCAGCGGCGCCAAAAACTTGATGCAGGTTTTACTGAGCAGGTCTTAATATTTATAGTGTCTCGCTATACCTATGGTCTACCCTAATGCACTAGCGGGTAGTGTACCCGGTCGTGTGTAGTGTAGTAAATGGTAAAGCCGAGGTCGTCCCAAGAGCTATGTGTGTCGGATAACTATTAAGTCTAATTATCACAGAATATTAATGGTTTGATAGGGTTTTAATTAATTAAACTACTAATGCAGAATATAAAAGCAAATAAATGGTAGAAGGGAAATCAATAGAGGAATAGTGGTGCTAACCTAGTTAATCCTCCTAGCTAGTTATGTCTACATCTACCTACTTCCAATTACTTCAGGTGGGGTCAAATTCGAGAGGACGACATTTGGTCAATTCGCCCTAACCTATCAGCAAAGATGCCACCACAAGAGAAATCAGGCGCACCGTCATAAGTCCTGTTGTTCCTGGTCCCCTAAGCTGAGTCATTAAGTACCGCTACATGCTAGATTCTAAATAGTGAGTGCCCTGCCGTTAGGAACTTAGACACTACACCCCCCAATTTCTAAGTTCATCCAAACGATAGGTGATCAGTTGGTCAAATCGCACAAGTAGAAAGGGTCGTCAGTTGGTCATATCTTACCCTTCCCGTCTCAGTCCGCTCACTGATCTGTGCTAAACTAGTCAAGTCTAATCACACAAGCTAGCCACTTGTGAATGGCTAACCGTAACAGACTTAAAACTGCTTAAAACACAAATACAATGAAGATCTGAGGAGTATAGGGTTTCCCCGGGTCGTTAAGTCCCACGGAGACTCAATGGTGTGTAAACACTAGATCAGACGATAGAATGATCACTAATGATAGTGATCGGAAAGGATTTGGATAGGATAATTACACTACTGAAAAAGTTAATAAATAACAGCGACTTAAATACAAATTAAGAAAATTAAAAAGATAAAATATATTAAATAAACGCTATCACTATTTTAAAATTGATGAACGTTTAAAACTTAAAACTTACGTTTAAATAAAAATTACGTAAACGTACAAAATAAAAAGTGAAAATAAAGAATGAAAATACCTACGGATATGAAAAATACATTTTTACAATCCTAAATATAAAAGAAAATTATTAGAAAAATAAAATTATTTTTTAAAACTATTTATCTAATTATTATTAATTAAAAACTATTTATTAAGTATTTAAAATGCACTAAAATATAAGAAAATACAAAATTAACCTAGAAAAATGAAATTGTAACTTAGAAAAATCTAAAATATGATAAAACTTATTTTAAAACTGAAAATATATTTTTTAGACTTTTTATATATTTATTATTAATTTAACACTATTTAAAACTAATTAAAATGCTAGAAAATACTATTTAAGCTAAGAAAATTATGGAAAAATATTTTTTTATCTTTTTATATTTATCTAAACTTAAGAAAAATGAAAACTTATTTTTTTGAGACTTTTCTTAATTTTTTGTATTAAATGCTAATTAAAAATGCTTAAAAACTAATTTAAATTAAGAAAAATAGCAAATCAACTTAGAAAAATATGAAAAATTCAAGATAAACTTAAAATAATATTTAGAATCTAAGAAAAATATAAAAAACAGGGGTTGTGTGGAGGAAAATGAAACTGAAATGTCAAGTGCTTAAGAATAAGCACTTGAATAAGCCAAATGAACAAAATAAGCCACCAACTGATAACAAAGGCTATAATATGCTAAAAGAACCAAAATGAAACAAGTCTCAACAAGCTTAGACCTCTGATTTGCAAGTTGCAATGATTTGGCTTGTTGAGCAATAAGCTAAAACAGTAACTGAGGGGGGCAACTTTGAGCTAAAGAATAAGCCAACCAATAAGCTAAAACCTAAAACCAGTTATGGGACCCTAAACAAGACCTGGCTGGCTATTAACAAACCAAAGGCCAGACTTAAACAAGCTCAAATGAGCCAAATGCAAGCTCTGCAAGAACTGCATAAACCCTGTGCAGGCTCAATGCCCTGCACAGGGCACTTAGGCCCATTTTGACAAGCTCTAATGAGGCTTCTAAAAATTTGTTAAAAATCTGGAAAAATACTAATAAGAAACAAGACCAGCTGAAGTTTTTAAAGCAACTAGTTTGACATGATTTGGTCCAAAACTGAGTAAATGAAAAATCCTCCTAGATGAGCTAAAAACAGGTTTTTATGATTTTGACTTTTGAAGTAATTGTGAAATGTTGACTAACTTGAACTTTGATCATGATTCTGTGGACTGAATAAGATGTATTAAGGTATATAAAGACTGATTTGAGCTAGAACAACAACTAATAAGCTAAATGACATGATTTGGTTACATGAAAATTCCCACAGTGGACAGTTGGGTACAATAAGATGATTTTGACTTTTTACTAAACAAGCACTAGTTTTGATGACTTATCTGAGCTAAAGAACACTAAAGTGACTTATAACAACAATGAATAACAACACAATAAGCTTCAAAAACAGAGTATCATGCAGAACCAAACACCCCTTATTGAAACAGTTTTGAAGCTTTTCAAAGGTTTCCACTGATTAAGACCATACAAATGATTAGAAACTTTATATTAACTATTTTTAAATAGGATTAAGCTAACATTAACAGGTTTTAAACACTTTAACTAGAATATGCAAATTTTAAGAGAATAGCTTACAAATTGGAATTCAAATGTAGACTAAGAACAAAGGCCTGAAATCACTCCTAATGCTTCCCAAGAAGCTCTAAACCAATAAGCAATCCAAAGAACAGCTCTGCTCCAGTTTCTTGATCATTTCCCATAGATTTTTTATTTTAAGCTAATTTATTAGTAATTTTGGTGATATTTTCTGTTTTGACTACAAACTGAGTTTTAAGGATTTTAAAAGGTTAGAAAAGCTTTATAAGAGCTTATATGAGCTTTTTCAATCCTTAACAACAACTAAGAACAACATTTAAGTAATTTGAGATTTTGAACAATAAAATATGCATAAACTGAAATCGTGTACAAGAATTGAAATTGAAACTGAAATTAAGTTTTTAATACACTGAGATTGGATTAAAAAACACTTGAAAGATTAACATAAACGGGAAAACTTAAATTATTTAAAAACGAGACAAGTAAATAAAAATTACACTAACTACTCTCCTCGTCTCCTCTTCTCTTGCCTTTTTTTATATTCCAAACTTCTTTCACATGTACTCTGAATCTATCCCACCAACTCTGAGCCATTGGATTGGCCAAAATAATCAGAACCATACAAGTGGTGTTTTGGCGCCAAAATAGTCAAGAGTAGATTTGAGCAGGTTTTAGATATTAATGGTTTTTGGGTGCATGTGGAGGTGGAGGGGGACAAGGTAAGGTGAGGGCATGTTGAAAAAGTTGGAAAACCACTCTGGTTTTTGGAATCAGAGGTTGAAGAGGAGATGAACAGTGGCTGGCGGTATTTCGCTTTGTTTGACTTTCGTTGACCGGAGTTATAATACTAACGGGGTCAAGGGTCAAGGGTGGTTCAAGGGTTCAAGGCCAAGGTTCATGTGGGATTTGGGCTAAGGTTTGGGCCAAGGTGGATTGGATTTGGATTGATATAACAAAAGGGTGTCCGTTTGGATTAAGTAGAATACAAGGACCAAAAGTGTAAATTATCCAAAGCTGAGGACTGAACTTGACACTTTTCCAAACTTGTCACAAGGGTCAAACTTGCCAAGCTTTAATAATACAAGGACCATATTTGATAAAATCCAATTTTTTAAAATGTCCAAGGACTATATTTGCAATTTTTCAAAGTTTAGGGACCTTTCTTGCCAATTGACCAAGAATCATTCAAGGACCATTTTTTACATTTTAGAATATTTCAGGGACCTTGAATGATAAAATTCCACATTTTTGAATTCCAGGGACTAGATTTGACAACTTTTAAAACTTGGGGGACTAAAACTGCCAATTATGCAAATTTGATACGTTTTTCACCAGATTTTGGTATTTTTGCATTTAAAACATATAAAACACTGATTTGTGATATTTTCATCATTTTGATGCATTTTTGAGTGTTTTCAGATGATTTTGCAGTTTATATTGTACAAAAATGATGAGTATTTAGACACTCATCAATCCCCCACACTAAGATATTGCTAGTCCCTAGCAATGATTTGAGAAAACTTTAATGGATTTTAAAAACTCTTTACCAAAAGCCATCACTTCTGGAGTAGCCAAATGTTTCAGTTCAAGTAAGAACCTTGGTACACTGATAACCAAATGATTTTGAGCAAATCATAAGCTGTAAACGGATTTGATTTTGTCTTTACCAGAAGCCGTTTGCTTCTGGACTAGCCAACTCTTAGATAAATTATCAATATTATCTTTGGTGAGTCGATTACCAATTATGGTTTTTCCACTGCCTTTACCACAAGCCATAAACTTGCGGGCTAGCCAACTCTTCACTTTTTAGGATATGGTGAGTTGAATACCATACAATTTTGGGCAAATTGTAAGCCGTAAACGGATTTGATATATCTTTACCAAGAGCCGTTTGCTCCTGGATTAGCCAATCCTTTTGTCTTTGATCTGTGCAAAACAGTCAAGTCAAACAGACTTGAAACAGCTTAGACACAAATACAATTAAGATCAGAGAATACAGGGGATTCCCGGGTCGTTTAGTCCCAAGGAGACTCAATGGTGTGTTAAACACAAACTCAGAGGATAGAATGATCACTAAGGATAGTGATCTGCAAAGGTTATGATTAGAAATTACACTATTGATTGATTGGAAAGGAATTGGACACAGAATTGGAAAGCACAACAACCAGATCAAAGAAACGTAAACGTGAGTTTTAAAAACTACGTATACGCACAAAATAAAAAGTGAAAACTAAGAAATAAAAGACCTAAAAATATGAAAATAACATTTTTGGAATCCTAAAAATAAAAGAAAATTATTAGAAAAAGAAAATTATTTTTAACACTATTTAATTAATTATTATTAATTAAAAACTATTTTAACTATTTATTAAATACTCTAAAATAGAAGAAAATAGGAAATAAGGCTAGAAAAATAAACTTATGATTCTGAAAAATCTAAAATACTATAAAACTAATTTTAAAACTAAAAATATATTTTTCACACTTTTTATATAATTATTATTAATTAATAACTATTTAAAATACACTTAAATACTATAAAATAGAAAATAAACTTGGAAAAATAAAATTTTAACTTTTAAAAATCTAAAATATGATAAAACTAATTTTAAAACAGAAAATATATTTTTTAGACTTTTTAATTATTTATTACTAATTAACTACTATTTTTAACTAATTAAAATTATAATAAATACTAAAAAGATAAAGAAAAATCTGAAACTTTTTCTAAAAATCCTATGTGATAACAGAAACCTAAGAAAAATAGAAAAACAGGATTTGCTTATTAAAAAGTTGAAAAGAAAAATCAAAAAGCTAAAAAGTCTTAAATAAACACTATCACTGAATTAAACTTGATCTTTTTCTGGTTTTTATTTTTGAAAACTACTTATATATCAATAATATGAAACTTTAATAAAGACAAAAAATTTACAAGACTCAAATAAGCTGATTTGATGAGCTTATGACCAAACAGTTGGCTTATGAGCTTGTTTGGGTGAAATAAGCTCAAATAAGCTTGAAACTTGAAACAAAAGCTCAAAATAGATGGAATAAGGTACAAGCTATTGAAATGAAACTAAAAGATACCAAGAAGTACACTGATAAGCTAATAAATAAGCAATAAACACTTTGCTTATTTGAGATGAAAAACAGAAAATGGGACAGACTCTAGGCTTATAGCAGCCCTAGCAAACAAGTTCCAAAGTACAAAACAAGACTTGATACTTCAAGAGGACTAGGTTGGCTTTCCAAAGAACCAGATAACACAAGAATTGGACAAGTAATAAGCTCAGTGTGAGCTTTTCAATTTGGTGCCAAGAACTGTGCACAGGGCAGTTTCACAGAACATGTGCTCTCAAAAAGCAGTCCAAAAAGCACTTAAAAAGCTAAGAAACTAAAAACTATCATTTTTGTATTTTTCTACACCAACCAAACTTTGATTCCCCAAGAGCTTATAAACTGAATCTTGATATTAAACTCCTAGTAGAATTCCCAAGTTTATTCAAAAACGACCCTTAGAGAATTTGACTTTTTTGAGAAAAACCAAAAAGTTGACCAAAATGAGATTTGATCTGATCTTAAGCACTGATGATGTTATATTAGGGTGATATAAGACTGATTTAAGCAAGATTAACCACTTTCTAACACAAAATCAAGATCTGCTATGTGAAAAATCCAACAGTGACTGCATAGACCAAGATCAATTGAATTTTTGACTTTTGATGAACAAATACTTTATTTTATGACTTAGCTTAGTTACTTAGACCCATTTAAACAAGTTTCCAACAAAGCTAAGAACCAAAGACCCTTTGAACATAAAAAACCAAACACCCCTTATACTTGACTGTTATGAGCTTTTTCAAACCAAATCACAATTATAAACTATAAACTTGATTTCAGACTTTGTATTATGATAAATTAGGACTAAATAAGCTTGAATCCACAGTAATATCAACTTAAAACCAAGAAATGAGATAAGAGCTATTATGACTGCCTAATTAAGATTTTCTCAAAACACAAATTTAAATGAACAAGCTACTGTTTTTAAAACCTAGAAACACTTAACTACTACTAATGAACACAAAGAACAAGAAAATACAACAACTAATTAACCACAACAGTGAAATGCTAAATTACTTAAAAATGCTTACAATAGCTTCCAAGCTCCAAACTGAGAACTAAGATCTGAAACCCAATCATAAATGCTCTCCACAGAGCTCTAAACCAAGGCCATCCAAGATATACCTTGCTCCAGCTGTGAACACCTTTCCAAAGTGGTTTTTTTATTTTTGAACTATTTAACTTGTATTTTTGGTGAATTTCTGATTTTTCTTCTAAACTGAATTTAAATGTATCTAAAAGCTTGCTTAAGCTTTCTGGGAGCTTAAGTGTTCTATTCTAGTCCAGATAAACAACTGAAATCAACATTTAATACAACATGAAATTTTGCTTAAACATAAAAATTTGCATAAACTGAATTTTAACTTGGCACTTGAATTTAAGGTTCACAAAAGCTTTATCATAACATAATTACTTGAAATACAAAGTTTTAAGCTTAAAATATAAACTGAAAATGGAAATTACACTAAAACGACATGAAAAGTAAAAATTACACTAGATAACTTTTTTCTTCCTTGTATCTCTCTCTCTTTATAGACTTTAAGCATTCCATGATATCCTCTGAATCTTTCCCACCAAACTAGAGCCATTGGATTGGCTAGAATCATCAGAACCGTCCAAATCACTTTTTGGCGCCAATTTTCCACTTAGCAGGTTTTTAGCTTTAATGAGTTTGGTTGTGTTAATTAAAGCTTTTGGAGTGTAGAGGGGTTGGAGGGGACATGGTATGGGAGGGGGAGTTGAAAAATTGGAGAAAACCATGACTGGTTTTGAGTATCTGGTGGGGAAGAGACATAGCTACAGTAACTGTGGTTTCTTGGGCGCGTTTTCCCTTTTTTGACTTTCTTTGACCGTGAAGTAGTAATAACAAAGGGGTCCAAAATGGGTTGGCTGGGGTTCTTTTTGATTTGGACTGGGGGTCAAGGTTCAAGAGGTCAAGGGCAGAAATGGGTTTGGGCTTGTAGGGCTTGTATATGGATTGGATTTTTGGGCCTAGTATTTATATTGTGTCCGTTTGGTTTGTGATGGTAAACAAGGACCAAAAGTGTAATTTGACCAAACTCCAAGGACTGAAAGTGCCATGTTTCCAAACTTCTCACAAGGACTAAATTTGCCAACTTTGATAATACAAGAACCCTTTTTGCATAAAATCCATTTTTTAAGGTCCAAGGACTATTTTTGTAAATTTCCAAAGTTTAGGGACCTTTCTTGCCAATTGACCAAAGAATCATTCAAGGATCATTTTTGATAACTTAGAATACTTTAGGGACCTTGAATGATAAATTTCCACATTTTTGAATTCCAGGGACTAGATTTGACAACTTTTAAAACTCGGGGGACTAAAACTGCCAAATTTGCAAACTTGATACATTTTTCATCTGATTTTGATATTTTTGCAATTAAAACACATAAAACACTGATTTGTGATAATTTGATCATTTTGATGTGTTTTTGAGCATTTTCAGATGATTTTGCAGTTTAGATTATGTAAAAATGATGAGTATTTGGAAACTCATCAATCCCCCACACTGAGATATTGCTAGTCCCTAGCAATGATTTGAGAAAACTTTGATGGATTTGAAAAACTCTTTACCAAAAGCCATCACTTCTGGAGTAGCCAATTGTTTTGATTCAAGTAAGAATCTTGGTACAACGATAACCAGATGATTTATTGGCAAATCATAAACCATATAACGGATTTGATGTGTCTTTACCAGAAGCCGTACCCTTCTGGACTAGCCAACTCTTAGATAAATTATCAAGATTATCTTTGGTGAGCTGATTACCAATTATGGATTTTCCACAGCCTTTACCACAAGCCATAACCTTGTGGGCTAGCCAACTCATTATCTTTTGAGGATGATGGGGAGCTGAAGAACCATACAATTTTGGGCAAATTGCAAGCCATATAAACGGATTTGATTAATCTTTACCAAGAGCCGTTTGCTCCTGGATTAGCCAATCCTTTAGTCTTACAGACAAGGCGGACTGATAACCAAATGAGAAAGTGTAGAACACTTACTCCAAAAAAATTTTGGCCAAAAACGGGGGAATTGGGTAAAATAATACATGAAATTCGTGAGAATTCCCCCCCACACTTAGAAATGAATATTGCCCTCAATATTCAAAGTACCGGCGGTTATGCCGAAACAAAGAACGTTAAAGGGAAATATTACGGCCATTTTATTAAGAAGATTTTTTTTTTTTTTTTTTTTTTTTTTTTTAAAAAGAATGAGAATATACAACAGTGTGGGGAAAACTCCCCCACACTTGGGTGGTAGAAAGGAGGTTAAAAAGACAGAATTATGGGTGAAAACCCATATGGTGCATGCTACTGTTTTTGATTTCCGAGTCGCTAGCTTGACTCGACCCCGAATTCATTTGTTCATGGGGAAAGTAACGTGGAAAACCAATCGCGATCGGACTTTCGTTCACAATGTTAATAAACACATGAACATCAGAAAGTTCCACTCCGACGAGATATAACCGGTATTTTAATAGTAGAAACTATAAAGCATAATACCGGGGTCAAAAATGGTGTCCTCATTCCCGGAAGAGAAAAGGGAAAGAGCAACAACACCATTCGTGAAGAATGGAATAAATATGTGCATTACAATGCATGTCCATTCTTCATTAGAAAGAAGTAAATCACCATTTTTAACGTTTTTAAGCTTAAACTTTAAGCTTGTATGGTGATTATCAAAGGAGTTTCCGGAAGGGAGGATTGGGGACGATTCTTCGTTTAATAAACTGTTAAGAAAAAGGATGTCCCCCTCTGAATCCAAGTAAGAATCATCAACCCCTGTTGGGATTGATTCATCACTTAGAAAAGCATCGACTTCTTTCCAAAAATTATCATCTTCCTCATCCGGATTGGGGGAAGGAATGGAAAAGTCGGAAACAATAGGATCAGGATATGAAATGGATGATTTATCTCCATAAAGCAACTTCTCAATGAGAAGTATGTCCCGCTCGATATCAATTGGAGCGTGATCAATCTCCCAAGGAACAGAATCACTAGCCAAGTATGCATCAATCTCTTCCAAGATTGAATCACTTCCCTCAAAAGGAGTGATAGAAGGAGTAGAATTGGCTATGATAGGTTGATTTTCAAATATGATTGGATCCTTTGAAGAGAATTCAGCTTCATCCACAGAGTTAACAAGCTCAATACGACAAACTGATTCTGGAGGTGGGACAAGTGGTGTGCTCTTAGAGCTAGCAGTTTCCACCACTTCCGATGAAGTCTCCGAATCAAGATCATCATCATCAAGAATACTCATGACTCCCTTAGTACAACTTTCAAACCATTTGTTTGAACCAGGGTTGATTTTCATAGCTTTTAGCTCAGCACGTTTTTGGTGAACACTCTTAACCGTGAAATTAGAGAGTGTTGCATCGATTCTTTTGGATTTTTGATCGATTGTGGCAACACTATGTTTGTTCAGAGGTTTGGAGTTCTGTTTGATATTCAACGTGAGTGCTTCGTTATCAACCCGTAGAGTCAACTCTTCAGCAAATACATCGATTAGAGCACGGCTCGTTCTCAAGAAAGCTCTCCCTAAAATGAGGGGAACTCTAGGATCTGCATCAAAGTTTACTACAACAAAGTCAGTGGGAAAATGAAACTTCCCTACTTTCACCACGACATCCTCGGCTATTCCAAGTGGACGAGTTATTGTACAGTCCGCTAGCTCGAGAGTCATACAAGTAGGAGTAAGTTCCGGAAGAGAAAGTTTCTTCCACACTGAGAGTGGCATGAGGTTAATACTAGCGCCAAGATCGGCCAAGGCGGAGCATTGAACCATCCCCAAGAAATCACATGGGATTAAAAACTTGCCAGGGTCTTCAAGCTTTTCGGGAAGCTTTTTAAGAAGGACCGCTGAGCATTGCTCATTGAGAGGGGTTTTAGCCATTTCAGATAACTTATCTTTGTTGCTTAGTAACCCTTTGAGAGTAGATGCAAATTTGGGCATGAGAACAAGAGCATCAACGAAGCTTATATCAAAGTGCAATTCATTGAAAATTTGGAAAAATTTCTCCATTTGCTCTTTGTTTTTGTCCTTAAGCTTCTCATCATGCATTCTCGATGGGTAAGGAAGATAAGATTTGGATTTCTCAACAGGAGCCACAGGAGGTTCAAAAACAACTCCTTGATTTGACTTGGGTTTCTGGACCACTTGAGGTTGGACTACCGAAGGTAGGACGTGTGCGGTACTTCGTGGGCTAGAATAATGCACTTTGTCCGTAGTATCCTTGGTAACTTGACTCATTGGCACTGGTGGAGGTGGCATTGGAGTCGTAGGTCCATTGTGTTTTGGAGGTTCACTGTCCACTACCTTAGGAAGAGAAGAAGAAGAAGAGGTAGGAGGAACAGCAGGTCCAGGGTATGAAACACCACTTCGGGTTGTGATCGCTTTAGCATCGCCCCTCGGGTTAGCGATCGTGTTGCTCGGTAAAGTACCTGAGCCCGAGGGTCGATCATTTAAAGACTTCTTCAGATCAGCAATCTGACTGACCAACAACCGGTTCATTTCATCTTGGGATTTCATAAACTGCTTCAGTAACTCATCAGATGATGGTCCTGGAGGAGTAATGACGGGAGGAGTTGGAGGGACAATTTGAGGCCGTATGTTTTGATTATGACCTTGTTGTTGAAAATTCCCTTGATTAGGATTCACATTCCCATGAAATTGATTCCCTCGATTGAAATTGTTTTGATGAAGGTTCCCCTGATGTTGGAAACCTTGATTGGGTGCAGGATAGAAATTACCTTGGTTTTGATAACCTTGGTTCATTCTAGGTTGGTTTTGATTCCGGTTGTGATTTTGGTTAAAACCGGGTGGTGCCTGATTAGTGTTAGCACGGTAGTGTGGTTCAGCATGTGGTCGATATTGATTATGGTTTACCGAAGCTACAGGGGCTTGGTAAAAGGAAGCATCGGTTGCTTGACAATCATAGTACGCGTGTGGACCACTACAAGTTTCACACACCTTGTTTACGGCTTTGACTGGCTCAGGCTTATGAATTTCGCTTTTGATTTCCTTAACATCCTTAATCATACAACGGATGGCATTCGTTAGAGCAGCTATCGGAGCTGCTAACTCAGAAGAGTTACTGGATGAAGGAGCAGGAGTGTTAGGAGTATTGACTTTGTTGCGAGAAATAGGAACTTTTGATTTTTGCTCGCAAATCTCAATCACATCTTTAGGTCTACGATTCAAGATATTGCCGCCTGCGGCTGCATTCAAGGAATCTTGATCATTACCGTTCAACCCATTGTAAAAGATATTGACTTGTTGAAGCTCAGTGAATTCATGATGGGGGCATTTCCTGAGGAGATCTTTGAATCTCTCCCATGCCTCTCCAAAATTTTCATCGAAATTTTGACGAAATCCAGAAATTTCATTTTTTAGATTAGTCGTCTTTGATGGAGGAAAGAAGTAATTTACAAACTTTTGAACAAGATCCTCCCAAGTTTCGATAGATCGAGGGGGTTCTTTTTCCAGCCAAATCCGGGCTGTCCCCTCAAGAGAGAATGGAAAAAGCATCAACTTGATGACTTTTTGTGGCACATCCTTGTAATTGATAGTTGAAGTCAGTTTGTTAAACCAACGGATGTGTGCATATGGGTCTTCACGATCAAACCCGTGGAATTGATTTGTAGACACAAGTTGGATCAAATGTGTCTTCAATTCGAAGTGATCAGAATTGATTACGGGTAAAACGATGGCATCTCCATAACCCTCGGTGGGTGCTTGGAGCATTTCCGCCATAGTACGTTCATCTGCCATTTCGACAGGAGGTGGTGGTGGTAGACGTTCCTCAGTCACGGCTGAAGGAGCTGAACGTCCTCTACGTCTTCGAGGAATCTTTCCAAGTTCAGAAAATGGACTCGTAGAACTGGAAGAACGAGTGCGCATGCACTATGTATAAAAACCAATTTTCAAAACAAATGAGGCAAAACACAAGTGAACTTAACCAATAATCACAAATGAAATGGCTTCTTTGAAAAAGGTACACCAAATCACAAGTGACACAAAGGCAAGTTTTAAATCTGATGTTCGGGAACTTATTAATGGTCGCACCCCCAGTTAGGTAGTGCGCTGCCTTGATTTGCGGTGGTTGATTTTTATGTATATTAAGTACCACTGAAAAGACGTAGGTAAGATTTGTGCTGATGGGTTTAAAAACTTATGGACAATATTTTTGTTATCGTCCCGTTTAACCAAATCGTATCTCTTCAAGAATCACCTTAAAAGAGAATACAAAATAGAAAACGTTCCGATTGTTTTGTTGTTTTATATTTTTTTGGTGTTTTAACACTTTAGGAAAAGTGCTAATGACTCTTTTTTTTTTTGGTTTTCTTATAACTTTACAAAAACTTTTTACAAATGATGGGTATGTGCAACAATGGATCTGAAAATGGCTAGACACACGCTAAAGCCTCCCCGGCAGCGGCGCCAAAAATTTGATCTGTGCAAAACAGTCAAGTCAAACAGACTTGAAACAGCTTAGACACAAATACAATTAAGATTAGAGAATACAGGGGATTCCCGGGTCGTTTAGTCCCAAGGAGACTCAATGGTGTGTTAAACACAAACTCAGAGGATAGAATGATCACTAAGGATAGTGATCTGCAAAGGTTATGATTAGAAATTACACTATTGATTGATTGGAAAGGAATTGGACACAGAATTGGAAAGCACAACAACCAGATCAAAGAAACGTAAACGTGAGTTTTAAAAACTACGTATACGCACAAAATAAAAAGTGAAAACTAAGAAATAAAAGACCTAAAAATATGAAAATAACATTTTTGGAATCCTAAAAATAAAAGAAAATTATTAGAAAAAGAAAATTATTTTTAACACTATTTAATTAATTATTATTAATTAAAAACTATTTTAACTATTTATTAAATACTCTAAAATAGAAGAAAATAGGAAATAAGGCTAGAAAAATAAACTTATGATTCTGAAAAATCTAAAATACTATAAAACTAATTTTAAAACTAAAAATATATTTTTCACACTTTTTATATAATTATTATTAATTAATAACTATTTAAAATACACTTAAATACTATAAAATAGAAAATAAACTTGGAAAAATAAAATTTTAACTTTGAAAAATCTAAAATATGATAAAACTAATTTTAAAACAGAAAATATATTTTTTAGACTTTTTAATTATTTATTACTAATTAACTACTATTTTTAACTAATTAAAATTATAATAAATACTAAAAAGATAAAGAAAAATCTGAAACTTTTTCTAAAAATCCTATGTGATAACAGAAACCTAAGAAAAATAGAAAAACAGGATTTGCTTATTAAAAAGTTGAAAAGAAAAATCAAAAAGCTAAAAAGTCTTAAATAAACACTATCACTGAATTAAACTTGATCTTTTTCTGGTTTTTATTTTTGAAAACTACTTATATATCAATAATATGAAACTTTAATAAAGACAAAAAATTTACAAGACTCAAATAAGCTGATTTGATGAGCTTATGACCAAACAGTTGGCTTATGAGCTTGTTTGGGTGAAATAAGCTCAAATAAGCTTGAAACTTGAAACAAAAGCTCAAAATAGATGGAATAAGGTACAAGCTATTGAAATGAAACTAAAAGATACCAAGAAGTACACTGATAAGCTAATAAATAAGCAATAAGCACTTTGCTTATTTGAGATGAAAAACAGAAAATGGGACAGACTCTAGGCTTATAGCAGCCCTAGCAAACAAGTTCCAAAGTACAAAACAAGACTTGATACTTCAAGAGGAATAGGTTGGCTTTCCAAAGAACCAGATAACACAAGAATTGGACAAGTAATAAGCTCAGTGTGAGCTTTTCAATTTGGTGCCAAGAACTGTGCACAGGGCAGTTTCACAGAACAGGTGCTCTCAAAAAGCAGTCCAAAAAGCACTTAAAAAGCTAAGAAACTAAAAACTATCATTTTTGTATTTTTCTACACCAACCAAACTTTGATTCCCCAAGAGCTTATAAACTGAATCTTGATATTAAACTCCTAGTAGAATTCCCAAGTTTATTCAAAAACGACCCTTAGAGAATTTGACTTTTTGAGAAAAACCAAAAAGTTGACCAAAATGAGATTTGATCTGATCTTAAGCACTGATGATGTTATATTAGGGTGATATAAGACTAATTTAAGCAAGATTAACCACTTTCTAACACAAAATCAAGATCTGCTATGTGAAAAATCCAACAGTGACTGCATAGACCAAGATCAATTGAATTTTTGACTTTTGATGAACAAATACTTTATTTTATGACTTAGCTTAGTTACTTAGACCCATTTAAACAAGTTTCCAACAAAGCTAAGAACCAAAGACCCTTTGAACATAAAAAACCAAACACCCCTTATACTTGACTGTTATGAGCTTTTTCAAACCAAATCACAATTATAAACTATAAACTTGATTTCAGACTTTGTATTATGATAAATTAGGACTAAATAAGCTTGAATCCACAGTAATATCAACTTAAAACCAAGAAATGAGATAAGAGCTATTATGACTGCCTAATTAAGATTTTCTCAAAACACAAATTTAAATGAACAAGCTACTGTTTTTAAAACCTAGAAACACTTAACTACTACTAATGAACACAAAGAACAAGAAAATACAACAACTAATTAACCACAACAGTGAAATGCTAAATTACTTAAAAATGCTTACAATAGCTTCCAAGCTCCAAACTGAGAACTAAGATCTGAAACCCAATCCTAAATGCTCTCCACAGAGCTCTAAACCAAGGCCATCCAAGATATACCTTGCTCCAGCTGTGAACACCTTTCCAAAGTGGTTTTTTTATTTTTGAACTATTTAACTTGTATTTTTGGTGAATTTCTGATTTTTCTTCTAAACTGAATTTAAATGTATCTAAAAGCTTGCTTAAGCTTTCTGGGAGCTTAAGTGTTCTATTCTAGTCCAGATAAACAACTGAAATCAACATTTGATACAACATGAAATTTTGCTTAAACATAAAAATTTGCATAAACTGAATTTTAACTTGGCACTTGAATTTAAGGTTCACAAAAGCTTTATCATAACATAATTACTTGAAATACAAAGTTTTAAGCTTAAAATATAAACTGAAAATGGAAATTACACTAAAACGACATGAAAAGTAAAAATTACACTAGATAACTTTTTTCTTCCTTGTATCTCTCTCTCTTTATAGACTTTAAGCATTCCATGATATCCTCTGAATCTTTCCCACCAAACTAGAGCCATTGGATTGGCTAGAATCATCAGAACCGTCCAAATCACTTTTTGGCGCCAATTTTCCACTTAGCAGGTTTTTAGCTTTAATGAGTTTGGTTGTGTTAATTAAAGCTTTTGGAGTGTAGAGGGGTTGGAGGGGACATGGTATGGGAGGGGGAGTTGAAAAATTGGAGAAAACCATGACTGGTTTTGAGTATCTGGTGGGGAAGAGACATAGCTACAGTAACTGTGGTTTCTTGGGCGCGTTTTCCCTTTTTTGACTTTCTTTGACCGTGAAGTAGTAATAACAAAGGGGTCCAAAATGGGTTGGCTGGGGTTCTTTTTGATTTGGACTGGGGGTCAAGGTTCAAGAGGTCAAGGGCAGAAATGGGTTTGGGCTTGTAGGGCTTGTATATGGATTGGATTTTTGGGCCTAGTATTTATATTGTGTCCGTTTGGTTTGTGATGGTAAACAAGGACCAAAAGTGTAATTTGACCAAACTCCAAGGACTGAAAGTGCCATGTTTCCAAACTTCTCACAAGGACTAAATTTGCCAACTTTGATAATACAAGAACCCTTTTTGCATAAAATCCATTTTTTAAGGTCCAAGGACTATTTTTGTAAATTTCCAAAGTTTAGGGACCTTTCTTGCCAATTGACCAAAGAATCATTCAAGGATCATTTTTGATAACTTAGAATACTTTAGGGACCTTGAATGATAAATTTCCACATTTTTGAATTCCAGGGACTAGATTTGACAACTTTTAAAACTCGGGGGACTAAAACTGCCAAATTTGCAAACTTGATACATTTTTCATCTGATTTTGATATTTTTGCAATTAAAACACATAAAACACTGATTTGTGATAATTTGATCATTTTGATGTGTTTTTGAGCATTTTCAGATGATTTTGCAGTTTAGATTATGTAAAAATGATGAGTATTTGGAAACTCATCAGTCTTACAGACAAGGCGGACTGATAACCAAGCTGAGTAAGTGTAGAACAGTTACTCCAAAAAAAAAATTTTTTGGCCAAAAACGGGGGAATTGAGTAGATAATATATGAAATTCGTGAGAATTCCCCCCCACACTTAGAAATGAATATTGCCCTCAATATTCAAAGTACCGGCGGTTATGCCGAAACAAAGAACGTAAAAGGGAAATACTACCGCCATTATTTAAATAAAGAGATTTTTTTTTTTTTTTTTTTTTTTTTTTTTTTTATATATGAAAACTTATATATATATAATATGTGGGGTAACTCCCCCACACTAGGGTGGAACACATGGGTGAAAACCCATGTTTAGCTACTGTTTTTGATTACCGAGTCGCTAGCTTGACTCGGCCCCGAATTCATTTGTTCATGGGGAAGCAAAGTGGAAGAAACAATCTCCATCGGACTTTCATTCAAGATGTTTGGACAAACATTTGAAGCACGTGAAAGTTCCACACCGATGAGATATAGAGAGAAAGACCCGGCTCACAAATGATAAATGAAAATGCCGGGGTCAAAGATAGTGTCCTCACTCCCGAAGGAGTGAAGAAGAGAGGAAGTCACATCATAAGTGAGGAATGGAAGAAAGATGTTTATAACAATTAGGATCCATTCGTCATCCTCAAATGTAGACATATCGGGAGGAAGGGTGAGGGTAGTATCATCAATAAGCAAACTCTTATGATAGAGTACACCTTCCTCCGAGCCAATATCATCCTCAAGATCAAAATAGAAATGATCATATTCCGGAGGAGATATGACATGAGAGAGTTCACCGGAGAACTCTTCATGAAGAAAATCATTGGAAAAAGCCTCAAGTTCAGGAGATGTTTCGGGCTTGTCCAATGTAGAGTCACTATCCACAACGGGGATAGGAGATGAAGCTGACTTAGCACAGAATGATTCGATCTTAGAAACGAGGAGATTTATATTGAACAATTGTTCACGAAGTATCTCGTCCTCAATTTCCAGATCATCAGAATCTCTCACTTCCTCTAAGCTAACTAGCTCAGAAGGTAGCTCCTCGACATAATCGATGTCTCCATAGGATAAAGAATCGTCAAACGAAGTACAATCGTTGTCAGAATCGGAGAACATCTCGACATGATCATATGGAATGTCAAGAGGAGGAGAAGAATCATCATTAAGATGCTCATCACACATATTACCGGAGATAACCTCGGACTCACTTGGGGTTGGAACAAGGCTCTCAACACTAGACGATTCCATTTCTGGAATAGTGCTAGGAGGCTCGTCCCCCATTATGAGAGAGTCTTTGGAAGCAATAAAAGGTAAGATAGGTGTGATAGCAATAGACTGAGGGAGTTGAGAAATGATATCTTTCAAAGGAATAACACTCTCCTCGTCGTCCTCATAATATTCCCTCATTTGAATACTATCCTCATCATCATCGTCATCATATCGGATTCTTATATTCATCTGCTGAAGCTTACACACCATTCTTTTCATTTGTAGTTTCTTTCGAATGCGTATTTCTTCAGAACTTTGTGGAAGATTACACTCCTCGTAATCATTGAGATGCTGTGAAGGATATTGATGAATGATGGAATACTGTGGGGGTTGGAAATTGTCAAAACCGGGAGAATTGGAATTGTGAAAATTTTGATTCATCGGTTGACATTCAAAAGTCGCATGAGGACCCCCGCAATTCTCACAACAGAGATAATTGGGAAAATAACTTTCACCAAAGTTCTGATTGTAACATGGTTCCGGCTCATAGACAAGCGGAACCCGTGGTGGACAATCAAAACCGTAATGAGAATCATTCCCACAAAACTCGCATGAGTAGGATTCGTACTGGGGTTGTGGAGGTAGGTAGGAAAAATCGGGTGTTTCATTATTTGAAATGGGATCGGGATTACCGACAAATTTGTCTCCGAAACCCACATTGGTACATCGCCGACAATTTCCACCGTTAAATGGACCTCCACACCAGGAACATGTCAAATACCATGACATAAAGAATTAAACGGATAAGAGGATAAGGAATGGAGAATTAAACGGTTAAAGAAGATAAGGAATGAAGAATTAAACAGATTAGAGGACAAGGGAAATGTAGAATCAAAAGATGCGAGAGGGTAAAGATGGATATTTTTGGATTTTTGAAAAATATGCTGCAAAAACAAAGAATGAAAATATTTTTGGTGTTGATAACACTTCAGGAAAAGTGCTAATGAACTTTTTGGATTTTCTGATAACTTTACAAAAAAACTTTTTACAAATGGTGGAATATGTGCAAGAATGGGTCTGAAAAAGGTTTAACACACGCTAAAGCCTCCCCGGCAGCGGCGCCAAAATTTGATCTGTGCTAAACTAGTCAAGTCTAATCACACAAGCTAGCCACTTGTGAATGGCTAACCGTAACAGACTTAAAACTGCTTAAAACACAAATACAATGAAGATCTGAGGAGTGTAGGGTTTTCCCGGGTCGTTAAGTCCCACGGAGACTCAATGGTGTGTAAACACTAGATCAGACGATAGAATGATCACTAATGATAGTGATCGGAAAGGATTTGGATAGGATAATTACACTACTGAAAAAGTTAATAAATAACAGCGACTTAAATACAAATTAAAAAAATTAAAGAGATAAAATATATTAAATAAACGCTATCACTATTTTAAAATTGATGAACGTTTAAAACTTAAAACTTACGTTTAAATAAAAATTACGTAAACGTACAAAATAAAAAGTGAAAATAAAGAATGAAAATACCTACGGATATGAAAAATACATTTTTACAATCCTAAATATAAAAGAAAATTATTAGAAAAATAAAATTATTTTTTAAAACTATTTATCTAATTATTATTAATTAAAAACTATTTATTAAGTATTTAAAATGCACTAAAATATAAGAAAATACAAAATTAACCTAGAAAAATGAAATTGTAACTTAGAAAAATCTAAAATATGATAAAACTTATTTTAAAACTGAAAATATATTTTTTAGACTTTTTATATATTTATTATTAACTTAACACTATTTAAAACTAATTAAAATGCTAGAAAATACTATTTAAGCTAAGAAAATTATGGAAAAATATTTTTTTATCTTTTTATATTTATCTAAACTTAAGAAAAATGAAAACTTATTTTTTTGAGACTTTTCTTAATTTTTTGTATTAAATGCTAATTAAAAATGCTTAAAAACTAATTTAAATTAAGAAAAATAGCAAATCAACTTAGAAAAATCTGAAAAATTCAAGATAAACTTAAAATAATATTTAGAATCTAAGAAAAATATAAAAAACAGGGGTTGTGTGGAGGAAAATGAAACTGAAATGTCAAGTGCTTAAGAATAAGCACTTGAATAAGCCAAATGAACAAAATAAGCCACCAACTGATAACAAAGGCTATAATATGCTAAAAGAACCAAAATGAAACAAGTCTCAACAAGCTTAGACCTCTGATTTGCAAGTTGCAATGATTTGGCTTGTTGAGCAATAAGCTAAAACAGTAACTGAGGGGGGCAACTTTGAGCTAAAGAATAAGCCAACCAATAAGCTAAAACCTAAAACCAGTTATGGGACCCTAAACAAGACCTGGCTGGCTATTAACAAACCAAAGGCCAGACTTAAACAAGCTCAAATGAGCCAAATGCAAGCTCTGCAAGAACTGCATAAACCCTGTGCAGGCTCAATGCCCTGCACAGGGCACTTAGGCCCATTTTGACAAGCTCTAATGAGGCTTCTAAAAATTTGTTAAAAATCTGGAAAAATACTAATAAGAAACAAGACCAGCTGAAGTTTTTAAAGCAACTAGTTTGACATGATTTGGTCCAAAACTGAGTAAATGAAAAATCCTCCTAGATGAGCTAAAAACAGGTTTTTATGATTTTGACTTTTGAAGTAATTGTGAAATGTTGACTAACTTGAACTTTGATCATGATTCTGTGGACTGAATAAGATGTATTAAGGTATATAAAGACTGATTTGAGCTAGAACAACAACTAATAAGCTAAATGACATGATTTGGTTACATGAAAATTCCCACAGTGGACAGTTGGGTACAATAAGATGATTTTGACTTTTTACTAAACAAGCACTAGTTTTGATGACTTATCTGAGCTAAAGAACACTAAAGTGACTTATAACAACAATGAATAACAACACAATAAGCTTCAAAAACAGAGTATCATGCAGAACCAAACACCCCTTATTGAAACAGTTTTGAAGCTTTTCAAAGGTTTCCACTGATTAAGACCATACAAATGATTAGAAACTTTATATTAACTATTTTTAAATAGGATTAAGCTAACATTAACAGGTTTTAAACACTTTAACTAGAATATGCAAATTTTAAGAGAATAGCTTACAAATTGGAATTCAAATGTAGACTAAGAACAAAGGCCTGAAATCACTCCTAATGCTTCCCAAGAAGCTCTAAACCAATAAGCAATCCAAAGAACAGCTCTGCTCCAGTTTCTTGATCATTTCCCATAGATTTTTTATTTTAAACTAATTTATTAGTAATTTTGGTGATATTTTCTGTTTTGACTACAAACTGAGTTTTAAGGATTTTAAAAGGTTAGAAAAGCTTTATAAGAGCTTATATGAGCTTTTTCAATCCTTAACAACAACTAAGAACAACATTTAAGTAATTTGAGATTTTGAACAATAAAATATGCATAAACTGAAATCGTGTACAAGAATTGAAATTGAAACTGAAATTAAGTTTTTAATACACTGAGATTGGATTACAAAACACTTGAAAGATTAACATAAACGGGAAAACTTAAATTATTTAAAAACGAGACAAGTAAATAAAAATTACACTAACTACTCTCCTCGTATCCTCTTCTCTTGCCTTTTTTTATATTCCAAACTTCTTTCACATGTACTCTGAATCTATCCCACCAACTCTGAGCCATTGGATTGGCCAAAATAATCAGAACCATACAAGTGGTGTTTTGGCGCCAAAATAGTCAAGAGTAGATTTGAGCAGGTTTTAGATATTAATGGTTTTTGGGTGCATGTGGAGGTGGAGGGGGACAAGGTAAGGTGAGGGCATGTTGAAAAAGTTGGAAAACCACTCTGGTTTTTGGAATCAGAGGTTGAAGAGGAGATGAACAGTGGCTGGCGGTATTTCGCTTTGTTTGACTTTCGTTGACCGGAGTTATAATACTAACGGGGTCAAGGGTCAAGGGTGGTTCAAGGGTTCAAGGCCAAGGTTCATATGGGATTTGGGCTAAGGTTTGGGCCAAGGTGGATTGGATTTGGATTGATATAACAAAAGGGTGTCCGTTTGGATTAAGTAGAATACAAGGACCAAAAGTGTAAATTATCCAAAGCTGAGGACTGAACTTGACACTTTTCCAAACTTATCACAAGGGTCAAACTTGCCAAGATTTAATAATACAAGGACCATATTTGATAAAATCCAATTTTTTAAAATGTCCAAGGACTATATTTGCAATTTTTCAAAGTTTAGGGACCTTTCTTGCCAATTGACCAAAGAATCATTCAAGGACCATTTTTTACATTTTAGAATATTTCAGGGACCTTGAATGATAAAATTCCACATTTTTGAATTCCAGGGACTAGATTTGACAACTTTTAAAACTTGGGGGACTAAAACTGCCAATTATGCAAATTTGATACGTTTTTCACCAGATTTTGGTATTTTTGCATTTAAAACATATAAAACACTGATTTGTGATATTTTCATCATTTTGATGCATTTTTGAGTGTTTTCAGATGATTTTGCAGTTTATATTGTACAAAAATGATGAGTATTTAGACACTCATCAATCCCCCACACTAAGATATTGCTAGTCCCTAGCAATGATTTGAGAAAACTTTAATGGATTTTAAAAACTCTTTACCAAAAGCCATCACTTCTGGAGTAGCCAAATGTTTCAGTTCAAGTAAGAACCTTGGTACACTGATAACCAAATGATTTTGAGCAAATCATAAGCTGTAAACGGATTTGATTTTGTCTTTACCAGAAGCCGTTTGCTTCTGGACTAGCCAACTCTTAGATAAATTATCAATATTATCTTTGGTGAGTCGATTACCAATTATGGTTTTTCCACTGACTTTACCACAAGCCATAAACTTGCGGGCTAGCCAACTCTTCACTTTTTAGGATATGGTGAGTTGAATACCATACAATTTTGGGCAAATTGTAAGCCGTAAACGGATTTGATATATCTTTACCAAGAGCCGTTTGCTCCTGGATTAGCCAATCCTTTTGTCTTACAGACAAGGCGGACTGATAACCAAGCTGAGTAAGTGTAGAACACTTACTCAAAAAAAAAAATTTTGGCCAAAAACGGGGGAATTGAGTAGATAATATATGAAATTCGTGAGAATTCCTGATGAGTGTGTAAAAACTCATCATTTTTGGTCAAATCTGAACTGCAAAACATCTAAAAACACTCAGAAATGCATCAAAATGATAAAAATATCACAAATAAGTGTTTTATGTGTTTTAAATGCAAAAATATCAAAATCTGGTGAAAAACGTATCAATTTTGCATAATTGGCAGTTTTAGTCCCCCAAGTTTCAAAAGTTGTCAAAAACAGTCCCTGGTAAATCAAAATAAAGAAAAATATCATTTCAAGTACCTAGGGATTCATGAGTTGCCAAAATTGGTCCTTGAGATTTAAATTTGCAAAATTACAACTTAAGTCCCTAAACTTTCAAAAATGACAAGTTCAGTCCTACAACTTCATAAATTACAGATTTGGTCCCTTGGAATATTGGAGATTGGCAAAACAGGCCCTTGGATTACTTTTCAGAAATTACATGAATGGTTCCTGGAATTTCAGAATGTACATGTTAGGTCCCTAAGCTACACATTTCATCCATTTCTAATCCTAAATCTAAAACCAATGACTACAAACCCAAAATAAGCCCAAGCCCGTTTACCCCCCTACCCGGTCCAGTCCAAGCCCTCAACCCGGTCAAAACCCTATACCCGGTCAATGTTTATCACCCCTTCTTTTTTCCCTTTTGTCCCCTCACCCCACAACATCTGATAACACAAAACAAACATAAAACCCATTTTTTCCTCCCATGTTACTCAAAACCAGAACACACAAGCATAAAAAATTACCCACTTTCCCTGACATACTCTCAACCCACACCTTTTATTAAAACCCTTATCCCATCATATTCCTCATCTCACGCATGCTCTGGCTTGTTTATCAAACACGAGGAAGAGAGAAGAATTAAAAAGAGATAAAAAAAGAAGACAAGAGACACAGACTGCAGGCACGCTTGCCAGTTTTTTGGCTCGTTATCTCACACAAGTTGCACAAGAAAGAGAACAAGAATCTTGAGGTAACAAAGAGTCAGAAGAGCACGCGTGTTAACTCCCAAGAAAGACAAGAAAATGAGAGAGAAGAAGATACAGAGGATGGGGGATAAATAGCTGGGATTTAGTTAGTCTCGGATGCAGTTTTTTTAGTAGTTAGTTTTTTTTGTTTTTTTTATTTTTTTAGTTTTAGCTTTCAGTCGAGAATCAGTTTCTAGTTACGTTTTAATTTTCATTGTCGTTTTAAACTTCATGTAATCTTTAATGTTCAAGTAATGCAATTTAGCTTTCTGTGAATTCCAGTTGTAGTGTTTCCTAGCTAGTTAACGAAAAAGTGTACTTTAATCCATCTTTTCAAACTTTATTCTTATATTTGATTAAGTTCATGGTGCTTATGTGCTTATCACTACTCCTGTTGTGTTAAAAAGTTCTCTTGTTAGTTATTAGTTAAGTTTTAAAAAAAAGATAAGCCAAGCTCAAGTTCAAGTTGTTTCAAGTTTATGCTTGGCTTCATTTGGTTATCTCAAATCCTCTCTAGTCTAACTTTGTTGTTGAAACTTGTTTCTGACTTGGAAGCTTGTTTATGAGCTTGAAAATAATTTCCAAAGAGCTCCCTCAGGCTGTGTTACATCTGCTGCACCACAGTCCACAGGTCATTTCTTTTTGTCTCTTTCTTCTGCTTATTCAGTTATGCTTTATTAATCTAGTTTAGGTTTGCTTGTAAGTTTTATAATCCTTAGGATTCCCTTAGTAGCTTAATTCCCTAGCCTAGCCTTTTCATTTAGCTTATTTCTTATGTTGGTCCATTAGCTTATTCTCCTTAAAATTATTAAACTGTTTTAGTTAGCCAAGCTTATTTCATGTTCACAGTTGCGTGTAGGTTTTAGACTAATGCTTATTAAGTGTTTACCTATGAAAATAGTTTTTCTATGTAAGCTTTTAGTAGCCTTTTGTTTCCTTTAGCAACCCCTAACCCAAACAGTCCCTTTTGTTAGCCCATAAGCCATACTTTCCCCTTGTTGCCGCTGTCCCAAACAGCCCCTTAGGGCCAATCATAGCCAAACAGCCCCTTAGCATCTTGTGTTAGCTTCTGCTGCTCTTTTTTTTATTTCTTTCCAGCTTATTGTAGTTTTTCGCGAGGTGAGTTTTTATGCATTGCGTATTTTTGGCCCTGAGTTGGTTTGGTAAAAGAAATCAAAGAAAAAAAAAACAAAGTGCAAAACTGACGATGGTGGGAATCGAACCTAGGACCTGATGCACACACCCTCCAACCATCTGCACTAGCGTCTTTCTTGGTTTTTAATTGCACCGTTTAATATATAAGGTCGTTTGTTGGTTTAAGCTTATTACACTTTGCTTATTTTTAACAGCTTATTTGTAGAAGCTGTTACGCCCGTTTTATTTTTCATAGACCCAGTACATCATCAAGTATTTTTGCAAAAAGTTTCACAATTTTTTAAAATGTTTTAGTATTTTTAATTAATTAATTAGATTAAAATAGTTTTTAATTCGTAGTAAATAAATTAAAAGTCAGAAAAATACCCGGCTTTTTCCTAAAATTTTCTTTTGTCATGTAGTACGTGAGAAAATTGTTTTTACACTTATAGGACTTTTATTTCATAAATTTTACGTTTTGTCTTGCGCTCCAGCGTAATTTTTATTAATAACGTACGTTTTCATTTTAAGTTACGTTTTTAGGTAATTTAAGTTTAAGTTTTAGTTAAAATAGTTTATTTAAGTCATTTTGTTTTATAAAATCACAAAAACATCATTTTGTAAAAATAGTGATAGCGTTTATTTAATATTTTTAACTTTTTAATTTCTTTTAATTTGCATTTAAGTCGCTTTATTTTATAAACTTTTTCAGTAGTGTAATTATCTATCCAATTCCTTACTGATCACTATCATTAGTGATCATTCTATCGTCTGATCAAGTGTTTACACACCATTGAGTCTCCGTGGGACTAAACGACCCGGGAATTCATTCTATTCTCCAGGACTTCATTGTATTTGTGTCTGAACTGTTTTAAGCCTGTTACGGCTGGCCATTCACAAGTGGCCAGTTTGTGTGATTAGACTTGACGGTTCAGCGCGGATCAAAATTTTGGCGCCGCTGCCGGGGAGGCTTTAGCGTGTGTTTAACCTTTTTTAGATCCATTCTTGCACATATACCATCTTTTGTAAAAAGTTTTTTGTAAAGTTTTCAAAAATCCAAAAAGTTCATTAACACTTTTCCTAAAGTGTTAACAACACCAAAAATATTTTCATTCTTTGTTTTTATAGCATGTTTTTCAAAAATCCAAAAATATCCATCTTTTATCCTCTAATCTGTTTAATTCTTCATTCCTTATCTCCTTTAACCGTTTAATTCTCCATTCCTTATCCTCTTATCCGTTTAATTCTTTATGTCATGGTATTTGACATGTTCCTGGTGTGGAGGTCCATTTAACGGTGGAAATTGTCGGTGATGTACCAATGTGGGTTTCGGAGACAAGTTTGTCGGTAATCCCGATCCCATTTCAAATGAAACACCCGATTTTTCCTACCTACCTCCACAGCCCCAATACGAATCCTACTCATGCGAGTTTTGTGGGAATGATTCTCATTACGGTTTTGATTGTCCTCCACGGGTTCCGCTTGTCTATGAGCCAGAACCATGTTACAATCAGAACTTTGGTGAAAGTTATTCTCCCAATTATCTCTGTTGTGAGAATTGCGGGGGTCCTCATGAGACTTTTGAATGTCAACCGATGAATCAAAATTTTCAAAATTCCAATTCTCCCGGTTTTGACAATTTCCAACCCCCACAGTATTCCATCAGTCATCAGACTTCCGAGCCTTCACATCATTTCAATGATTACGAGGAGTGTAATCTTCCTCAAAGTTCTGAAGAAATACGCATTCGAAAGAAACTGCAAATGAAAAGAATGGTGTGTAAGCTTCAGCAGATGAATATAAGAATCAGATATGATGACGATGATGATGAGGATAGTATTCAAATGAAGGAATACTATGATTACGACGAGGAGAGTGTTATTCCTTTGAAAGATATCATTTCTCAACTCCCTCAGTCTATTGCTATCACACCTATCTTACCTATTATTGCTTCCAAAGACTCTCTCATAATGGAGGATGATCATCTCAGCACTATTTCAGAAACGGAATCATCAAGTGTTGAGGATCTTGTCCCAATCCCAAGTGAGTCTGAGGATATATCCGATAGTGATTGTGATTTGCCTTTTTGTGATTCTCTTGACATTTCTGAGGTTACTTCCGGGATTTTCTCAAATCCTCTTTTTGAATTTAATAATGACTACACTTTTGAGAAAGTAAATCCTCTTTTCGATGAAATGTCTGAGGCCGATACAGAGACCATCACGGAAGTGGTGGAAATTGCTAGCTCTCAGAGCACACCACTTGTCCCACCTCTGTATTCTATCTTATCTCTTCCATCATGTGATGACGATTCTATCCTCACTGATGAGATTCATGATCCAAAAATCATGAATTCCCCTTCTGATAATGAGGAATTAGTCATGATCATCATCATGATTCTCCTTCTTTTCTTCACATACGGTGTGACTTCTCCATGTCTTAACTCCTTCGGGAGTGAAGACATTATCTTTGACCCCGGCATTTTCATGTACCATCTGTGAGCCGGGTCTGTCTCTGTCTCTCTTTATCTCATCGGTGTGGAACTTTCGCGTGCTTCAAATGTTTGTCCAAACATCTTGAATGAAAGTCCGATGGAGATTGTATCTTCCACTTGCTTCCCCATGAACCAATGAATTCGGGGTCGAGTCAAGCTAGCGACTCGGTAATCAAAAATAGTAGCTAAACATAGGTTTTCACCCGTGTGTACCACCCTAGTGTGGGGGAGTTACCCCACATGTTATATATATAAGTAAGTAAAAAAAAAAAAAAAAAAAAAAAAAAAAAAAAAAAAAATCCTTTCTAAATAATGGCCGTAGTATTTCCCTTTTACGTTCTATGTTTCGGCATAACCGCCGGTACTTTGAATATTGAGGGCAATATTCATTTCTAGTGTGGGGGGGGAATTCTCACGAATTTTATTATATAATTATACCGCCTAATTCCCCCGTTTTTGGCCAAAATTTTTTTTATGGTTATCAGTCCGCCTTGTCTAATAAACTAAAGGATTGGCTAATCCAGGAGCAAACGGCTCTTGGTAAAGATATCTCAAATCCGTTGACGGCTTGCAATTTGCCCAAAATTGTATGGTATTCAGCTCACCATATCCTTAAAAGTGAAGAGTTGGCTAGCCCGCAAGTTTATGGCTTGTGGTAAAGGCAGTGGAAAAAACCATAATTGGTAATCAGCTCACCAAAGATAATATTGATAATTTATCTAAGAGTTGGCTAGTCCAGAAGCAAACGGCTTCTGGTAAAGACAAAATCAAATCCGTTGAAAGCTGGTGGTTTGCTCAAAATCACATGGTTATCGGTGTACCATGGTTCTTACTTGAACTGAAACATTTGGCTACTCCAGAAGTAATGGCTTTTGGTAAAGAGATTCAAATCCATTAAGTTTTTCTCAAAAGATTGCTAGGGACTAGCAATAGTTTAGTGTGGGGGATTGATGAGTGTGTAAAAACTCATCATTTTTGGTCAAATCTGAACTGCAAAACATCTAAAAACACTCAGAAATGCATCAAAATGATAAAAATATCACAAATAAGTGTTTTATGTGTTTTAAATGCAAAAATATCAAAATCTGGTGAAAAACGTATCAATTTTGCATAATTGGCAGTTTTAGTCCCCCAAGTTTCAAAAGTTGTCAAAAACAGTCCCTGGTAAATCAAAATAAAGAAAAATATCATTTCAAGTACCTAGGGATTCATGAGTTGCCAAAATTGGTCCTTGAGATTTAAATTTGCAAAATTACAACTTAAGTCCCTAAACTTTCAAAAATGACAAGTTCAGTCCTACAACTTCATAAATTACAGATTTGGTCCCTTGGAATATTGGAGATTGGCAAAACAGGCCCTTGGATTACTTTTCAGAAATTACATGAATGGTTCCTGGAATTTCAGAATGTACATGTTAGGTCCCTAAGCTACACATTTCATCCATTTCTAATCCTAAATCTAAAACCAATGACTACAAACCCAAAATAAGCCCAAGCCCGTTTACCCCCCTACCCGGTCCAGTCCAAGCCCTCAACCCGGTCAAAACCCTATACCCGGTCAATGTTTATCACCCCTTCTTTTTTCCCTTTTGTCCCCTCACCCCACAACATCTTATAACACAAAACAAACATAAAACCCATTTTTTCCTCCCATGTTACTCAAAGCCAGAACACACAAGCATAAAAAATTACCCACTTTCCCTGACATACTCTCAACCCACACCTTTTATTAAAACCCTTAGCCCATCATATTCCTCATCTCACGCATGCTCTGGCTTGTTTATCAAACACGAGGAAGAGAGAAGAATTAAAAAGAGATAAAAAAAGAAGACAAGAGACACAGACTGCAGGCACGCTTGCCAGTTTTTTGGCTCGTTATCTCACACAAGTTGCACAAGAAAGAGAACAAGAATCTTGAGGTAACAAAGAGTCAGAAGAGCACGCGTGTTAACTCCCAAGAAAGACAAGAAAATGAGAGAGAAGAAGATACAGAGGAGGGGGGATAAATAGCTGGGATTTAGTTAGTCTCGGATGCAGTTTTTTTAGTAGTTTGTTTTTTTTGTTTTTTTTATTTTTTTAGTTTTAGCTTTCAGTCGAGAATCAGTTTCTAGTTACGTTTTAATTTTCATTGTCGTTTTAAACTTCATGTAATCTTTAATGTTCAAGTAATGCAATTTAGCTTTCTGTGAATTCCAGTTGTAGTGTTTCCTAGCTAGTTAACGAAAAAGTGTACTTTAATCCATCTTTTCAAACTTTATTCTTATATTTGATTAAGTTCATGGTGCTTATGTGCTTATCACTACTCCTGTTGTGTTAAAAAGTGCTCTTGTTAGTTATTAGTTAAGTTTTAAAAAAAAGATAAGCCAAGCTCAAGTTCAAGTTGTTTCAAGTTTATGCTTGGCTTCATTTGGTTATCTCAAATCCTCTCTAGTCTAACTTTGTTGTTGCAACTTGTTTCTGACTTGGAAGCTTGTTTATGAGCTTGAAAATAATTTCCAAAGAGCTCCCTCAGGCTGTGTTACATCTGCTGCACCACAGTCCACAGGTCATTTCTTTTTGTCTCTTTCTTCTGCTTATTCAGTTATGCTTTATTAATCTAGTTTAGGTTTGCTTGTAAGTTTTATAATCCTTAGGATTCCCTTAGTAGCTTAATTCCCTAGCCTAGCCTTTTCATTTAGCTTATTTCTTATGTTGGTCCATTAGCTTATTCTCCTTAAAATTATTAAACTGTTTTAGTTAGCCAAGCTTATTTCATGTTCACAGTTGCGTGTAGGTTTTAGACTAATGCTTATTAAGTGTTTACCTATGAAAATAGTTTTTCTATGTAAGCTTTTAGTAGCCTTTTGTTTCCTTTAGCAACCCCTAACCCAAACAGTCCCTTTTGTTAGCCCATAAGCCATACTTTCCCCTTGTTGCCGCTGTCCCAAACAGCCCCTTAGGGCCAATCATAGCCAAACAGCCCCTTAGCATCTTGTGTTAGCTTCTGCTGCTCTTTTTTTTATTTCTTTCCAGCTTATTGTAGTTTTTCGCGAGGTGAGTTTTTATGCATTGCGTATTTTTGGCCCTGAGTTGGTTTGGTAAAAGAAATCAAAGAAAAAAAAAACAAAGTGCAAAACTGACGATGGTGGGAATCGAACCTAGGACCTGATGGCCTACTTGCACGCACACTGCACACACCCTCCAACCATCTGCACTAGCGTCTTTCTTGGTTTTAAATTGCACCGTTTAATATATAAGGTCGTTTGTTGGTTTAAGCTTATTACACTTTGCTTATTTTTAACAGCTTATTTGTAGAAGCTGTTACGCCCGTTTTATTTTTCATAGACCCAGTACATCATCAAGTATTTTTGCAAAAAGTTTCACAATTTTTTAAAATGTTTTAGTATTTTTAATTAATTAATTAGATTAAAATAGTTTTTAATTCGTAGTAAATAAATTAAAAGTCAGAAAAATACCCGGCTTTTTCCTAAAATTTTCTTTTGTCATGTAGTACGTGAGAAAATTGTTTTTACACTTATAGGACTTTTATTTCATAAATTTTACGTTTTGTCTTGCGCTCCAGCGTAATTTTTATTAATAACGTACGTTTTCATTTTAAGTTACGTTTTTAGGTAATTTAAGTTTAAGTTTTAGTTAAAATAGTTTATTTAAGTCATTTTGTTTTATAAAATCACAAAAACATCATTTTGTAAAAATAGTGATAGCGTTTATTTAATATTTTTAACTTTTTAATTTCTTTTAATTTGCATTTAAGTCGCTTTATTTTATAAACTTTTTCAGTAGTGTAATTATCTATCCAATTCCTTACTGATCACTATCATTAGTGATCATTCTATCGTCTGATCAAGTGTTTACACACCATTGAGTCTCCGTGGGACTAAACGACCCGAGAATTCATTCTATTCTCCAGGACTTCATTGTATTTGTGTCTGAACTGTTTTAAGCCTGTTACGGCTGGCCATTCACAAGTGGCCAGTTTGTGTGATTAGACTTGACGGTTCAGCGCGGATCAATTCCCCCCCACACTTAGAAATGAATATTGCCCTCAATATTCAAAGTACCGGCGGTTATGCCGAAACAAAGAACGTAAAAGGGAAATACTACGGCCATTATTTAAATGAAGAGATTTTTTTTTTTTTTTTTTTTTTTTTTATATATGAAAACTTATATATATATAATATGTGGGGTAACTCCCCCACACTAGGGTGGAACACATGGGTGAAAACCCATGTTTAGCTACTGTTTTTGATTACCGAGTCGCTAGCTTGACTCGACCCCGAATTTATTTGTTCATGGGGAAGCAAAGTGGAAGAAACAATCTCCATCGGACTTTCATTCAAGATGTTTGGACAAACATTTGAAGCACGTGAAAGTTCCACACCGATGAGATATAGAGAGAAAGACCCGGCTCACAAATGATAAATGAAAATGCCGGGGTCAAAGATAGTGTCCTCACTCCCGAAGGAGTGAAGAAGAGAGGAAGTCACATCATAAGTGAGGAATGGAAGAAAGATGTTTATAACAATTAGGATCCATTCGTCATCCTCAAATGTAGACATATCGGGAGGAAGGGTGAGGGTAGTATCATCAATAAGCAAACTCTTATGATAGAGTACACCTTCCTCCGAGCCAATATCATCCTCAAGATCAAAATAGAAATGATCATATTCCGGAGGAGATATGACATGAGAGAGTTCACCGGAGAACTCTTCATGAAGAAAATCATTGGAAAAAGCCTCAAGTTCAGGAGATGTTTCGGGCTTGTCCAATGTAGAGTCACTATCCACAACGGGGATAGGAGATGAAGCTGACTTAGCACAGAATGATTCGATCTTAGAAACGAGGAGATTTATATTGAACAATTGTTCACGAAGTATCTCGTCCTCAATTTCCAGATCATCAGAATCTCTCACTTCCTCTAAGCTAACTAGCTCAGAAGGTAGCTCCTCGACATAATCGATGTCTCCATAGGATAAAGAATCGTCAAACGAAGTACAATCGTTGTCAGAATCGGAGAACATCTCGACATGATCATATGGAATGTCAAGAGGAGGAGAAGAATCATCATTAAGATGCTCATCACACATATTACCGGAGATAACCTCGGACTCACTTGGGGTTGGAACAAGGCTCTCAACACTAGACGATTCCATTTCTGGAATAGTGCTAGGAGGCTCGTCCCCCATTATGAGAGAGTCTTTGGAAGCAATAAAAGGTAAGATAGGTGTGATAGCAATAGACTGAGGGAGTTGAGAAATGATATCTTTCAAAGGAATAACACTCTCCTCGTCGTCCTCATAATATTCCCTCATTTGAATACTATCCTCATCATCATCGTCATCATATCGGATTCTTATATTCATCTGCTGAAGCTTACACACCATTCTTTTCATTTGTAGTTTCTTTCGAATGCGTATTTCTTCAGAACTTTGTGGAAGATTACACTCCTCGTAATCATTGAGATGCTGTGAAGGATATTGATGAATGATGGAATACTGTGGGGGTTGGAAATTGTCAAAACCGGGAGAATTGGAATTGTGAAAATTTTGATTCATCGGTTGACATTCAAAAGTCGCATGAGGACCCCCGCAATTCTCACAACAGAGATAATTGGGAAAATAACTTTCACCAAAGTTCTGATTGTAACATGGTTCCGGCTCATAGACAAGCGGAACCCGTGGTGGACAATCAAAACCGTAATGAGAATCATTCCCACAAAACTCGCATGAGTAGGATTCGTACTGGGGTTGTGGAGGTAGGTAGGAAAAATCGGGTGTTTCATTATTTGAAATGGGATCGGGATTACCGACAAATTTGTCTCCGAAACCCACATTGGTACATCGCCGACAATTTCCACCGTTAAATGGACCTCCACACCAGGAACATGTCAAATACCATGACATAAAGAATTAAACGGATAAGAGGATAAGGAATGGAGAATTAAACGGTTAAAGAAGATAAGGAATGAAGAATTAAACAGATTAGAGGACAAGGGAAATGTAGAATCAAAAGATGCGAGAGGGTAAAGATGGATATTTTTGGATTTTTGAAAAATATGCTGCAAAAACAAAGAATGAAAATATTTTTGGTATTGATAACACTTCAGGAAAAGTGCTAATGAACTTTTTGGATTTTCTAATAACTTTACAAAAAAACTTTTTACAAATGGTGGAATATGTGCAAGAATGGGTCTGAAAAAGGTTTAACACACGCTAAAGCCTCCCCGGCAGCGGCGCCAAAATTTGATCTGTGCTAAACTAGTCAAGTCTAATCACACAAGCTAGCCACTTGTGAATGGCTAACCGTAACAGACTTAAAACTGCTTAAAACACAAATACAATGAAGATCTAAGGAGTGTAGGGTTTTCCCGGGTCGTTAAGTCCCACGGAGACTCAATGGTGTGTAAACACTAGATCAGACGATAGAATGATCACTAATGATAGTGATCGGAAAGGATTTGGATAGGATAATTACACTACTGAAAAAGTTAATAAATAACAGCGACTTAAATACAAATTAAGAAAATTAAAAAGATAAAATATATTAAATAAACGCTATCACTATTTTAAAATTGATGAACGTTTAAAACTTAAAACTTACGTTTAAATAAAAATTACGTAAACGTACAAAATAAAAAGTGAAAATAAAGAATGAAAATACCTACGGATATGAAAAATACATTTTTACAATCCTAAATATAAAAGAAAATTATTAGAAAAATAAAATTATTTTTTAAAACTATTTATCTAATTATTATTAATTAAAAACTATTTATTAAGTATTTAAAATGCACTAAAATATAAGAAAATACAAAATTAACCTAGAAAAATGAAATTGTAACTTAGAAAAATCTAAAATATGATAAAACTTATTTTAAAACTGAAAATATATTTTTTAGACTTTTTATATATTTATTATTAATTTAACACTATTTAAAACTAATTAAAATGCTAGAAAATACTATTTAAGCTAAGAAAATTATGGAAAAATATTTTTTTATCTTTTTATATTTATCTAAACTTAAGAAAAATGAAAACTTATTTTTTTGAGACTTTTCTTAATTTTTTGTATTAAATGCTAATTAAAAATGCTTAAAAACTAATTTAAATTAAGAAAAATAGCAAATCAACTTAGAAAAATCTGAAAAATTCAAGATAAACTTAAAATAATATTTAGAATCTAAGAAAAATATAAAAAACAGGGGTTGTGTGGAGGAAAATGAAACTGAAATGTCAAGTGCTTAAGAATAAGCACTTGAATAAGCCAAATGAACAAAATAAGCCACCAACTGATAACAAAGGCTATAATATGCTAAAAGAACCAAAATGAAACAAGTCTCAACAAGCTTAGACCTCTGATTTGCAAGTTGCAATGATTTGGCTTGTTGAGCAATAAGCTAAAACAGTAACTGAGGGGGGCAACTTTGAGCTAAAGAATAAGCCAACCAATAAGCTAAAACCTAAAACCAGTTATGGGACCCTAAACAAGACCTGGCTGGCTATTAACAAACCAAAGGCCAGACTTAAACAAGCTCAAATGAGCCAAATGCAAGCTCTGCAAGAACTGCATAAACCCTGTGCAGGCTCAATGCCCTGCACAGGGCACTTAGGCCCATTTTGACAAGCTCTAATGAGGCTTCTAAAAATTTGTTAAAAATCTGGAAAAATACTAATAAGAAACAAGACCAGCTGAAGTTTTTAAAGCAACTAGTTTGACATGATTTGGTCCAAAACTGAGTAAATGAAAAATCCTCCTAGATGAGCTAAAAACATGTTTTTATGATTTTGACTTTTGAAGTAATTGTGAAATGTTGACTAACTTGAACTTTGATCATGATTCTGTGGACTGAATAAGATGTATTAAGGTATATAAAGACTGATTTGAGCTAGAACAACAACTAATAAGCTAAATGACATGATTTGGTTACATGAAAATTCCCACAGTGGACAGTTGGGTACAATAAGATGATTTTGACTTTTTACTAAACAAGCACTAGTTTTGATGACTTATCTGAGCTAAAGAACACTAAAGTGACTTATAACAACAATGAATAACAACACAATAAGCTTCAAAAACAGAGTATCATGCAGAACCAAACACCCCTTATTGAAACAGTTTTGAAGCTTTTCAAAGGTTTCCACTGATTAAGACCATACAAATGATTAGAAACTTTATATTAACTATTTTTAAATAGGATTAAGCTAACATTAACAGGTTTTAAACACTTTAACTAGAATATGCAAATTTTAAGAGAATAGCTTACAAATTGGAATTCAAATGTAGACTGAGAACAAAGGCCTGAAATCACTCCTAATGCTTCCCAAGAAGCTCTAAACCAATAAGCAATCCAAAGAACAGCTCTGCTCCAGTTTCTTGATCATTTCCCATAGATTTTTTATTTTAAACTAATTTATTAGTAATTTTGGTGATATTTTCTGTTTTGACTACAAACTGAGTTTTAAGGATTTTAAAAGGTTAGAAAAGCTTTATAAGAGCTTATATGAGCTTTTTCAATCCTTAACAACAACTAAGAACAACATTTAAGTAATTTGAGATTTTGAACAATAAAATATGCATAAACTGAAATCGTGTACAAGAATTGAAATTGAAACTGAAATTAAGTTTTTAATACACTGAGATTGGATTACAAAACACTTGAAAGATTAACATAAACGGGAAAACTTAAATTATTTAAAAACGAGACAAGTAAATAAAAATTACACTAACTACTCTCCTCGTCTCCTCTTCTCTTGCCTTTTTTTATATTCCAAACTTCTTTCACATGTACTCTGAATCTATCCCACCAAATCTGAGCCATTGGATTGGCCAAAATAATCAGAACCATACAAGTGGTGTTTTGGCGCCAAAATAGTCAAGAGTAGATTTGAGCAGGTTTTAGATATTAATGGTTTTTGGGTGCATGTGGAGGTGGAGGGGGACAAGGTAAGGTGAGGGCATGTTGAAAGAGTTGGAAAACCACTCTGGTTTTTGGAATCAGAGGTTGAAGAGGAGATGAACAGTGGCTGGCGGTATTTCGCTTTGTTTGACTTTCGTTGACCGGAGTTATAATACTAACGGGGTCAAGGGTCAAGGGTGGTTCAAGGGTTCAAGGCCAAGGTTCATGTGGGATTTGGGCTAAGGTTTGGGCCAAGGTGGATTGGATTTGGATTGATATAACAAAAGGGTGTCCGTTTGGATTAAGTAGAATACAAGGACCAAAAGTGTAAATTATCCAAAGCTGAGGACTGAACTTGACACTTTTCCAAACTTATCACAAGGGTCAAACTTGCCAAGCTTTAATAATACAAGGACCATATTTGATAAAATCCAATTTTTTAAAATGTCCAAGGACTATATTTGCAATTTTTCAAAGTTTAGGGACCTTTCTTGCCAATTGACCAAAGAATCATTCAAGGACCATTTTTTACATTTTAGAATATTTCAGGGACCTTGAATGATAAAATTCCACATTTTTGAATTCCAGGGACTAGATTTGACAACTTTTAAAACTTGGGGGACTAAAACTGCCAATTATGCAAATTTGATACGTTTTTCACCAGATTTTGGTATTTTTGCATTTAAAACATATAAAACACTGATTTGTGATATTTTCATCATTTTGATGCATTTTTGAGTGTTTTCAGATGATTTTGCAGTTTATATTGTACAAAAATGATGAGTATTTAGACACTCATCACTCACCTAGGGTCAGTTGGTCATATCTCCTAGGAAATTGGCCTCTATCGCCATTCAAAACTACCGAAACAGGGGTGACTACCAAAGAACTATGCATGCATACACTTAGAAATAATTGTACGGAAGTAAAGGTAAATGCAAACAAAACAATTAAGGAATCATAACTAGGCTAGCACCAAAGGGTGCTTAGCCGCTCATATTAATCATGCACATCAATTCAATATTCAAAGGTACGAAATACATGAATTGAAAGTAAAAGAAATAATAAACGCTAAAACTTATCGTAATGGTGTGACTTCTCCCTTGGAAACAGCTCCGTATGCTTCCCTAGACCTCCCTTGAGCTTTTTCCCACATTCTCAGAGTGTTGTGTGTGGAATGGGTGCTTTGAAATGCTGGAATTCGTGAGGTATTTATAGGCCAGGTCTGGGTTACAGTGTAACCAATAAATGAGTTACGCCGTAACCTTCTATTTCTTCATAAATGCACTAGATCTGCTAGTTACGGCGTAACCTTATAAGTGGTTACATCGTAGTCTTCAATAAACTCGGTTACTTCGTAAGTGATGCAGTAGTTACGGGGTAAGTATCAGCGGCGTGGAACCTCTTTTGACCTAATGGAGTTACGTCATAACCTTTGGGAGGAGTTACGCCTTAACCTCTTGATAAGTTAGACTTCTGGGTCACGCAATAGTTACGACGTAATGTGAGAGATGAGTTACGCTGTAACTTCTTCAAAATAAGCATACTGTGATAAATCTTTAGTAACGTTTCCATTTCCGCGTCTCTTTAGCTCCAATGCTCGTAATTTACCTGAAAGTGAAAAACAATGGAAAACAAGCATAAATCCATATAAATGATATAAATAACGAGCATTAACGGGGGAAATTGACACTTAATATTCAGGACTATTTGATGTTATCAAGCGTGTGAGCATGTTGGAGAAAGACGTGGAGACGCCTGAGCAGTGAAGCAGACCTGATGCAGACAACAACATCATAACATCAACATTTCCACACCAGAACAAAGAACAAAGAGTACGAAGACGTCAAAGCTGAAAAATTCAAAGGAAACCAGATCCTCACACTGGGGAGATTGTTGGAATCAAGACATTTCTTCTCACAAGAAAGAGGAATGTCAGAAGACTTCAAGGCAACTACTTTTACATCTACACCAACAACTTATCCAAGATTGCTGGAGTCATCACTTAACTACTAACACTTAGGGGGAGATTGTTGGAATCACTCCTAACTTGTATTTCAAGTGTTAGTAATTAGTATGTAATAAGTTGCTTAAACTAGGCTTTTATGTATGTATTAATGGCAAGGCTTATGTAGAAAGCTGTTAGCCTTAATAGTTTTTATTAGAAGTGATGGTCATTCACAATTTAGGAACTTTGTAACGTGTGTTAGATATCGTGCTAGAATAGTCAAAGGGCTCATGGATTGGGCTAAGCTAAATGGTTAGCCGTTTAGTTAAGCTAGCCTTGTATAAGTTCATGTAACCCAATCCATGTCCAAGCCCATCTCACGGCCCATGGCCAAGCCTTAGGGCATTATCTCTCTTACTATAAATACCCCTCAAGTATGTCATTTGAGGGGTGTGCTTGAGTGTGTGTGTGTGTGTGTGTGTGTGTGTGTTTTCTTTGGAATAAAGTTTCCTTTCTTCTCTCTATCTCTCTAAACATACATACGCCTCATATCATTCAAGTCACCAAGTTCTTATCTTAATCTTCCTTCTACGCATAGCGTAACTGTTGTGGTTTACGCATAGAGTGTGTTTGTGTCTAAAGTTGTGATAAGGTATACGTGATAAAAGGGGCCTAACAAGTGGTATCAAGAGCCTAAAGATAATTTAGAAGTGTTAAAAAACGTGTTTTTATTGTCAAAAATCTGTCCTTAAAAAAAATTTTGGCATTTTTTACTCGTATATGCTTATTAAACTGCTTATCTTTTTCTTGTTTACATGTTTTTTTTGGCTTTTCTTAAGTCGAAGTAGCAGTTTTTAAGGTCAGTTTTTTTTCTTGTTTGTCTGGTCAAAAAGAAAAAACTAACTTTTCTTAATCTTATTTCTGTTCAAGTCCAAAACAGTTTTTGTCCAAACAGTTTTTCAGGTCCAAACTGTATTTATTTTCCGTCAAAACAGATTTAGGTCCAAAAATTCATCCAAATATTTTGTGTCAAATATGCTTTTTGTGCTTATCTTATCCTGGTTTTCGTGGTCACAAAAGCTTGTCGGAAACCATCGCCGGAAATTTTGGTCGAAAAAAAAGTCAACGAAAAAGTCAAAACCCTCGTTTTTTACGCATAAGGATTCTGGTTTACGAGTAAGCAACCATTTCTACGCCTAAGGACTTTCAGATATCTTCAGATCTTATTACGATTTACTTGGAAAGTATCTCGTACGGTTTTTTCTTACGCATAAATCCTACTCGTAAGTGCTTACGCGTAAAGGTTGTTTACGACTAAGAGCTTACGCGTAAGGTTGTTTACGCATAAGGGTTTCGAAAACGTTTTACGCCTAAGTACAAGAGTTTACGCTTAAGGCTTTACGCATAAGGTTTTTCAAACAAAGTTACGCGTAACAATTTTTACGACTAAAGGTTTCTTCAAAACAAGTTTACGCATAACAAATCAAAAAAAAAAAAAAAAAAAATCTCAGATTTATAACTTGCTTTAACAATCTTAATCGATCCACAAGTTTTTTTTCAACAACCATCATCGATCAATCTATTGAAGCTTTCAGTTCTCTTTACTATCCGAACATCAAAAGAAAAACAAAAACCAAATCGGTTCAATCTTTCTTTAAGTTCGATTATCAAACTCTCGAGATAAAACAAGATAAAAAGAACCTACCTTGAGCTGTGTTCTTCAATTAAAAAAAAAGAGGAAGGACAATATTGTATGCTTCGTTGTTGAAAATAATACAAAGAAAAAGATAATTACGTTGAAAGAATTGTGTTTGTTGAGGCTAAGTATCATAAGAGAAGAACAAGAGATCTAGATTTAATTTTTTTGAGATAAAAACGGGTAGAGAATCTTTTATCAAATCATTTCACACAATAAAACTAGAAAGATGAAGAAAAGATATGGTGACTTGAATGATGATATGATGTGTTTAGAGAGACAAAGTAAAGAACATGAAAGAATATTTCATAAGCAAAACACACACAAAATGTTTCAAACAAAGAGTCAACACCAGTTTCAAAATATGTTTCAAAACCAGTTGTTGTCTCAAAATCTCTTTCGAACATTGAACAAATGTCTTCAAACAATCCTTTTAACTCAAGTGATGCGAGAAGTATTTTAGACAATGTGAAAACGAGAATTGCGGATCTTCAAGAGACTGTTAAAACTAAAACCACTATTACACCTAATAACTGGTTCTCTAGTTTTGATATCGAACAAAGAAAGTTTTTTGAAACTCAAATTGCCCCTCAGCTGAATGCCATCAACTCAAGGGTAATTCATTTTGAACAAGCATTTTTGAAAGAAACAGCTGACTTTGTCAAGGACCATAAATCCCTGGTAAAGCAAGCTAATTAAAGTGTTGAACACATCAAACTTTTGGAAAATTTGAATTATTCTCTCTTCGAAGATGTTATGACTACCGATATCATGTCCATTATTTTACAAACATATTCTGTTGAAGATCATGAAAGACTCCAGTTTGAGACCTCCGCAATTGTTTCAAAATATGAAAAAGCTCTTGAAAAACTTGAAAAAGAAAACGTGTCCTATTTTAAACAGCTTGATTGAAAAACCGAGGAATGCAAGTATGACAAACTGTCGTATGAGCGTGCCTACAAGGACATGCAAGAGCAAAATGATCTTTTGAGAGCTCAGTTGGGATGTCTAAAAGGAAAGGCTGTGGATACTAAGTTTGCAAAACCATTGACTGAGGAGAATACAAATGTTCCGAAACCGGTTTTCAAACCAAAAATGTCTATTTCTCAGCCTCCTCCAAAAGTCAATGAGAAATATGATTTGTCAAAAACAGTCACTCCACAGTCCCTGCCTATTAAAAAGAGAATTATCAAAGGTTTTGAAAAAGAAAAAACAGTTGCTGAAAAACCTAAAGTGATTACACCTAGCATTTCTAGAAATAGTACACGGAATGTGACCAAAAATCCAGTTAAAGAATATGTCGGTTCTAACGACATGGTCAACAATCACTATCTAAAAGAAGCTAGGAAAAAGGCACAGACTCAAAAAGACGGAATTTTAGGTGCAACATCTAAGGTGATGAATTCTACAAGATTTCAAGGCAATGCTAGTAGTAGTAAACCTTTACCTAGGAATTCTCAACATAAGACTAGGGATTGGCTTGCATCTAAGAGTAGTTGCGCAAAAGAAAATGCTATGCCCTTAGAAAACAACACTAGGAATTCTAAGTCTTTTTCGAACAAGAATCAATTTCCAAAAGAATGTAGTGACAAAGTTAAAGCTGCTGTTTTAAACAAGAATATTGAATTTGTCTGTACTACATGTAAAAAATGTGTCTTTTCAGCTAACCATGATGCATGTGTCTCACAATATCTTAAGAAAGATAATTCTCGTGCCAAGGAACAATCCACTAAGACACCAAATAGAAACAAGCCCGTTGATAAAAAGACAAACAAAAAGACACCTAATAGGACGATCTCTTCAGGACGTAGTTTTTCTAAAAATGAGTCTTCCGCTGCATCTGAAAAGAAAACAACTCCTAGATCTTACCTTAGGTGGAAACCTACGGGAAAAGTTTTCAACCAAGTTGGTCTTAGATGGATTACCACAGGAAAGATTTTTGATACTTGCACCAACACAGATAATAGTGAAACTCATCAAGTTAAGGAAGTAGAAACCATTACAACCGTTGATAGTGATCACCCTCACCGTGAGGAATCAAATACTTCTAACACTGTTATTTGTGAAAACTCTTCGTCTTTGGTTGCAGGTGAATCAAATATCTCAGAACCCAGCTCATCAGAGGGTTCCAATTCTGTAAACTCTTCCTCTTCATTCTCTTTATCTTCTATTTTTGATTTTCCATTTCTTTTATAAAACCAACAAAAACAAAATACAAAATTTGAAAAACTTTCATAAAATACAAAAACAATATAAAACCAAAAATCCAAAAATATTCTTCTCACGACATGTCTCTTGTATAATCGATATTCTGTACGTTTCTAGAAATGTCATTCAACAATGATACGGGTATGTACAGATGCTTGAGCGAGAGTTCTTTAATTTGTTTTCTAAAACATGTCGTTTCTCAAAATTTCTTCAAAAATGGCTTTCGTATTCATCAGTACGAAACCCGGACCGAAATGATGACTTTTGATTATTTTGTTTTTCAAATCAAAACTCGTGCTTTTTAATGAAAATCACAAGTGTACGCTGCAGTGCACTACATTTAAAAATGGTGAGAAATCATCATCATCTTGAGCACCTTTTCAAGATTGTTCAAAAAGATTTTTCAAAATCTTTCAAAATATTTTGTGCTCAAGATAACTCCCTCTAAAACCCTTTAATTGATTATGCTTTATTAAAGGGGGAGTATAAAACAAAAATGTTCCAAATTCATGCTTAAATCAAATACGTTTGTCTCCCCAAAAGATTCTAAAATGTTGTTTAATCCGTTGATATCAAAAAATATCACGAATATGCTATTTTTGAGGGGGAGGAGACGTGATTAAAATGTGATCAAAAAGTTTAATGATCGTTGTTTGAATCTCAAAATGAGCTCGACTCAGTTGAAACCAATGAATTGACGAGGAATCATGTACCATCCCGAGAAACTTTCTATGACTTGACCAGGATGGGTAATAATTTCAAGCTAGTTCTCTAGTGATGTAAACGTGTCTCGAATCGGTCTTGTTCATTTAAAGTCGATCAATTCAAAAAGTGCGAACTCTACCCTCTATGTGCAGATTTCTGTCAAAACATATAAGCCCATGTGAAGGGGGAGTGTTTCCGAAAATATAAAACTCACGGAGTGTTTCAAACATGTTTTCTATCATAAACACTTTGAGAGATTTTCAAGAAAAATGGTTTTATGGCAACAATAGGACAGTCATGGAGTTATAAGGTGACTAAGGATAGGAAATCCGTCCTATGATCCGCCAGAGCCAGAGGGATCTACCCAAGGACACCACCAACAGTTAGTATTAGAAGTCCTTAGGAATGATTGAAAAAAGGAGTAATGTGAGAAAGGAGAAAGAAGGGGTTGAAGAATTAAAAAGAAAAGTAATGAAAAAGGGTGAAAAGAAATAGCCCTTTATATTCAACCTTAGGGCAGAAACCAGGTTCAACTCATCTGCTACTGGTTGTCACTAAGATGACACTGGTATTGAAGACAAAGACGTCATGGACCCAGTGACGCACTGCACTAAACCTTCTAGCCAATCAATTCCTCTCAAAAGGGATTTGTTTCATTCTCACTGGGAACCCTACATAATCTATCGACTTTCTCTTAGAGATCGTTGGTATTTAAGAAGGAGACCCTCTCCCTAGTCTCCGCTCAGGAAAACCAAAATGCACTAATTGAGTTTAGAGCCACGAGATTCATCAAAAGATCTCATAGGAACACTTGACATGACATCGCTTGTTGTTCATCAATAAAGCACAAGTGATATATTCTAGAGTCCTACGCAGATCTTAGCAATCTGCCAGAACATTTATGAGAAGATTCACATTTGTGATCTTCAGTGATTGAATGGAAACTCCTGTCATGGTCAACATCAAGCAGCCCTGATAACAGGTCACTTCGGTAACTCCCCGTGGATTATGCTTAGTGTGTCTCAAACGGTCTACAGTCGTGGGGTGGTGCTTCGGTGTACCTCAGCGACTCATCTGAACTGTAGATGTACTTCGGTATATCGTGTTATCTCACTTGTGGGACTCCAGTTCAGGAACGGCCTTTGTAAGAATTAGAGATGTGTTTTCACACTATGCTGTTAACACTCTCGAAATTCAAACTTGTAAGTGCCGGAATCCGCTTATTACTAACCTGTTTTTATGTTTTCTTCTTATGGAAGCTCTGGAGCGGATTGATCGTGCAGATTCTCCACATGCTCATACCAACAACACATGAAAGTTCTCATCAAAATCAAAGGCAACAAAAGTTTAAGATGATTCTTCGTCAATGTCAAAGAATCTACAAAGTATAAAGACTCGAGAACTACATCATTGGAAATTCAAAGTCAAATAGAAGTGTGAGCATGGTGGAGAAAGATGTGGAGACACCTAACCAACGAAGTTGACAACGGCAGACAACCACATTATCTGATCACAAAGCATGAAGGAACAAAGAATCAAGACTATTCTATATCTACGCACAAAGTTCAAGCTCGAGAAAAGTAAAGACCAAATCAAGTGGAGCATCTTTTGAATGACCACCCCTTAGGGGGAGATTGTTAGCCTTAATAGTTTTTATTAGAAGTGATGGTCATTCACAATTTAGGAACTTTGTAACGTGTTTTAGATATCGTGCTAGAATAGTCAAAGGGCTCATGGATTGGGCTAAGCTAAATGGTTAGACGTTTAGTTAAGCTAGCCTTGTATAAGTTCATGTAACCCAATCCATGTCCAAGCCCATCTCACGGCCCATTGCCAAGCCTTAGGGCATTATCTCTCTTACTATAAATACCCCTCAAGTATGTCATTTGAGGGGTGTGCTTGAGTGTGTGTGTGTTTTCTTTGGAATAAAGTTTCCTTTCTTCTCTCTATCTCTCTAAACATACATACGCCTCATATCATTCAAGTCACCAAGTTCTTATCTTAATCTTCCTTCTACGCATAGCGTAACTGTTGTGGTTTACGCATAGAGTGTGTTTGTGTCTAAAGTTGTGATAAGGTATACGTGATAAAAGGGGCCTAACAAAATCCTATGATCCTTAGCCCAAGCCTAATAAGTAAGGAAGGGACTAGACATGTTGCCCTAGCTCCCTTCCCCTATAAATACTTGTGTAAACCTTCATTTGAATGTTGGTTGTTCATTTCACATATATTCCTACGCCTAAAGTTCTAATATTCATACGTGTGTATTGTGCGTGTGTTCAACCAATCTCTCTTTCATCTTATTTCTTACATATTGATCCTTGTGTTAACTTATGGTGACCTAACATTAACCATTTCTTTCAATGTATGGTTCTTTCTTTCGGCAATATCGTTCTATTAAGGTGAATAGGAAGAAGTGAACTCATGTCGGATTCGATGTTTCGCACACAGATCAACAAATGAAGACACATATTCACCTCCTCTATCATTTCCTGCAACCTTCATTTTATTATTCAGTTGATTCTCAAATTCGTTTTTGTATAAAACAAACTTGTCTATAGCTTCATCTTTAATTTTTAACAAGTAAACGTAGCAATACTTTGTACAATCATCAATAAACGTGATAAAGTACTTATTGCCACCTTTTGTGGGTAGTGATTTCAAATCACATATGTCAGTGTGTATCATATCAAGAGGTTCGGTTTTTCGTTCAACCGATTTGAAAGATGATCTTGTAAGTTTGGCTTCAACACAAGTTTAAAATTTGTATTTTGAATCAATCTGGAAATTAGGTATGCGATTAAATATAATCAAACGACGCATGTAATTAAAATTTGCATGTCCAAGACGGCCAAGCCGCACATTATAAGACTCAATCAAGTAAGCAGAAGAATTTATTTTACTGATACCATTCTTAACAACCATTACGTTGAGCTTAAACATACCAGTCATGGCATATCCCCTACCAACATACATTTGATTCTTAGAAAGAACAAACTTATCAGACTAAAAAATAAGACGAAAACCAAACTTGTTCAACAGCCAACCAGGCATAAGATTCTTGCGAATCTCTAGAACATACAAGACATTAGTCAACGTGAGCACTTTCTCAGATGTCATCTTCAAGATTACATCTCCTTCGCCCTTGATATCAGCAGTTGCATAGTTGCTCATGTATAGCTTCTCTCCACTATCAACTGCTCTGAAAAAGTGAAACATACTCTTCTCAGCACACACGTGACGGGTAGCCCCAGTATCAACCCACTATTCCCTGTTACTGGAACCTACCAGGTTAACTTCAGAGATCACGGAAATGACGTCAGACACCATAGCAATCATGTCCACATCTTCATTTACCATATTAGCCTGGCGTGGAGTCACCCGCTTCGGCATCTTACAGTTAGCAGCAAGGTGACCCGGCTGGTCACAGTTGAAACACACCCCTTGGAACTTCTGTTTCACAATTTTAGCTTTAGGAGCAAGGTACTCAGACTTCCCTTTGATCTTCTTGTCATTTTTTCCCTTTCCATTACCTTTACCTTTGACATTGGACTTTGAAGATGACGAAGCATGCTCAACCATATTTTCCTTGGCAGAATAAGGCGTATAAGCGTTTTTCTAAGCCAGCTTGTTGTCCTCTTCAATACGAAGATGAACAACCAAGTCTTCAACACTCATCTCCTTTTGCTTATGCTTCAGGTAGTTCTTAAATTCTACCCAGCTTGGAGGTAATTTTTCAATAATAGCAGCAAATTGAAAAGTTTCACTCAAGGTCATTCCCTCAACATGAATATCGTGTAGCAAAACCTGCAGATCTTGAACCTGACTCATCACATTCTTTGAATCAACCATCTTGCAATCCAAAAAACGAGCTACCATGAACATCTTTGTACCAGCATCCTCAGTTTTGTACTTGCGTTCCAATGACTCTCATAATTCTTTGGTAGTATTGATCTTATAGTACACATTGTACAAAGAATCCACCAAAACCATTCAGAACATAGTTGTGATACAAGAAGTCTGAATGTTTCCATGCTTCCATGGCTTAAACAACCTGTTTATTAGAGGATTGACCTTCTGTAGGAGGTTCCACGTAAGGTGGATCCTCTTTTAAGAACCGTGCAAGGTTCAAAGTAGTGAGATAGAAGAACATTTTCTATTGCCACATTTTAAAATTCTGCTAATTGAATTTCTATAGTTTCTCATCATGATTTGCAACCATGTTGGTAACTGGCGCACCAGATACATTCACAGTAGTAGTCACATGAGGTGTAGTGGTGTTTATCATCCTGAAACTTACCAAACACAAACAGTTAAGTCAAGTGTTATAAAATCGGTATCTAAGAAATTCAACCGTGATTTCTCTTAACTTGTACCGAATTTGCTTCAAAGAAACTCAATCCTGGTTTCAATGAATCTAGATTTGAATAAACCGAGTAAATAATCAAAGTAAATAGATCAGTTTAAAAGAAACACAATCTTGGTTTCAATATAACCTTATAAAATTAACTGCTTATAAAATCGTTTTAGATCTATACACCAAATCTGTTAATTAAAATCATGTTTCTTAAACTGCTTTTTCCAAAGAAACTCAATCTTGGTTTCGACAGAAAATAGTTTGTGCAAAAATCTGTTAAATAAGATTAATCTCATTTAACAAAGTGTTTTTAATTCTGTTACACAGAATCTGTTTTAAGATTGTAGGAAACGGTGCACACTATTATTAATAAATCAGATTACAAATAACAATAACTAAATTAACAGAAGATAAAAGACAAAAAAATAAATAACATACGGAAAGGGGTAGAAGCAGAAGACAAACTCTAAGAACGATAATTAGAAGAAAGCAGTAAAGGTCGGTCAAGACACGCGGCTCGTGTTAAACATGATTCCTTTAAAACAGATTCGTCGTTTGTTTCCCAGGGTACAACGGCCAAAGCTGATGTACAGCCGGACGTGACAAACTTTCCTGAAAAATCACGGAAGCAATGCGTGTTTCTGGTCGAGGAATTGCTGGAAATCGCCTACTATGGAGCTGCATTTTCTGGATATCTAAAACCGAATGAGTTATGTATTTATTTATAATAAATAGCTATCTTGTTCTCAAAGATTAAATAAACGCCATAATTAAACAAATCAGTTAGTTAAAACACGATTTGCATATATTTTATTTACACAAAGATATTCTTTATACTTTTTCAATAAGTTTCAAATCTATTCCAAAAATAGATTTATATAATTCAGGAAAATGAATCTCGAATTTGCAGTAAAAAGATGCGCACGTAGGCGAGGTTTCGGAGCTGCAGTCGTGTCCGCAGGTCGCGCGGGCACGCATGAGTTTAAAATCTTCGAACCCATTTTGGCCCAGAAATCCTGAAATATGCGCGCGCGCACGTAGGTGTTGGAGTAAACCAACTAAAAGAATTTGATAGCCAATACCAAGATTTCTTTTTTAAACCCTTTTCATTTCCTTAATGGGGCGATGTGGGATACTCTCCAAATCCCAATTTGTTGTGTTTCAAGTGCCTCACTTTAAAACACGATATCTCATTCATATCCACTCTATTTTTTTTATACATTTTAGCTCGTTACGAAACTCTCGTCAAGGAGAGCGCAAAGCTACTAAGAAATATAAATATATATAACATATACATATAATAAATAGTGTCCAAAATTTTCGCAAAATTCATTTTGCAACAACCATTTTTCCAACAATAATAACTCCAATGAGTTTATGATGCTACCCCAAAGGTCTAGAGTTTAACACATCTCATAGGGTAAGATGCATTATTAGATCTGTTTCAAAAGAAAGTTGACAAGTATGGTGAGTATGTACTATCGGAGGAGCAACAATATATTTCTATTTGTCCATCAGGTCCTAACTGTAGTCAATATCTATTGATAACCACGAGATACCTTGCTCAACTTAGCTTTGTATGAACAACCATATCTCTTCCCGAGGGAGTCATTTTCAAATGGATAAAATACAAATGATACTTATTTACTATCAGTTTCAGATATTGAATATGTAGATTGACCAGATGTACTAATTGGGTGACCCTCTAAGGTGACAACAGTCAATTTAAAAGTTGCAATAACGGGGGATCCCCTGTTATATGAAGCGTTTTTACTGTGGAATTTGCACTCATTCCTATAGTAATAGAATTGATGAATTTGTACTCAGCGTACAAATTTTCAGCATCTACTTAATGGACTTGCACTACTTCTATAAGAATGAGTGCGAATTCCACAGTCAAAAAACACGTTTTCATATAAAGGGGATGTTAAACCATCCCCCGTTATTGCAACTTAACCTGACTACTATCGCCTTAGAGGGTCACCCCATTAGTAAATTTGGTCAATCCACATATTCAATATTTGAAACTGATGGTCAATTAGTATGAGTTGTATTTGATCTATTTGAAACCATACTCCCTCGGGATTAGCTATGTATGTTTAAACAAAGCTTAGTTGAGCAAGGTATCTCGTGTTTATTCAGATATTAGTTTTGATACAAGTAATTACCAAAATCCAAAAACTAAGAGACATGTGTATTAGATATTCGTAATAGATTTTATTTAGCTAACGCTACAATAAATACGTAAAGTTAGTTTTTTTATTTCATATATGTTCGCACTCTCGTCTTTATACACTTGTTATGTAATCTTATTATTTCTCGACAAAATATTCAACTTACTTTTTAAGATTTTTTTATTTAGGTTGTGGGTGTTCAAAAAATATCCGTATTCGGGTATTCAAAAATTTGATCAAACATTATTAAAAAGTTGGGTTTTATGAAATATCAATTTTGGAACTCATATAAAAGTTTTTCAAAAATTATAGATATTTGAATATTCGGATATATAAAATTGTTACTCAAAATTTCATATATTCGAATTGAAAAAACTTAGCTAAATTAATGGGTCTAATATAAAACCATAATCGCAAATTTCGGATATCCAAATTTGTTATATAACTAGTTAGGGTGAAGGCTGAATATACGTAACAAACTTTTCTCAAATTACCCAATATACGTAACATACTTATTTTAATCTCCACGTACGTAATATACTTTCAAATCTTTACCAATATACGTAATATTGACAGGTTACCACTTTAAAAAGTTACAATAATGGTCCTTGCCGTTTGCGTTGGCTTTCACCGTTAGTCCTTTGACATTTTTCACTTAAAAAAGTTACAGTAATGGTCCATGTGGTTTGATTTGACTTTCACCGTTAGTTCTTTGACTTTCATCTGTTTCATACACGTTTTTATACACGTTTTTACATGTTTTTAAACATGTTTTTACACACGTTTTTTTTACACACTTTTTTTACACATTTTTATACACGGTTTTATATACGTTTTTTTACACGTTTTTATACACGCTTTTTAAAAACGTTTTTATATACGTTTTTTTACACAATTCTATGCACGTTTTATATACGGTTGTATATACCTTTTTCACACGTTTTTATACACGTTTTTTTACATGTTTTTATACACGTTCTTTACACATTTTTATAAACATTTTTACATGTTTTTATACACGTTTTTTACACATTTTTATACACGTTTTTATGCACATTTTTATACACGGTTTTATGTACCTTTTTTTGCACGTTTTTTATACATATTTTAAAAAAAACGTTTTTATATACATTTTTTACACGATTTTATGCACATTTTTATACACGATTTTATATACGCCTTTTACACGTTTTTATACAAGTTTTTTACACGTTTTTATACACGTATTTTGCACACGTCTTTATATACGTTTTTTTTACATGAATATATGCACGTTTTTATACAGAGTTTTATATACGTTTTTTACACGTGTATAAAAACATGTATAAAAATGTGTGTGAAAAACGTGTATAAAAATGTGTAAATAACGTGTATAAAAACGTGTAAAAATGTATATAAAATCGTGTATAAAAACGTGCATAAATTCGTGTAAAAAACGTATATAAAAACGTGTGTAAAAAGGTGTATAAAAATGTGTATAAAACATGTAAAAATCATGTATAAAAATGTGTATGAAACATATGAAAGTCAAAGGACTAACGGTAAAAGTCAAATCAAACCAAAGGGACAATTATTATAACTTTTTTAAGTGAAAAAATGTCAAAGGACCAATGGTAAAAGCCAACGCAAACGGCAGGGACCATTATTGTAACTTTTTAAAGTGGTAACCTGTCAATATTACGTATATTGGTAAAGATTTGAAAGTATATTACGTATGCGGAGATTAAAATAAGTATGTTACGTATATTGACAAATTTGAGAAAGTTTGTTACGTATATTTAGCCTTCACCCAACTAGTTATTACTAAATCCGTTAAGTTATTTACATTAACAACAAAAACTTATTGTCGAAAATGTCTAAAAAAACCATGAGACGAATTTATAATAAACAATAATAAAGTATTCATAATCAGTATTCCAATTGTTTTGAAAAATTGAATACTTAAAACATAAACAATAATTGAATAAAGTCGCACCTTATTATGTTTGTGAACCGTACTTTACATTTTTACTAGCCGGTTGCCCGTGTGTTGAACTAGTGAGTAAACCTAAAACCCCAAAAAAAAACATTGTTTTCAATTTTTTTTCTTTATGATGACCTAAAAAAAACCTCAATTTTTTTTGTTTTAAACTAAAAATTACAGTTCTTTCTGGCTATTACAAATTAAACCCAAAACATAATAACTCATTACCACAAATCACTCAAATTCATCTCTATCAACAATTAAAATAACCTTGTATTCATAGATTAAAATAGATTTTTTGTACAAAGTCAATTAAGCACTAATAAGCTTACGTTAACAACTTCACTACTAACAATTCAACGGCTAGAATACTACTACTCAAACTAGGGAGCACATAACCAGTTTCAACCTTCTCTTTTTGGTTGAAACTGGGAGTACACTCACTCCCATGTTGTGTGTTAGCTTGTTGATTTGTTTTAGTCGTTTGTTTATTAATTTTATTTTGCGACTTATTTTCCTCTGGAATGTGAACTTCTTCCAAAGACCTCCTCTATGTTTATCAACCTTTTCAAAGATTGAATGTGCTTCTGTAACCAACTATTGAAGCTGTTTCACCCAGATGCCGTGTGCTAATTGACCTTCTTGTCCATCGAGATCAGACAATCTCGTGACAACCATCTCTAGGTTTTCGCGAAGGAGCTTAATGTTTTTATTGAAACCCCACACCAATGAGATTTCTTTACCCATTGACAAACAAGCAAAGTTAATGACGGGTGCACATAATAACGCTTCCACTGAGAGATTATTGCAGTTTCAATGAGGTGATTTTTAGTTTCAATGAGTTGAGAACAATGAAGAAAAAGTTAGGGATGGACATAATATTTATATTTGCAGTAAAAACGCGGCATCTATTTTTAACCCTCTTTGAATGATGTTTTTTCCCTTCAACTCGAGACCCTAGTGATTATTGTCAAAAATGTCTCAAAATTTGGATTTCGGCTTGTTAGATCTTATGCTTGAAGCACATAAACAAATTAGTATTTATTATAAAATTTTTTAACTAAACAATAAACATCAACATAAAATCAACTTATAGTAAATTAAAAATAGACTAAAATACACCGTTGGTCCCTAAACTTGGCTCGAAGGATCGTGATGGGACGAACCTCGCCCTTTTCATCGCGATGGGACAAACCTTGGCCTTTAAATGCCAAATCAGTCCTTTTGACCAAGTCAAAGTCTGATTTTTGTTTTGTAGTCGAGGGTATTTTAGTCCATACACATTTATACTTTTATAACACATTTATGTTTTACCCCTTCATCTTTCATCCTCTTCATCATCTACCCTTTCATGTTTCAACCCTTTTGTGCTATTAGTCCCATAACAGCTAAGTTTTAACATAATAACACAACAAGAGTTACCATGTGCAGATACTGAGGTAAATATTACTAGCAACATATTAATGTAATTTCTATACTGTGTATCGAGTAGCTATAAACTATAATTAAATACATCTATACAAATTCAGTTTGATTCTACAATATACAAGTACGTATATATACAAATCACCCGAGAAGCTGCATTTCACCATACTGGAACTCTAAGTTTAGAAATGGTAATGCGTAAAAGCCCATCCCTGCAAAAGTAAATTCCATCAGCATCAAGTTTCATCAAGTTTCTTTTATGGGTCAAACAGAGATAAAATGAAACTTTTGGAGTGGTCAAAATTCGTCTAATTATTTTGAACTCGTAAACATAATGATACAAGTTTTAATCATATTTGACACACTAGTTGTTCTACAAATAATTATTCAAAAAATTATGTTATATGGAGAAAAAGTGTTCCAAGACAACCCAACGCGTACCAAAACGTCTTATTTTGACCCCATTACAAAAAATTAAATCTCACTGAACTGATAAATGCTGTAATCACATGCGGCATGTCAATAATTTTTAATAACTAGAAAATTAGAACAAGAACAAAGGCTGACACCAGGGATAAACTGATGGTGCTGACTTACAAAAATTCAGCTGAAACAGAATCAGGGTTCACGTCGAAGGGTAGTGGCCAGGTGATTTCAAACGGTTCTTCAAGAACATCCCCTTTGTAATATGACGAGCTGGAGCGATCACTTAAAGAGTAGGCTGTAGTCCTCCCTTTGGTTGTTTGCACAGTCAAACTATCAACAAATATTTGACAGCATTTATTAGTAAATTTAAAGATAACACATAAACATAGCGGGAGATTGGCTTGTAGTCAGTCACAACTAAAAGTGTCGAGTTTTGCTTAAATGCCTGTAAATGGGTCGTTAACTGTTCGGACCAACTAGAGATGGCGATTTCGACCTATTTACTTGTAAACAGACCGATTAGGCTATCTTTAATTTCCACGTGTCAGACCAGAAAACTATAAAAAAAAACAGCTATGAAGGACATTGGTCAAATGGTTCGAACATAACCAACTGGATTCAACCCCTGCCCATTTTGACCCCGTACAAAAAACTACACGCTTAACCCGGATCCAGTGTGACTCACACTTTCGAAATTATGCCCAATCAATCAAAGTTATAAGATATAGAGAATATAATATATATATATATATATATATATATATATATATATATATATAATATATATATATGTCACGATCGATAATCACATACCAACATAATAAGGTTTAACAGCTTGCTAAATATATTGCTATACCATGAGTTTTACTTCCTAGATATATCTAAGAAACTCAAATTCTAAAGAGAAATAAAAGTCGCATATCAATTAGCAAGGTTTACTAAAGGGACTATGAGAAGAGACTTCAAAGGGGATATCAATGAAAGTTTACCAGATATCGTATTCCCTCGTGAAGTAACTGGACTCCTTTTCTTGACGTGACATCAACAGCAAGAAGATGAGTCACGGGCTTCAAGGTAAGGGCCCAATGTGAATCACACTATTGGTTAATAGCAAATTCAAATTAAATATCTAGAGTGAACATTTCAGCTTTGACATGCCAAGAGAAAAGAAAAAGAACCTCGTTAGAATTGTGGACAAGACCATTCATCAAGAGTGAACATTCCAGCTTTGACATGCCCAGCTTGAAAACAAACAAGGAACTCTCTTGAGATGATTCACGAAAATATTGATCCTTTTCGAGCTTTAATAAAGTATCTTGAGGTGGTGTTTTTGTGTTAGGTCACTAGTTTTACAAACACAAGTTATAGAGAAAGAGATAAAGGCGGATGAACAAATACCAAACACACACACACGTATAAAAGAGAAAGGTTAAGCGTAGAAGTATGTGAAAGAGTAACTTGAACAACCAACCCTCAAACGAGGGTTTACAAGAGTATTTATAGGAGGGAAGCTAGGGCAACACTCCTAGTTCCCATCCTTTCTTATATGGGCTTGGGCCTAAGCTTATGGGCCTTCTACATAAGCTTAAGGCTAATAACAAACATAAAGGCCATAATAAAGCTAACTATTACATATTAATTACTAACACTTGATTATGTTTTAAGAGTGATTCCAACAATCTCCCCCTCAAGTGTTGGTGATGAACGGTGAAGGCGTTGATGTAATAGTAGCTCTGACGTCTTCTGACATTCTTCTTTCTTGTGAGAGGAATTGCCTTGATTCGAACAATCTCCCCAGTGTAGAGAGATAGTTATCTTTGAACAGTTATGCTTTGACGTCATCATTAACTTTGTTCTTTGATTATTGTTCCTTGTGGTGAAAGTGATAGTATGTTGTTGTCTGCATCAGTCTGCCTCAGGTCTGCTTCGCTGCTCCAGTGTCTCCACGTCATTCTTCAACATGCTCACACGCTCTTTGACGTTGGAATTCAATGAAGTTCTCTAATTCTTTAACTTTGTAGATTATTTGGTTTGACGAAGAATCATTCTGATGGTTGTGTTGCTTTTGAATAGAACTTCCATTAGTGATGATGTTGGCGTGAGCATGAGAAGAATCAGCACGATCATCCCGCTTCGGAGCTTCCATAAGAAGAAAACATTTCAAACGGTTAGTAATAAGCAGGTTCCGGCACTTACAAGTTTGAACTTCGAGAGTGTTAACAGCATAGTGTGAAAACACAACTCTAATTCTTACAAAGGCCGTTCCTGAACTGGAGTCCCACAAGTGAGATAACACGATGTACCGAAGTACATCAACAGTTCAGATGAGTCGCTGAGGTACACCGTAGCATCACCTCACGACTGTAGACCGTTTGAGACACACTCCGCGTAATCCACGGGGAGTTACCGAAGTGACCTGCTGTCAGGGCTGTTTGATGTTGACCCTGGCAGGAGTTTCCATTCAATCACTGAGGATCACAGATGTGAACCTCTCATAAATGTTCTCGACAGATTGCTAAGATCTGTGAAGGACTCGATATGAACCACTGATAATCTTATTTGGTGATCGTCAAGTGATAAAATATCAAGTGTTCCTAAGAGATCTTTTGATGAATCTCATGGCTCTAGACTCAATAGTGCGTTTTGGTTTTCCTGAGTGGAGACTAGGGAGAGGGTCTCCTTCTTCAATACCAGCGATCTCTAAGAGAAAGCCAATAGTTTACGTAAGGTTCCCTGTGAGAATGAAACAAGCTTCTGTTGAGAGAAACTTGAGTGGCTAAGAAGGTTTAGTGCATGCGTCACTGGGTCCATGACGACTTTTAATCTTCAATACCGGTGTCACTAAGTGACAATCAGTAGCATATGAATTGAACCCGGTGTCTGCCCTAAGTTGAATAATCTGGAGGGCTGTTTCTTTTCACCCTTTACTTTACATTTCTTTTTGATTCTTCAACTCCTTCTTTTCTCCGATTCTCATTTTCTCCTTTTTACAATCATTCCTAAGGACTTCTAACACTAACTAATGGTAGTGTCCTTGGGTAGATCCCTCCGGCTCTGGCGGATCATAGGACGGTTATTCCTAACCTTAGTCGCCTTATAACTCCATGACTAACCTATGTTGCCATTAAAACCACAGTTTGTGAAAAATCTCTCAAATGGTTTGTAAATGAAAAACATGTTTGAACCACTGTGAGAGATAAGGTTTTGCATAAATACTCCCCCTCCACATGTGCTTAAGAGTATTAATGGTTTAAATGCACAGTGAGGAAAGAGCGCGCACTTATTGAATTGATCCACTGAAGATAGACAATCCCCCGCGAGACACGGTTACGTTGCATAGTTAAAGAGTTACATTGTCAGCTTTTAGGTGACAACTAGCTCTAATAACTACCTTGAAGGTGTAGACAAACCTCGAAAGGTTTTCATACCCGTCAGAGTTCATGTCTACCAAGAGTATCTCGAATGGTACTTTCTACTTGGACAAGTCCTTTGCGAGACATGTTTACATTACTAGCGAACTAGCTTGAAATTATTACCCGTCCAGGACAAGTCTTTTCGAGTTACAAACAGTTTAGTACCGTCAATTCGTTGGTTAAGTCTGAGGTACACAGATTCATTTGCATTTTGCACAACATATTTCTTATCACACAATTTTCTCCCCCTCAAAAATGGCATATGAAAATGTTATTTTTGAAACGTTTGAGAATAAATATGACCATTTCGAGTGTTGCGGGAAGAGTGTCCACTGTGAACAATTTGTGAACAAAGTTTTAATTCAAATACTCCCCCTCAACAAGTGATATAAACGGTTGAGGTATTGAAAAACATACGGGGAAGTACTTGTTCTTTTGAGCAAAACCTTGAATAATGAAAGGTTTGATAGGTTTTACTCAAAAGTAAGAAGCTTTCGCTCCTTTTATAAGGATTGTGGCACTGAAGCGTACCACAGGGTCCTTTCTTGACAATTACGGGTTGTACACTGTTATGTGTGCACAAGCTATAGACATATATAATTACACATCCAAATTTGTAATGAAAGAACCAATTCAAGGGGTACCAGGAAGTGCAGTGATGTTCCCAGGAGTGCGCAAAGGGCGTTGAAAGCCGGTTATGTTAATCCTGGGTCGACCACCAACATAGCTCTCCAATCGTCTGAACTGATCCCGTCTGAACAACCTTTCATCAATCATTGTGATGATCCTTCTCACATTCCTCCGATCCTGAGAATTCCATCGCTTAGGGTTCCCAATGTTTTCACGTATATCCTTCAATCGATAAGCTAATCCGTCCCTAACCATCTTCAGAGTATGATCTCCAAATTTGTGAAGCTCATTACACGCCATCAAGCAATTGTGATGAAGTTCACTACGATAAACGACACCAAACGGTTTGCTGATGAGCGTTAATTGTGATAGCTGGTTGATATCGGGAAGATCAAGCTGTGGTGGAGTGAAGTTGACACGTTTCTGATATGATTCAACGGCAAGCTGAAGATCTTCAACACGTTCTTTGATGACTATGCGTCTGATGAAGATGAGCAGTGACTTGATGAATTCACGTTGTACTTCAGTTGGAAATTGTCTCATGCGACCTTGAACTTTGGCAAGATACATGTCTTCAATATCGTTGATGTTCAAATTCTCAAAGTCAGCTTCAGAGAGTGCATAGTCCCTTTCGTCTTGTCTTTTGACCACAATCTTCTTGAGAAAAGTGTAGTCCCATTTAGACGATAGACCAACATGTTGGATGGCCACGATACTTTTATTACTGAACACTGCATGTTGAGACTTCTGGACCAAGCAGCTTCTGTAGTAGATTCTTCGGCGTTCCGGCCAATGGTGAATCCCATACATTGCATCTTGGTCATACGCTACCACTTTGTCAGAGAACATGTGGGTAGCACGTTCCTCGATGGCCATACAATCAGAGTATATGGCAGCAGGGAATGGAAGTGTCAGAGATGTAGCGTATTTCCTTGAACCATCGCCACCGTGTTGAAGAAAATCTAAGTCTTTGTTGAAGAAATGTCTGAAAGGAATCCTAGGCTGATCAGGTTGGCCAATGGTAGGTAGAGGTCGAGACCAGTCGGTGTAATATGGAGGATTGTCCCATTTGGTGAAGTCGATGTTTGCTTCTGGGTTGAGCCAATCCATGTTATTAGACATGGCTCGAGCAATGTTTTCAAGGTGATATTCAACCTCGATTGCACTTTCCGAGCTGTCTTTTAAAAGTAGGAATGCTTCATTCTTGATGCGCTTCAATTCAGATTTCGTCATCTTCTTCACCCGGAACCTTTCTTGCAAAATCTTTGCATGCTCCAAGGTACTACCGTCTACCAGTTCTTGACCATCTTCAGGGTAGGGAGTGTTGTTAACAAGTGTAGCAAACCATTCAAATTCTTCAGTTTTATCGTCATCTAGCCATGATACGACGTCAGTATGAAGCGTCTTCTTCTTCTTTTTCGAAGGCTTAGATGATGATTCTGGTTTCTGTCCTTGTTTGGGAGAGGTGGGTTGTTGTTGGGGCTCAAGGACCTCTTCATCGTCACCACCCGTATATTCAAAGTGATCACCGGTTTTTTGAGTCTGGGGTGGTAACTCGGAATCGTCCTGAGGTTTATCAGTTGAAGAGCGAGGAGGAGATCTTCGTTGAGAAGGAGTCCATTGAGGTGGGGGTTGTATAGACGAAGATTCACCAGATTGCTTCTGACGTTTAGATGCAGAGTCCTTGTCCTTATCATCGTCATCTCTTGGCCGTTTGGGTTGATCGGCTGACTCCTTGCATGATGATCTGAGTTGAAAAGCAAGTAGACCTTCGAAAAATTTAGCTTCATCCGAAGTAAACGTTCCAGATCGCTTTGACATTTGCATCACTAGTTTAGCGATTAACTCAGATTCAGAGAGATCAGCTTCTTTGGCCATTGTATGTTTAACCAATGCGACGATGTTAGGGGTGAGTTGTCTGGAAAATACTTCTCTAGTCACACCGGGGACAGTGTCGAGAAGAAACTTGTGGGTATGATCTCTTGCTGACTTCTCCAGTTCCTTTTGGACTTTAGGAACGATATCCTGAAGGTACTTTTGAGTGTAACCTTCAATCATTTCATTCAGTTCCTCTTTACGATGATCTTTCATGAATTCCTGAATAACTTTCCTTTCTTTCTGCATCTTGTCATTCTCATCATGTAAGTACTGCATTTGGTCAGCATACCAATTCAGTTTTCTGTGGAGCATGTCCTTCTTTCTAACTTGTTTGACAGCTTTCACAATTCTTTCATGTGTTTGAGAAATCCAAGATCGAGGTGGTTTCTTTACTGATTTGGATGATGATTTGGTTGACTTCTTAGATGGTGGTTGTGATGAATGAGACGAAGAATCCGATGATGATGAGATGTGAGGAGATTCCGGGTCCTTTGGTGGTTCAGAAGTTTCCTTCTGTGAGCGTGTAGGACTATCCAGAAGCACATCGTCGTAAGCAGCATCTTTATCTTTCTCAGTTTCTGGTTCCTCAAAATCATATACAATAGTATCCTCTGCAGGCTTTTGTTGTTGCACAAGAGTGGTGGCACCAGCTTCCTTATCGGGTTGATTAACCGCATCAGGAGTTGGTGAAGATTGAGCTGCACCACTTGACCCACCGGGGCCACCCATTTGGTCTTTAGCAAATTCTTTAGCCTTTTGAAGATGTCTGACGATTTTATACTTCTTCCTGTATGATTTATCCAGTTGCTCTTCTTCTTCTTCAGAGCTCTCATCATAGGGTACAATTGCTGGAGTCTTCCCTTTTCCTTGGACAGCTGGAGGACTTGGAGGTTTTGCTACTGAGGCAGGTGCTTCGGTTGCAGTTACAGAGTAATGAACCTCTTCATCTGTATCAGTATCTTCAGAGCTCTCGTCCACAAGCTTTCTTTGCGGTTCAAGTGTGGGAATAGGTTCGGCTTCCTTTACGGGAACAATCCTTTTAGAAGGAGGATTCCTTTTAGGAAACTTCCTTTGACTCACAGTACTTGTTGCGCTTCCTGCACTTCCTCTTCTGGTTCTCCTTACAGGTGTTCCAGAAGATTTTTCGTCGAGATGACCAACTTTGCCTTGTCTAACTGCTTCCAGATACCTTTTGTACGTTTCGAGCTTTCTGACATCTTCAGTTAGAAGGAAATCTGGCAACACGGCACCTTGTTTCTTTGTAGACGATTCCTTGATTCTGAAAGATAGAATAGGCTCCGTCAACATATCGTGATTGTCGGGGTCATTGGGCCTCTTGGGAATATCAGGATGAAGTCCAAGTGCTCTCTGGATCAACAGTTTAGTATATCTGATGTAGGGAATCTTTGAGCCAAGCTTGTTGAGAAATGACATCATGTCATCCCAAATCAGAGCTTCGATAGCGATGTGTTTCATGTTGACCAATGCCCAAAATATTTGCAGTTCCATGAGCTTAGGATGCTCATAGCCACTATCACGACCAGAAACAGACTTGGTGATGATCATGTAGAGAGTTCTCCATGGTTGAGGAATACTCTTAAGCTCTACGTGAGAATGCTTGGTGATTACTCCTGTAGCCTCGTCATAATCGATGTTGATTAAGAATTGGAGAGTGAGCTCTTCAGCATGTGTGGCATATAGTTTGGTTGGTTCGACTTCAGGAATTAGGAGAATAGCCCTTAAGTCTGCAGGTGTAATGGTGACTTGTTTGTGATTCAGAGTCACCGTCACAGCAGTCTGTCCTTTGACCCTTTCCATAGTGTTCCAGAACTGTTGGATGTAGATCTCAGGAACAGTTGCAGAGTGAGTGAGCATATTCTGATACGGATGAGTCCTCAGAATATCAATAGCAATTAAACACGAAGACTCAGAGCAAGTGAGGGTGTCAAAGTCAACATGGAGATTATTCTTTCCTATCTTCATTGGATAGCCATAAGGATAGATATCAGCAATGGAGAGAACTTCTGATGCATCCACATTCATTTGTTCAGCCATGTCGTGATCTGAAATAACATTAGCCAAAAGAACCAACATATCGAAAGACATAATGTTAGTCAACAGAAGGTCTTATTGTCTAGTTATTGAATGTACAGTGTCAATGATTGTTACGAGTCCTAAGTCACTTGTATGTCCAATAGTCCAATGACGTCGTGAAATGTTTTGTGAGTTAGTTAACTTTAAGTTTTAAAGTTTATGTTATCACATATGGTTCACAACATCTCAAACGTTTTAGATTTATTAGTGACATTATTGGATTCGTGACGATATGATAAGTTTATTTACAAGTTTGTACACGTAACAATTCATAACGAAGGTATGATCCAGGCTTATGCGTAGGATTGGTAAAGTTATGCGTAGACAGAAAAGATATATGCGTAGGTGTAAACTTACGCGTAGGATCCTAACTTACGCGTAAGAAATATTATGTGTAAGAAAAATTGGACCTTATGCGTAGAGGTTACGCGTAGGCATATATTAACCTTACGCGTAAGGTTACTCGTAAGAGTTGACCTTATGCGTAGAGGTCACTGTTTACGCATATCCTTCACAGGATACGCGTAGTCCCATATGTAGAACCTTATGCGTAGAAGCTACGCGTAAGACTAATCTTACGCATAACATGCTACGTTTAAGGTGATCCTTATGCGTAGAGTTACAACAACCTTGATTCTGAATTTTAAGTGTAGCAAGCCTGAAACAAAGCATCATATCATCAATTTTGACACATAACATTTATTTTATGACAGATCAAAACACAATTGTTCATATAAACAGTTAAGCGTAGAAAACCTTACGCGTAGTTTAAAACCCTAAATCTACGCGTATGAATTTTAGCCATAGAATATGCACCAAAGTTTTTCTGGTATGTCATAGATGTTGTGAGAGTATAGTGACCAAGTTTTAACACTTAGTTTGCAATAAATCAAAAGTACCCAAACTCAAGAACCTTAAACCCTAATTTCTAATTCTGACACAATTAGTGTTTCTGGGTGGTTATAGAGCATGGAAATCATCAATTTATCATCATATAAACATTACACAACAACCTTTTTGACCAAAACACTTCACATTTGAAAACACCCAAATTCGACTTATAAACCCTAATTATAACAAACCATTAAAACGTGTTTCTGGGTGTGTTTTGAGCTTAGAAATGATATTATAGATGTTGTTAAAACATTTTGACACATTCTTTTTAACCACAAACACACTATCTTGATCTTGGGTTCATACGCATAAGCGTAGACCACAAAATCAACCATAGAACATAATTTGACCGTTGGATTTAAGTACAAATCAAAACCTATGTTTGAAAATACGTTAAGATTGTTAAACAACTTACAAATCGATGATCAAAAAACACGAAATTCTTGAATGAATCTTAGGCGTAGGATGTGTTTAGGTTTAGAATTAAATGTGAAGTGAAAGTTAGGTGGGGAGGTATTTTATTAAAATAACTTTAACATTTTGACAGTTTTGATCCCTCCACCTTTTCCTTTTTCAAACAAAGCCATTTAACTTCCAATTTTTGTTACCAAACAAAGATTTTTAGGAAAGAAACTTGACGACACTCCCCCTCGACTTAAGAAATAATGAAAGGTTATAAATTTAGTCTGAGGAGTGTCATTTAACAAGAAAATTCACCACCATTGTAAAATGAAACAACCGAGATATGAAAACATGCAAGTACACTGATGTTTTGAAACAGTTAAGTGAAAATTTTCTCCCCCTCAACACGTGATCGTAAAAAATACTGAATTTTGAAGGATTACAGTGTTGAAGGAAGAAATGTACTTGCCATGTTGAAAGATTATAGATTAGAAGAATATTTTTGTTGTTTTATAAGATTTTATATTTTTGTATTTTGTTTTTGAAAAATTTATTTACAAAAGAGAGTTTTGGTGTTTGACAGGTTTTTAAGACTGTTTTAGGAGGTCATCCAATTCCTCTTGAGTCAAACACCTCATACCAATCTGGTGGACCAACTCATTAAACCTAGCGGGAGGCAAGGCTTTGGTGAGCAGATCTGCCAATTGATATTCAGTACCCACAAAGTATAATTCAACGGTACCCTGTTCCACGTGGTCCTTGATGAAATGATAGCGTAGATCGATGTGCTTTGATTTCGAGTGCTGAACTGAGTTGCACGAGATTGCAATGGCACTCCGATTGTCGCAGTACATCGGGATTCTGTCAAATACGTAACCATAGTCTTTGAGTTGTGTTCTCATCCAGATGACTTGAGCACAACACGCGGACATGGCTACATATTCTGCTTCGGTTGATGACAGCGATGTACAATCCTGCTTCTTTGATTGCCAAGACACCAGTTTATCACCGATAAATTGTAGAGCTCCTGAGGTACTTTTCCTTGAGTCTAAGCATCCTGCGTGGTCAGCGTCTGAAAAACGATTAGTTCAAAACCAGAATCTTTCGGATACCAGATCCCCACGTTAATGGTTCCCTTGATGTATCGGAGGATTCTTTCAGCCTCAGAGAGGTGGGTTTCAGTTGGTCGCGACTGATAACGGGAGCATAGATAAACGGCAAAGACAATATCAGGTCTGCTAGCTGTTAGATACATGAGGGACCCAATAATACTTCGGTATTTGGTAGGGTCAACTAATTTCCCATGTAAATCAGCGTCTAGCTTCTTGGTATGAGCCATGGGTGTGGCATAAGTGTCACAGGTTGTCATTCCAAATTTGTTTAACAGCTCAAGGGCATATTTGGACTGAATCAAGAAAATACCACGGGGTGATTGATGAACTTGCAATCCTAGAAAGAATGTAAGTTCACCCATCATGGACATTTCAAAATTTTTCTTCATTAGTTTTGCAAAAGCGATTGAAAACTTTTTATGTGTAGACCCAAAAATGATGTCATCCACGTAAATTTGAACAATTAAGATATGTGCCCCGTGATATTGTATAAAAAGAGTTGGGTCAACCGAACCTTTGGTGAAATTATTAGCAATGAGGAAAGATGATAGCTTATCGTACCATGCCCAAGGGGCTTGTTTGAGACCATAAAGAGCTTTGTTCAGTTTGTAGACATGGTTCGGGAACTCAGGATCAACGAATCCATCTGGTTGGCTGACATAGACCGTTTCTTTAAGTTGTCCATTGAGAAACGCCGTTTTGACATCCATCTAATAGACCGTCATATTCATATGAGCTGCGAACGCGAGAAATATCCGAACAGCCTCAAGACGAGCAACCGGAGCAAAAGATTCTTCAAAGTCTATTCCCTCTTCCTGACGATAACCCTTAGCAACTAGACGTGACTTGTTTCGGATGACGTTCCCTTCAGCATCCAATTTGTTTTTCCAAATCCATTTTAGACCAATGACGTAGACCCCTGTTGGTCTTTTAACCAGTTCCCATACTTCAAGACGTTTGAATTGGTTGAGTTCTTCCTGCATGGATTCAATCCAGTTGTCTTTTGTCATTGCGTCTTTAATGTTTTTAGGCTCAGATTGGCAGACAGTGAGTGCATAAATGCAATGTTCACCATCTGTGTGAAGACGTTGTCTTGTAACGACTGGTTGATTTGGGTTGCCAATAATTTTAGCCAGAGGATGGTCTTTTGTCCATCGGTGTGTAGAGGGTTGATGTTGGTATACATTGTGCAGATTCTGAGGATTCAAATGGTTTGTTGAAGATTCCGCGACATCTGGTGCAGCAGTCTCATTAGCAAACGGGTTAAAGAATGCATTTGGATCAAAATCTGCAGGTGGGGGTACTTCATTCAGAATATCATCAGCCGGTTCATCATTGTTGGAAGCGGTGTGTTCAACTGTTGTGTTGGAGTCAACTGGTGTAGGTGCATCTTCAACCGTAGTTGTTGTAGCAGGTGTATCAGGTATAGGAATATTATCAGGTTGTGCAGCGGAAACAGCGGATACACCTGGAGCACGTTCATCAATATCGTCACAGAACAGAGGAGCAAATAACCTTTCCATTTGTTGACGAGTTAGCTGGGGGCTTTGTTCAGCTGATGATGGGGGTTGAGGGAAGTTTAAGCGGTTGTGACCGGGTTCCAAGCTGTTATACTCAGAAGCCATATTGATGAAGTTTCAGAATTAGCTTCCCCCCAAACTGACAACTGTCTTTAGTAGATTTGAAACTTTGATGTAGTCTACATTTCCTCTAACTTTTGAAGGTTTCAGTATGCAGCAGAATTTGTAGATGAGCAGTAAACCACACAAAGAAAATCTGACTAATTGCGGAAGATCCGTTCGAGGGTAACATGCCAGAAATCAACAAGATCTTCTCACGTATGTAGACGCATCACACCAAACAAACCACGAAAGACGAAATGATACGACTTTCCCCTGAATGTTGTGGTCTTTCGGAATACTAATCACCTGTGAATAGGCAATAACTTGATGCCAAGACCGTGTGTAAGGCATCTTAACATCATATTTGGGTAACTTCACACAAGATCACCCGTGAAATTGAGACGATAACACCAAAGTGAGACGTTTGAGCCGCAGATCGTCTTATTTCTTTCCCCTAATTGAAGAAATTCAAGAAGGCATTGGGTTTTCGCAAAGAAGCATGTAGAAGAACAAGGAAGCAATGACCACCTACACACTCTCTCCCCCTCGATGTTTTCAATGATTCAGAATCATACACCACGTATGTTGATGATGAATTGAAGACAGCGAAACCATGTATAAGGAGACAGCGAAACCATGTATGTCCAATTGATCGAACAAGTGTGAAGTACCAAAAATATTTCGAGAGAGTCAACTGCTGATAAAACTTCTCTGTTCATAATGTTGATCATCAGCTGTGACATTGTTGTAGGAAATACTTTGATCTTCTGTTATCAAAGATTCGATTGTTGGAGGTGCATCTATAACAATGGTAGTTGTTGTAGTTTCAGAGTGTATCCGAAATTAGAGTATTATCGGTTGTGCAGCGGAAACAGTCGATACATCTGAAGCACGACTTTTGACAGAATCTTTAACCAGAGGAGCAAGCAATGTTCCTAATTTTTGACGATTAAGTACAATGGTGGAACAGTTGATGGATCATGATATCTTTGACGGTTAGAAACGGGTCCTATGCTGTTTTGCAGTAGGAGCCATAGTTGTTGTACCTGCATAGAAAAATAGAAGGGGGGGCAAGAAAGAGAAAAACATGGATCCCCAAGTGTAACTGGGTTCCAGATGTTAGAAGCATAAAGATGTAGTGTCAATTATCTTCTTGACACCTGAACATGCAATTTTGATGATTTCCTTTCCTGCCTCAGGGATGGATGTTGTTGGTATCCCACTTGTTTTAGTGTAACTACTTAGTATCTTGCCTGTAGGAATCCACCTAAGACTAACAGTTTTGAAAATCCTACCCGTTGGTATCCATCTAAGGTTAGATCTAGGGGATGTTGAAACTTCTTTTGGGAAGAATTTGCGTCCTATATGGATCCACCTATTAGGTTTCTGAAATTTTACGTTTAGATCAACGGGTTTATTTCTAACTGTTTGAGTTAACTTAGGTTTTGGTTTGCTACTACAGGTAGTGTTCAGTAATACACTCGAAGGTGATACACTAGGTCGTGAACCTAAGATTCCATCCTTTTGAAGAAGTGCCCTTTTCCTAGCCTTTTCTAGATCACAGTTCTTGTATGTGTCATGTGAATCATATGAATCTTTACTTTTAATGCTCAATTTAGACACAGTGTTCGAACTAATCCTAGATTTGCCAGGAGCAGCCACAAGTTGAGGTTTAACAGAAACAGGTATAACAGAAACAGGTTTAACAGAAACAGAAGGATTATTCTTAGGCCATGAATGTGGAGTGACTGGTTTTATCAAATAATTATTCTCAACAACTTGGGAGGGAAACCGTGGTTTTGACGATTTTGAACGTTCTGATTTAAAAGCAGTTGGATGTCTGAAAACTGATTGGTTTCTGATTGGTTTTAGAGACGATTTCCCCAAGGTTGTTGGTTTTGCAAAATAAGTATCCACACTCTTGTCAGTTACTCTTCTCAGTTTGTTTTGTAAAGCAACATGTGCAAGCCCCTTTGCTTGAATTTGAGCCTTTAAATGCTCATTTTCTTTTACTAATGTATCCACATGATTACTTTGTTCATTTGAAGACCGAAGAAAAAGATTTGTTTTGAAGTTTAAGTTCAAGAGAGATGCAATGTGCCTCTAGTTTTGAAAAATCTTTATGAAACTGAGCAATGGTCTTTTTGAGAAGAATGTTTTCAGATTCAAGAGTTTGATTTGACGTTTCAGTTGAATTGTTAACAAGTAAGGGCTCAGACATGAGATAGTTGTCCGGACATTGTGCAACACACTGGTCAACCTCTCCTTCATTACTGAATTCAGGTTGCTCAGTGTGTTGAATCGCATTTGCAGGCAGAATATGATCAACAGTAGATTGTACCTCGACCATCTGTTCTATGTCAGTGTCATAGGTGGGTAAGATATCTGCCTTAACCATTTGTTCATCGTCACAGTTAGGCTCGGTGTCGTAGTTAAGTATGATATCTTCTCCAGATCTGCTGCTGTCATGCTGCTTTTCCAATGCTACAACCTCATTGTCCGCATTACCGACATATGCAGTACTCACAACATTCTCAACGTCCATTTGAGCATTCCTTTCATGTACAACAACTCTTGCACCTTGTACGACTGCGGGATATTGGGAAATAGATGTTGTCTGACGCTTGAATGCCAGAGATATAGCCATGAATCCTTCTTGCAATGCCACAAATAGATCTTTATGATCATAATCCATTTCACTTTCCTGCAGAAGAATCAAAGAGAAGAAAAGGTGCGAAGTCGATATAGCACACAGAAGGCCGATATAGTAAATTTCAATTTCCCTCCAAATATGATTTTGAAAATTTTGACTCTCAAAATTTGAAATTCACTATAAAATCCAATTCTAAGAATGTAGGAAAAATTTGAGTTATGACAATTTTGACGCCAAATTTGACCCGAAAAATTTGAATTTAGGCCAAAAAATTTGAATTTTTGACCAAAATTTTCACGGTTAAACCAAAATTTGAATCTCGCGTAAAAATTGAACGTTTAGTCTCCCCAAAATTTGAATCTCGCGTAAAAATTAATTTTTTTTTTTTTTTGATAACTTGTGTTGATGGATCTTTGTAGTCGAATGAACCTTTGTTGATGAAGTGTCCTTAGGCGTAGAAATCACGTGAGAGCAATATAACACTTATGCGTAGAAATCACCAAAGTTACGCGTAAACAGTACAAGTTACGCGTAGTTTTAGCTTACGCGTAAGCAGGGAAAAAAGGCTAAAGTTATGCGTAAACAGTAAGTTAGGCGTAGAAACTTAGGCGTAGAATTACCTTATGCGTAGGACTAGGTCTACGCGTAAGATGAATCTTAAGCGTAGGATTTCTACGCGTAAGCTTATGCTTATGCGTAATTTTAGGGTTTTACCCAAATGATCTTTTACACTATCACAGTGCAAAAGATATCCAAAGTCGACGTATTTTCAGACTTATCCAAGTAAGAAAACACGGAGTAAACCACGAAAATGAAGATCAAACCAAGGAAAGACTTACGCGTAGTTTTAGGGTTTCACTACGCGTAGTTTTACTCGTAAGATTGATATTGCTCAAAGATGTTTCTAAACCAGTTTTTGTGTGATAAAATAGCTTCAATAACACCAAAAGACACAAAAGTGTGAAACTTGATGAATCAAACCTTCTAAAACAGTTACGAGTAGAACTACACCCACGTTCAAAAACTAGATGAAAAACAACGATCCACGCATAAAGTTTGAAACTTTTTGCCAAAAACAAGTATTTTAACACCCTAAAACGTTGAAAGTACAAGAATCTTGGATTCAAAAGTGTAAAAAATACGTTTTTGATCAAGCCAAAGATAAGGATACGCAAGTTAGGCGTGAGACCAAAACTCACTTCAAACAATACGTTCACTCAACTATTAGGCGATTGATACCACTGTTAGGTCACTAGTTTTACAAACACAAGTTATAGAGAAAGAGATAAAGGCGGATGAACAAATACCAAACACACACACACGTATAAAAGAGTAACTTGAACAACCAACCCTCAAATGAGGGTTTACAAGAGTATTTATAGGAGGGAAGCTAGGGCAACACTCCTAGTTCCCATCCTTTCTTATATGGGCTTGGGCCTAAGCTTATGGGCCTTCTACATAAGCTTAAGGCTAATAACAAACATAAAGGCCATAATAAAGCTAACTATTACATATTAATTACTAACACTTGATTATGTTTTAGGAGTGATTCCAACATTTTGCTTTTGGCCTAGAGAAACAAATATCAAACAAAATAATGATGCCCCAGTTTGGTAGAGAGAATACTAAAAACAAATTTTACTGGGGTGAAAGTGAAAGACAATCATCATAGCTTACAATATTGTATCAAAAAATGCACCCTCCACATGGTGCAGCACGGGTGCGTCTTCCTCCCCTGACTCCATCCGCAATTTGTTTACCTACATAAACCAAACATATCCCGTTAAGCCACTAAAAACACTGAATCAGGCTAGCAATAAATCATAAGCTAACTAAAAGTCCAGAGACATGAACAATTGCATGTCTGCTGACCAAAAACGATACGAAGTACTACTAACAAACCCGTACATTGCTGAGAAATTCAAAAGCTTTCAACATCCCATGATTTTCTTTGACATAATGGAAAAGGCGTATAGTCTGCAATTCATTAGAGTACACAGTATCGATTAGCAATAAATCATCAAGGAAAAATAAATAAAAATTTGATGAAACTGGAAGATGTTTGATAGCATACATTTAGATACTTTCGTGCATATTACATTATTTTAAAGCATGAACGGATTAGTAGTTCCGTTCAATTCATGAAAATTTTCATAAAACATAAAGGAGACCAATAAAAGAAAGGAAATAAGTCATTACCAAGCTTGAAAGATCTTCCTTAATTTGACTCTCATTTTCAAGAGATGAAGAAGGGAACTCTCCGCCATTAGCCTCAAGTGTCTCAATCATTTTTGTGGAATACAGAATCACTCCAAATCTTTTAGTTAGCTTATGGACCAGGATGATTTGCGGAGAAGAATTGGGAAGATGATGACCAGGAAGATTTGGGGAGATGATTTGAGAAGATGATGACCAGGATGTTTTGGGTGATTTGGGGAGATGAATGATTTGGGTAGATGATGAAGAGGATGAAAGATGAATGGGTAAAATATAAATGTGTTATAAAAGTATAAATGTGTATGGACTAAAATACCCTCGACTACAAAACAAAAATCAGATGTTGACTTGGTCAAAGGACTTGTAGCGAGTGAAAACCTTGAAATAGGGACCCCCGACGATGAAAAGGGCGGGGTTCGTCCCATCGCGATCCTTCGAGCCAAGTTTAGGGACCAACGGTGTATTTTAGTCTTAAAAACAATATGAAATTATGTTTTGAGTTATTTTACATACTAAACTTTTCTCACATACCAAGGGACTCATCTCAATCATCCATTTAAAAATAAATCAATGACTGAGATTAAAAGCATTATATTATTTCACTTTCACATATTTTTTATAATTTAAATATCTCTTAAACCGTTAATCGTTAAGCGAAAATATTTACACCGTCGCGACGAGCATTTAATTATCTTTCTATAGACGGGCACTTTGATATACTTTCGACAAAAATTTTGTTTTCGTATTTTTCACTTTTTTTTTAAGTTTTTTCGTTTTTTTTACGTGACTGAAATTTGCATTAAAAAATCATATATGATAAAACAATAATTTGAATATCACATGTGATATTAGTGTTAAATCATATATGATATATAATATCATATGTGATATGATATGTATATCGTATGTGATTTTACACTAATATCACATGTGATATTACATATCATATATGATTTAACACTAATATCACATGTGATATTCAAATTAGTGTTTTATCATATATGATTTTTAATGCAAATTTCAGTAACGTAAAAAAACCTGTAGCCTGTGACAATATTTACTATATCGTAAAAACTTATCCGGTTTTAATGACTAGATTGACAATAAAAAAAGTTCGTTACCTAAATCTGTAAAGTAGTGAAAGTACATTACTAATAAATAGACTTAACCCTACAAAATTATATAAGCTCGCAAATTTATACTCGTTACTATTAATTGTAATTATTGTCCGAACCTCATACATGCACAACTATTATTGTTAAATTAATCATAATATTAAATACTAAAAACTTCATTAATGTACTTGTTGTAAATATGGAGTTGAAGCACAATGGTGAATGCATGCGATTAATTATAATATGAGGAGAGTTATTTTACATACCAAACTTTTCTCACATACCAAGGGACTCATCTCTACCATACATTTCAAAAGAAATCAATGACTCAGATTAAAAACATTTTATTATTTTACCTATTTTTTATAATTTAAATATCTCTTAAACCGTTAATCGTTAAACGAAAATATTTACACCGTCGCGACGAGCATTTGATTATCTTTCTATATACAGGCACTTTGATATACTTTCGAAAAAAGGAAAAAAATCGTTGTTTTCACGTTTTTTCGTTTTTTTTACGTTACTGAAATTTGCATGAAAAAAAATCATATATGATAGAACACTAAATTGAATATCACATGTGATATTAGTGTTAAATCTATGACTTGGAAAGTGATTAATGTTGTTTGGTTGGTTATGGGGCCCACCACAATTAAATGAGGATACCCATGATATGTGGGTTTCCTCATAAGAGTATGATTTGGTGGGTATGTGGATACCCATGAAAAGTGATATCTACATACCTATTTCCATTCCACTTTATTCTCAAACCTATACCTATAGTGATTCCATCAAGCATACCAAACGCACCCTAAATTGAATATCACATGTGATATTAGTGTTAAATCATATATGATATGTAATATCATATGTGATATTACACTCATATCACATGTGATATTATATATCATATATGATATATGCAAAATTTCAGTAACGTAAAAAACGAAAAAAACTTAAAAAAATACGTGTAAAATACGAAATTTTTTTTTGTCGAAAGTATATCTAAGTGCCTATCTATAGAAGGATAATTAAATGTTCGTCGCAATGATATATATTTTTTCGCTTAACGAAAACGGTTTGAAAGATATTAATATTTGAAAAACATGATGAAAGTGAGTTTTTTAAATTGTTGAGATTAATCTCATCCATTAAATCAAATAAAAATGAAGGGTGAAGATTGATCCTTTGTAAATAATATTTTGTCCTCAAATGATCTTAAATCAAAGATATGTTGAAAAAATCATATGACATTGATATATTTTTTATAATTAGTATGTATACTATTTTATAAGATAATTATCAAAATCAAAATAATGTTTAAAACTATTTGGATATATTATACCAAATATAATTTAAAAATTAGATATCTATTAATAAATATAAAAACTTCCATATGTATATACATACATATTTAAGGTTTAAGTTTTATTTAACCAAATATTAATATTTATCAAAGTGTTAGATATATTAACAAAAAACAAATATTTATCAGATGGACTTTCTGGCTCAATATGCATTCATTGAAGAACATGTTTACGGATTGATATTTGTTTTTTTATTTGTTAGTGTACATCTTCCGTTATATACATGTGTTGTTTAGCTAATTCTTGTAGAGATGATGCGGTTTTGTATTGATGCAGCCGATAAAAAAACATCTATCATTGACAAATGAGAATATTAAATACATGATGTATGTAAAATCATTTAACAATAAGCAATCTCTTATTTATGGTCATTCGTGGCAAAAATTTGCTTATTTGAAAAGTTGGATACTTGGATGTGAATGCCAGTTTCATTTTTCTATGCTTGTGTTTTATCAGGCTCAGTATGTACTGGGCTGGAGATGAAGAATTGCGAAGGACTGAAGGAGGGCTTAGCTTATGTCCATCTTAAATTTAACGGAGTAATAAAAATGAGCCCATGGCCCATTAAAAGTGTTTTTTTTTTAACGACATTAAAAGTGTTTGGCTTTATCAATAAAATTTGATCTTGATGACAGACATTCATCAAATTTCAGGCAAATAATTTCATCAAACTTCCCTAAAAATCTCAAATTTGTTAGACGAGAATTCCATAACTAGTTCACGAGGTCAAAATTCATCATATGAGAATCACATATTATTTGTAACTGTTGATACTTCAAAGTATTAAGGTTTTATCCATAAAATGCAACTTGTTAATTAGCTGAGTGTTCTAAACATATTATTTGGAATTGTCGATATACATGTTTTTTTTCTTGTACTCTACATATATATGAAGTTTTAATAATGGTATTGTGCATATCATTAGATATATTTTTAGGGAAGTTTAATGAGATTTTTTTTTCTTTGTTTGTATTCGCCTTTCAAAAAATAATTAGAGATATATTAGAACGTGACACAAATATATCAACATTATCCCATTATTAATAATCATGATATATTTCTAGTAATACAAACAATAAACATTATTGAAAGTTTGTAGGTATAATAAGAAAAATTTATAAATAATATAAAGGCTAGTTGGCCATATTTTGAAATAGTTATTCTTTAAATCAATACGGGAAATGATTTGCACATTTTAGTTTTTGATTAGGATACACAACTATATGCATTAAACTGTTGAACTGTGAATGTACATTGCTTTAATCGGTTGTACATTTAAATGCCCCAATCAAAAAATAAAGTGTTCAAATCATCTTCCCAATATAATACAGTACGGCTTATATTTGAAAGAGTATATTTGAAAGAGTATAATATGAAGTTGAAGTTAAGGAAAAAGAAACAATGTAAGTGGCCGCTACGCATATGAGTTTTATATACCAATTTCATGATTTCATCATGTTGATTGAGTAAACGTATCTTTTGATTTTGAATGTTGACTCCATATTTTGAATCACTGAAAGCATACATATAAATAGAGCCATGTGATTTTCATTTCATATCGAGTCTAAGTTTCACACAAAATAATCATTTTAAAGTGTACATATGACCAACAAAGATCATCAACAAATTAGTCATTAATTTTTTAATCCATATCTATATTACATTATAGAGACCAAAAAAAAAAAAAAAAGTATAAGATAAAAAATTCAACACTATTTGTGTAAAACTTATAAAACTGTCTGGAATTTTAATTTGAAGTTTTAATAAACTTTACTGATTCAATATATATATTATTACTCCATCACTCCATGGTTAAGCAGGTCTAATATACATGATAAAAGGCAGCTAAAGTATATTTTGAAAAAAAAAAAAAAAGTAAAAGATAAAAAATTCAGCACTTAATATGATTTATATATTGAAAAAATAAAAGAAGTGGACCGGTATATTATGTTAGCACAATAATTTGTGAAATCCACATGTCGGTTTAGCAAAAGCATGCCTACTTTACTTAACTAGAAAATAATATTCTAACTAAAGAAATAAAGTCATTAGAATAGACTAGAAAAAGGATTGAAGTTCTTTCCTTTTATGTAAAAAACGAGTGGGGAATTGAATTTAGTCACAATTCTATTGGCTCAATAAATAAATTACTATGAATTATGACATGAGATAATGGAACAAAACAATGAAGGACATAATCTTTTTTACAATACAGAAAATCTGTAAATTAGATTTTGTGGGATCCCTGATCTCAAACATGTGTCTAATGTAGGTTCAATGTTTTTTGTTACCTCTAAACATTCATTTTTAGAATATAAAAAAGTTTGATTAATTGCTTGTACTTAATAGATATCTTTAACAGTGACTCATGCACGTAACATAGCTAGTAAACCCTGTTGGGAATAATAATACAACAATATCTATGATTACAATAAACGTGATCGAGGACTGCGGATGCAATGTCTTTGAACATAATTTCGTCATAACTAGTACAATTGTTTAGGTGATACAACAATCAATTTAAGTATAAAATTTGAATCTAACGAATCTGATATCATTTCATGATGGACTTTGATGTGGATTATATGTGGTTTTCTATGTCTTCTTCAAGATCACAAAACTGTATATATAGCGTATGAAGCATTCCATTAAACCGTTGCAACTCTTCATAATATTGTTATGTTATATAAGTTTTGAAAAAAAAAGTTGCATCTTTTTGCCGGACTGTCACAATGAAAACCTAAAAAGAATTAATAAGAAATTATTTCCATATTATCAATTGAGCCCAAGAAAACAAGAAAATACATAGTTAAAATTTAAATAAACATGTAAGTAAATAATTTGGACTATCCATAAAAATGGTTTTGGAAAACAATAGTAGTGTTTTAGAAGTAAACTATGTGATTTAAAACAACAATAGTGTTTTAGAAGCAAACTCTGTGGGTTTTGGGTCATGGTTCAGTGGCTCGAAAACTTACGTATTTTATTTATTTCATAAAATAATTTTACGATTGTTATCAACAAAACATAAGATCGTAAGATATAAATAAACGTTTTTACATTTTCTATGTATTAACAATCTATCCATTTTTGTTGATGACAAAATATAAAATTGTTTTAAGTAAAAGCAATTTTAAAAAAAAATTTTGAATTAAGTTTTTACTCTTTTCTCCCTTTTTTTGTCGAAGCAAAAGAGTGTCGAAAAGAAACTAACCCGAGTGAGATGAGATAAAAATAGAGAAAGCGTAAAATAGAAAATGACCAAAGGTATTTGCTAGTTTGCAAAGCTCCCCCTTGACGAATGCTCCCCCTTGGTGAGGGCGTCAAGTAATTTGGAGAACTTTAGAATGGAGTATTACTAAATAGCAATGTTTTCTTTTGATGAAAGCTCCCGCTTATTGAGAGCGTCAAGTACTCCAAGTCAATTTTGAAAATCTACAAAACAATTGTTAAAATGCGGGCATATAGTATAAATATTTAGTAGAAAATAAACTGGAATATGTCTCAGAAATCTTTCTGAGCACCCGGATCCGCTGGATCCACTTGAAAATGGATCTACCAGGTACAAACTCAAGGATTCGGCTATATGTAACTGATTAATTGCAGTTAACACAAAATATTACTAAGAGGACCATAAAATGAAGTCATGGTCACACCAATATGCTTAGGGAAACAAGTAGATTCATGTAATTAAACAAAGAGAATGGTACAACGATGACCAATCTATAAAACTAAGAACATGATCTAACACTTAAGAAATCCTAATGCAATGACTAAAATTAAGAGAGATTGGTGATCACTTGTGTTTGCATTTCTCTGCAATAATCCTAAGGGTGATTTGGTTTGTTGATGTTATCTAAACGCTCATGAAGGTTATAAAACATGAAACTTATTTCACCTCGTAGAGAGTGCACCAATGTTTGAGTGTGATCACAATGGTTGCAAGTATGTTCATGACTTGGAGGTTGTGGTGATGGATTCTCAATCCACATAAATTGATCAAGTCGAACGAATGTGTTTGGTGGAGTTAGGATTGATGGAAGAAACTGTGATGTTGATGGAGGTATGTTTGAGAGTGAGAAAGTAAGGTTTGATGGTTGTGGATGCACTATAGATGTTTATGGAGGCATGTGTATTGGCGGTGAAAGGCACAAGTTTATCAATATCCATGTTGTCGGGTTGTGATGGTTGATATCTAGTCATTACCCAAAATGGGCCAAAAAAAGGTAGGGGTGGAGGATTGGTAGGTCTTGGTGGTCATTCTTCTAATGATTTCATAAAAGGTTGAGGTTAGATTGGGGTAAGATTGGGTTCATTGGATGATGTAAGAGGAGCAACCAACATTAGTTGTGTTGAGGTAAGATTAGGTTCATTGGATGATGAAATATTAGGAGCTTGTAGCGCAAGAGATGATGATGGTTTACTAGGAGAAAGTGGTGGTATTGGAGTGGAAGTATTCCTAATTGGCGATGTCTCGGTTGAAGAAATGTCGTGTGTGATACGAGCGCTTTTCTTAGGCAGACTTCTAGTTGATGAGTATGCACTATAGGTTTTTCTCATGATGAAAGATGGTTAGAGCAGCTGAGAAAGGTGGTGAAGAGTTATGATGTGAAGGTAAAAACACAAGGAACTATATAGTGAGGGCTTGTGTAAATAGGTTTAATGCTACTACCACTAAAGACCTTAGAAATCTAATCATATGCATGCCAGAGGGTCAACTAACTGAGTTGCATGCTTCTAGGAGGATCATTAAAGAAAGTGTTGACTGTTTAAGTAGATAAGGTAGGTTTTAAATGCACAAATTGTTTTTAAGTATCTCTGTTTGCCCGGATCTGCCAGATCCTTCTCAGAAGGGATCCGGCTAGCACTAGCCAAGGGATCCGGCTATCTGAGCTTGAAAATAAGAGAAATGGTTAAGCATTTAAAAGCACTAGCATATATGAGTTGATGTTATGATTGAAAGGGAGTGTCTTTAATGGTGGAAAGCCTGAGACTTTAAGACTAATGATGAAAAATAACTAATGAGGGATTTATAGAGAAATGAGAACTAAAGAAAGCTAACCAATGATCAAGGATAAGTCTAAATAACTTAAAGATTTATTATTAGTTATTTGAATCAAGAAATAGTTAGAAGAAATAAATATAAAAATTCTCAAAAATTATAAGAATTAAAAAGTTAGTTTTAGAGCATTTTGAGGGTAAAATGGATAACGAAAATTTAAAAGAAATGAATCTAATATGAGAACAAGTGGACTAAGGTAAATGAAACTAATTTGAAAGATCCTAAGTCATCCATAGGAGAATATGGAATCTATAGAGGCTAAGGATAGCTCAATTATGACTAAAACAGTATAAGCAACTAATCTAATAAGGTTTATAGGATGAGAGAGTGGTAAAAAGGTATAAAGAGCATTTTTGTTTAGCCGGTTCCTCCGGATCCCTTACAAAAGGGATCCGACTAGTTATAACGAATGGATCTTGTGTCTGAGACCAAAATTTAGACATTGGGCTTGCCAAAATCTTGCTTACTTATCGAATTTCAAAACTTATGTTACTAATTGTAAATATAAATGGATTATAGTACTAGGATAGCAAGAAGAACAAGTAGAATAAACATATAGCCAATCAAAAGAGACTAAGACCAATATTCGATAATAGCACAAATAACTAGCAGCATGCCAAGATAGTGGTTAAATAGTTGCACATATTCAAAGAACATCTGAATATATCAAATAGTTAAGTCATTCCCTTAAAAGACCATGTTTTCAGGCTAAAGAACCATAACTGTTTAATGACAACCATTCTTCACATAGACACAACTTTCATCGTCAATCTCTTCACTTATGTTTGTTAGGAAATGGGCGAGGCAGTTGATCATTCCCTTCATTTTTTTGAATTCTTCGGTTTCTTTAGGAACTTGTTCCATGTATGAAATAGGATCAAGGCGATAGTTTAAGATGGGATTGTTTTTCATCAGCTTCTGAAGTGGAAAAAAATCAATTAGTGATTGTGAACGGCACCGATACGCGACCTAGGTTAGTAAGGTAAGTCTTAGTTTACAGATTTAGGTTTAAGACTCGATAAGTTTAAGCAAAATTTTCAAGTGTGTGTGTTGTTGTTGCTTGTGTGGCAGCATTTAGGTTTAAAACAGTTCCTAAATGTTTGTAAGTATTGGTTCTTGGAAGTGCATAAGTATGTAACAAAAAATATCAAGGACGAATGAGTCTTGTGTTCAATGGCAACTGAAAGACGGCGTATGGAAAATAATTACACCCATATTAGTCGTTCATGGATTTTCTGAATATTATTGACAAGAGTAAATATTTAACTTAGTGTACATATATGTATATATAAATCTATATTTCACATGTATTAGTTAAGATAAAAGTATTCAAAAAAAAGTTTAAGTAATAGCCTCACCTAATACGTTTGTATTTAAATAATTTGATGGGTGTAAGTGGTTACTAAAACTCCTCTTGTTGGTTATTATAAAGGGAAAATGGTATAAAAAAGCATCTAACTTGCCCCTTTTTTCTTTTGCAGGCATCAAACTTTTAATTTTCCTATTGTAGCATCCAACTTTCTTAATTTTCCTATTGTAGCATCCAACTTTCTTAATCATCATATTGTATGCATCCAACTTCCTTAATCTTTATATTCGTAGGCATCTAACATCCTTTATTTTTTTATTGTCACCTCACTTTTGTGCGATACAGGCCTACAATAGGAAAATTAAGAAAGTTGGATGCTGCAATAGAAAAATTAGAAGTTTGATGCCTACAAAAGGAAAAAGTGACAAGTTTGATGCCTTTTTAGACCATTATCCCTATTATAAAACATAATATGAACTAAGGGTGTGTTTGTTTCATTAAGATGTTTTGGGTCTGAATCTGACTACCACATCTTACTGGTAAGAGGTGGTTAGAAAGTCTAAATTTGAACGAAATAATGTTGTTTGTTTTTGTATAATTGTCTGAATGATTTTAAGTGCTCGTTTTTGCAATTTGTTTATTAAACCAACGCAATGCAATAATAAGTAACTTATGTAAATATGAAACAAGACTTTTTATCATAAATATAACATAGTTTATAAAAAATCAAATATATTATATAAAGTTTATAAAACGAGTAAGAGGCGGTAAAACAAGTCCCCCACCTCTTACTGAGTAAGATGTTATATGTCTAACTAGGTCTTACTCAAAAGAAAAAAACAAACAAGTAAAACGTCTGCCCTCCTCTTACTGGTAAGAGTAAGAGGGCTAGTAAGACTTTTTTTCAAAAAACAAACACACCCTAAATATATATTTTGACGGAATTCGGGCATGACCCGTGTATATGTTGTTATTTGTCCGAGGTGACCAAATGTCAAAGTTTTATAATCAAAATAGATTTTACCAAGTTTAAACAATCAATACAAGAGACGAAATCAATGATTTCAAAGTTAAGCTAAAACTTATATCTTCATTAGTTTGGTTCAATGGTACGAAAATATTAAGTCTTAGTTATAAGTAAATAAAATCCATGTTTTACAAGTAAAATCTCGTAGTATTAACCAAGCATGAATCTCAAATTGCTTTAAAATTATATTTTTCATAGTCTTACCTTCAAATAAATCTTAGTTTTACAACCCACTAGGTTGTGCATCCATTATACGAGCGCCTTATTGATGCGTGGTTCGGGGTCGAAAGACTTCCTTTTTCGCGAGCAAGCTTTACAACCCACTAGGCAGTGTACCTAATCGTTACAGTGTAGTATGGCTAAGCCCAGGGGATTGATCGTTCTCTAGGGGAATAGAGACGCTAGTCGAGATGTATGACGAAAAGACAAGGGTGAGGGTGATTCTTTTTAGTCTTTTTGTATTTTTTAGAAAGCAATTAAAATCTCGGGGTTAAAGAGTGGGGGTTTTGTATTTTTTCAATTAAACTAACTAACAAAATAAATTAAAACTAATTACTAATTAATTGAACTAAAGCTATGGATTGTAGGAAGAGTTCTTATGATAATTAAAAGCGTGTTTACTTAGATTTATTTACTCTCTAGTTATATTTTATTGGCCGGTTGAATTGTCACATCCTTATTTAATTGATGCGTTGTATTCCATGTTTTAGTCATAAGTGGGTGTCAAATTTCCTAATTCTATTAGTGTATAAGTCTCCTCTAGAATACCTGGGATCGATAAGTACCGAGGTATCTCCCCCGAATATCCTAGTATCTACAAGGCGCAACTCACGTAATAAATACAACGGGAGCCTACTAGTGCACTCTAGGGCTAATAATCGCTATTTAGGACGTTCAAGCTCACAACAATGAAAGAAGAAGTCAGTTTTCGTTAATATAGTGTGACAACCAATTAAACAAGAGACTACCTAACAATAATTAATAACTAAGTTTCATTGGATCTAAGCAAACACTAATTAATTTAGTTACACATGATAGAGAAGCAAGAACACAAGCAAACAATCACATAAAGATCACATGGTGATATAATGGATAAACAAACTTATTTTTGATTAATAATAAGGGTTTAGAACCCTAAGGAACTGTCCAAGTCGGACTAAAAATGTTTTAGCGTTTGCTCTCCAAAATAGCACAATAAATACAGAAAATTCGAGGACCATATATAGATTTTACAACTGCGATAACGTCGCCTTTTGCTGGTGACGCCTTCTGATCGCCGCCATTAGGGTTTCGTCTTTGCCAAGTCATCATTGGGACGACGTCGGGTAGAAGATCGTGACGCCATCCAGATAGATAATGGACTCCGTTTTGATAAAGTTCTGGTCGTCTGGTGTAGAAAGTAAGTGCGAAAAGCATGTGAAAATACAAATCACGCCGTCACTTGTTAGGATCCAAAAGTGAACTGAGCCGTCGCTTGAGAGAGTTTGGACCATGTTTATATTATCTACATATAAACAAATAATGACAAATGCATTTTTGTATTGTTTAACATAAACACATGCATCACATTCATTTATTTAATAGAACAATTTAGCAAAAGTTAAAGTCATGGACTTCGGGGTGTTATTATTTGTAAGTTAAAGATTGTTAATGCGAAATGAAACTATCATGAATGATAGATGCTATTTTGAACAAACCACAAGGACGATCCATGTAATTTACTCTAGGGAAATTTACCAAAATAGACCAGTCGCCCTACGGCTTGTCAATTTTTAGAGTAGAAATAATTTTAATTCGAAAATAGATCGGACGACCGGGTAACTTGTGTTGGTTTGTGGGAGTTTAAAACACATGTCAACACTAAAAGTGTGTGAGCCTGTGGGGGCACACACGATAAACACGAGAGTACGTGTCGAACTTATATTAATACTTGAATAAATACTCGATATACATGCATGCATCGTGACCCGTTTTCATTGATTGACCCATGGACAGTTTTCATGGACTTGGGTCGAATTTGATTAAGCTGCCATGGGCCTTGAGCTTACATCTGATCGGGCAAAAGGGGTGTAACACCCCAACCCGGCAAGGGTAGAAGCATCAAAGTATGGTGATATCAAAGCATACATAATGAACATAAAGCAACAGCGGGAGTCTTAAACATAAATAATCAAAGGAGTAAAGTCAACACGACTTAAACAATACATAAGTCCAAGAAAAGGAAATGCTCCAAGGAAAGAAATAAATACAATCCAAGTCTAAATAAATGTCATAATATAAGTAAATGGAATCTAAGATGACTAGGGTCAAGGTCTCCACATAAGCTCATCACTCAACCCAAAGCAAATCCCCAGCTCCTAGCTTAGATACCTGCCGAAGGAAAAAAAATACGGCTGAGCTTAAAAAGCCCAGTGAACAGATATATATAACAAAATGAATAATCGAACGATAAGAAACGACAGTAATATAGCATGTGGTGCATTGGGGAAAATCATAAGGCATAATCAAAAACGATAATGAAATGAAAAGAAAGGTCAGTAACCTACCACGAGCCCAAACAAAACATATCATATCATATAACATAAGTAACCAAGGGAGTGATCAGCTCCTAAAATGTGAAAGACGTATATTGCACACAACATTAGTAACCAGATAAATCATAATATATCATATCATAGCATATCATAACTAATCTAGGATGCCTCCATACGCCCCTGTACAAATCATAAAGGCCATAATAATAATAATAAAGTGCAAGGGGACGGTGTGGAATATCACTCAACCACACTAGAGTCATGCCATTTGTGCATCAATGACACAACCATTTTACCTTCATGGCTAGAAAAATGGCTCGGGTATTAAATTTGAAAGGTCAAATGAAAGTCATAATCTAAAGGTTCATGTTAAAGGTTCAAAGAAAGGTTCAATATCAAAAGGTTCACAATTCTAAGGGAGCATAGCAAAGGTCATATAAGGGAACCCTAATAGTAAGGCTTAGAGCAAAGGCAATATAATCAAGTTAATATCAAAAGATATATAAGAATCATGAGAAACCTTAAGAGATAAGGTCAGAATATCTGTACCTTATTCAACAGCAAGAAAACAAAAACAGATGAATCAAGAGACGCGAAAGATCACTCCTTCCTCGAGGAATCTACAGAAGTGAAAGGATATACATTTATTAGATGTAATTAAAGTGTTTTATTCCAATTAAGTCTTTTAGGGTTTATGAGAATCTTTTCATTTTTAGTAAGTTTCCAAATATAGTAACTTAACCATTTTAAGTAACTTTCTATTTTAAGCAGCTTTCTATTTTAGGCAGGTTTCCCGATTTAGTAAGTTTCCATATTAAGTAACTTTCTAAAAATAGCAGTTTTCCATAATTAGCAGGTTTAGTCATTTATGATGTAATTGATGTCAAACTAGGTTAAAATGATGAAAATAATAATTATTATTATAGTTTAGGGTCATTTATGACAAGTTACAATAGTTTAGGGTCTAAACTGTCATTATTACAAAGTATAGGGTTTAAAGTGTAAATATTGCAAGTTTATTCATTTTACGAATTCAACTCCTTATCATGCCATTTTAACGGCTAGGGTCCCTCATGTTTTATTATTTACGAAATCAACCTTCAACTTTTATTAAATTGAAAACCTTTGAAACCCTAAACCTATGTCGATTACCATTTCACTTAAGCAATTCGAAACCCTAAACCTAACAAGTTATACGACTCCTCTATGTGACACCTAGGTCGAGACATGCCAAATCCATTTCAATCCACACGACACAAACCAAAAGTAATTTGAGACATGTTATGATTTAAAGATGATACGTGTTAGGATTTAGTAAATCCAGTTATTAAAGTGTCGGTCACCTCAAATATATGTAATTGTTAGAAATCTCGTAGTCGTAGTTATTTAATGTTAGATAGTATTTAGTTAAGTAACACCATGGAGGACGGACGGTTCTTTACCCACTGTATGCCTGATCCACAGCCCGTAGGTGGCGTTTATGTAAGAAACTATAAATACCCTCTACCTCACAAGGTAGAGGGTTGGAGCTCATAATATTACTTTCATTTTCTCTCACTAAGTTCCCAAACCTCTAACTCTTTCTCTCTCTAAAAACCTTATAGTATACGCCTAGTTTGATCATGGTTTGATGTGTTTGTGAAATCCAATATATTACAAATGGTATCAAGAGCCATGGTTTGATCATCTCTCTTACATGTCCTTGGATTTCTAGTGGTTTTATATGGTTTTTGGGTTTGAAAAAGTTTAGTGGTTTTTGCATCATTTGGATCATTTCTTGTGTTAAAGTTTGAATTTTGATTGTACTTTTGTGTTTAGAATCATTGTAAGTGCTTGGGTTTTGATTTGGAAAGCTTGAATCACTGTGGTTGGGCTTGTTTTGGACTGAAAAGGCTTGTGTTTAAGTTTTTCTTGCTAGCGACTTGACTCTCGGATAAGTTTTCTTCGTAGCGACTTGCTTCGTTAGTTTGCAGCGACTTGTAGTTGAAGTGGTAGCGACTTGAGCTCTAGCGACTTATTTATTGAGACAAGGCGACAAATAGTACAAAGTAGTGGAGGTACCACTCCGGCTAGCGACTTGTTCAACGTAGCGACTTGTCTTTATTATTTTCAGCGACTTGACTGTGTTGTGACTAGCGAGTTGCTCTTTTGCGACTTGGCCTCTTAGCGACTTGTTCCTTAGCGACTTGCCCACTTAGCGAGTTGCTCTTTAGCGACTTGTCAGCTTAGCGATTTGTTGCTTTAACGACTTGTGTTTAGCGACTTGGTTCATAGCGACTTGTGGTTAGCGACTTGTTTCATAGCGACTTGAGCCTTTTAGCGAGTTGTTTCTTAGCAACTTGGTGATTTAGCGACTTGTCTTCAAGGGTTATAGCAACTTGGTTGATTATTGTTTCTAATATGGTTTTCTCTTGATTTAGTAAAATCCCGTGAAAGAATCCATTTCCCGGTTTAATCATAGAGTTATAAAATCACGTGATATCTGTAAACATGTCTACCAACGTTCCTACAATCATCTCTTCTGTAGCTGAGGACGTTCAAGCAGCTGGATCAGATACTCGTCCACCCATGCTTGACAGAACTGATTATGACTCATGGGCTCAACGAATTAGGTTGTATTGTCTGGGAAAGGAAAATGGGGTAAACATTCTCAAGTCAATTGATGAAGGACCTTATCAAATTGAGACTACCAGAGATGTACTTGAAACAGCTGCAGATGGAACAGTGATCTTAGGTTTGGACAGACCAAAGACGTATGATGAGCTCAGTGATAAGGAGAAAAAAATATACGATGCTGATATCAGAGCTTCAAACATTATACTTCAAGGTCTTCCAAAAGATATCTACAAGCTTATCAATCACAAAACTGAAGCCAAGGCTGTTTGGGATAATGTCAAGATGCTTCTCTTGGGTTCTGAATTAACTACGGAAGACAGAGAATCACAACTGTATGATAAATTTGAGCACTTTAAGATGAAACCAGAAGAAAGTGTCTATGAATATTACGTGAGATTCCACAAGCTTGTGAATGACATGAGGAATATCAAAATGACCATGCCTAATATTCAGCTGAACTCAAAGTTTGTGAACAACATGAATCCCGAATGGCACAAATTTGTCATCTCTGTGAAGCTAACCAAAGGATTAAAGAACACTGACTATGAGCAACTGTATGCCTTCTTACTTCAGAATGAGAGACATGCTATGTTTGAACGAATGATTCTTGAACAGTTCAAATCTAAACAGGGAGAAACAAGTTCGTCAAATGATTCAACAACCTTTTACACCAATGTTGGAATTACCACCAAAGCTTCTCAAGTCATATCCACGGGTAATGGTAATTACAAGCTAATTCTTGATCCAGCATATAAGCCTCTAGACTCAAACACACTCATGGGAAACTTCATCAATCAACTGTCTCTCATGGTTAGTAAAAATATGAATTCCAATCCACACACCAACAATAACCTCATAACAGCATCCAATCCACACAATCAAGCTACTGTCAGAGATGGTAAGGTAGTGGTGCAGAATGTGCAAGGAAGACAGTATGAACAAGGGATGATTGGAGCAGGTTATGGTAATACTGGAGTAGGTGGAGGATATGTGGCTAATCAGAATCGTGGAAGAAATGCCAATCAAGGGCAAGCAAAGCCAATCAAATGCTACAACTGTGGTGGTGAGGGACATATTGCGAGGAACTGCACATCTCCAAAACGTCCACAGAATGCATAATACTTCAGAGACAAGATGTTGCTTGTGCAAGCTCATGATAATGGAGCAGCTTTGGATGAAGAGGAGTTGTTGTTTCTTGCAGAAGGGAATCCTAAGACATATGATGTTGATGTGGATGAGCAGCCAATTCAGGAAAAAGGTCACAATCATCAAAATGCCTTTCAAGTTGCAGACTGTGATGCATTTGACTCTGATGCCGATGATGAACCTACTGCCCAGACAATCTTCATGGCTAGCATCTCACCTATGGTCTCTCCAAAGGTCTCATCACCACAACAGGCTGGTCCATCCAAAGAATCAATCATCTCAGAGCTATTAAAACTATACGATGAGGTGGATGAGCAAAAGATACATAACGAAGTATAAACTCTTGAAACTTATGAATCAGATATTGATAATGAGGGTAATAGTAATATTGTCCCATATAATCAATATGTGACACAAAGTGAAAGTGAGATTGTGCCAAGTGATGTATCTTCTGCAGTCAATGATGATTATGTTTTTGATGAATACACTGCATGTGCCCATGATGATTCTGTTATCTCTGAACTGAATGCCGATAAAGAACAAGTTTCTATTTATGAACAACGTGCTAAGTTTGAGTTAACTACCCGTGAGCAGGAAATGGATGACCAAATGCGTACAATTATTAGAAAAAGTAATTTTAGAGAAGAAGTGTTAAAACAAGAGTTAAACTCCTTACAAGAAAAGCTTTCTAAAACTGTTAAGCAAAAGCAAGAGCTTCAAGATAATGTTAAGGTGCTTAAACAAGAATTTAATGCTAAGGAATCAAAACTTTTGAATGACTTTTCTAATATAAAAACTTTGAAAAACAAGCTTGAAAATAAGTTGTACGTACAAGGGAATACCATTAAGACTGCTCACATGATCACTAAGAATAGAGTCTTAAGCGATAAGCATAGTATTCCCCTTGTTGAGGAACCAAATCCCGAGGTTGTTAAAAAGGCTAGAGCTGCTCATAAGGTACTATATGATGGAAATGAGATTCTTAAGCCTAGGCAAACACCATCATGTGTTGGAAGCACGGAAGAGGATAGAAAATTAGATGATTCCTCTAGGGAGAAAATGGACAAGAAGCTTAATGATCCTGAGTGTAAAAAGAAAAATATAACGATCAAACCTCATGATTACACAAAAGAAAATTGGATCTCCCTAAACAGGTTTAAGCCTCAAACTCAATTAACCCAGAACAAATTTTTTGGAAAAAAGATATGGATAAGCAAAAAGCAAGTGAACTTTTTGAAATAAACCCTCCCCTTAGGAAAGTACCTGCAGCTACTGTGTACCCTCCCAATACACCAATGCACTTAGTTCCGAGAACTATTTCCACTAATAGCAAGACCTTAATCAGCCTGTATGTTGTTTATCAACTATTTGTTGATTTTGAGAAAACGTGTAAGAAAAGGATTACACCCACTGGGATTACTGAAGGGGAAAGGGGTTTTGAGCAAACTAAAGAATGTTATTTAACTGAAGTCATGCCTTTCTTTAAACAATTAAAAGGTCAATTTGAGAGTCTTCAAAAGGGAATTAACTCAGATATCAAAGAAATGGAAAAGGAATTTGATGCAATGATAGTTGAGGTAAATGATTTTGAACGGGAACTCAAATATAATGAAATTGAAAGGAAGAATTTGCATATCTTAAATGAGAACTTAGTATTAAGTTGTGTGGCTCAAGATGTGTTTTATACTGTTACTAAGCATTCTATTACTGCTTCTCAATTTCATGAATTAACTGTTGCCTTGAAAGTTTCCCATGATCGTGTCATTGAGCTTCAAAACAAAAACTCATAACTAAATGAGAAAATTGATCAGGATGATCACGATAATTTGGTAAAACATTTTTCTAAGCTAAAAGTTGAACATTTTGATTTGCAACTAAAATATCAACATCTCAAAGAAAATGTCAAAACCTCAAACATCAAGACATCCTCAAATGTTCTAGAGTTTGATGCACTTTTTGAAATAAACAAACGTGACGAACAGATTCAAGCTCATTGTAACACGATCAGAAAGTTGAAAGCCCAAATTTCACAATTAAATGGTGAAAAGAACAATGTGACTGGCTCCCAAATGCCTCCTCCTTTAGTTTCTCAGTGTTCTCAGACTTTTCATCTTCAAAACTTGGTTAATGTTTTACAAAAGGAAAATGAGAGTTTTCTAGAAGAAAATGAAAAAGTTAAACGACACTTTAAAGAGTTATATGATTCAATGAAAGTCACTCGTGACAAGAACAACGAAAAACTAACGTCTTTACAAAAGGAAATTGAGAATTTGAAGAGTCAGGTAAAAGGGAAAATGCCACTTGTCTTTAATGAGAATGTTGCATCAAAGTCATCTGCTGACTACAAATATACTGTGACTGTTAAATACATTCCTCCTCATCTTGGAAATAATGAACTTGTGTTTCATAACTATTTCGCTCACCTTAAGGATATTCTAGAATGTCTCCGTGAGATTGTAGAAGAAGATTTCATAAATAAGCCACTTGATAGAGAAATTAGGTTTGCTTGCATTCAGGCCAAACGATCTCAAGAGCTGTTAGAATGTTTAAAAGCAACATGTCCTAAATCCTTAGGTGCGAAAGATAAAGCTGTGATGCCTTGTTCTATGCCTAGTGCCAAGTATGCAACCCATTCTATGCCCAGTATTAAGAAAGTGAACTCTAAAGTGCCTTCAAATAGTTCAGATCCTTGCACTTCTAGTTCAGGAATGCAAAATGTAGCTCAACCAACTAATGTTCCCATAATTCCCTCTACAGGAGTAATCAGTGACATTAATGCAAGCGGGTCAAAGCCTCCAGGCAATACAAAGCAAGATAGGACCTCGCAAGCTAAGAATGTGCATTGGAAGAGAGTAGAAGACCACCATAGGAACACTAAGTTTGAGTTGAATAAAACGAATCGTGTTGATTCTAATATTAGCTATAAGCATACTGTAATTAATTCGAATTCTGCTACTATCTGCAAACCATGTAATGATGATTGCTTGATTTCTGTTACTAATCATGAATGTGGTGTGAATGATTTGATTAATGCTGTTAAATGCCCAGTTAAAATTGTTAATGTAAAAAATCAAGCTAAGAAGGATAAAAGGCAAAGGCGAAAGACAGTTAGAAAACATTGGAAGCCCACAGGAAGAAAATTTAGTAATATAGGTTATCAATTGACACCTACTGGCCGTAAGTTTAATCTTAATGATTGTGCCCTAAATTTGCTAAGTCTATGCCCATTAGAAAATGGATGCCTACTGGTAGAACTATTCCTTTAAGAAGTGAACATACTTTGAATAGGTCAAATACGGACACTAGCAGTACATCTATTCCTGATGATTCCATTGTTTCTACTTCCGATGTGGGTGTTCCAATCACTGTTACTAACCAAATGGAACCCATTCTTGCATGGGGATCCCAATTATCCAGTTATCCATTCTTGTCTGTGTTCAACTGCAGATCGTTTAAATCGTTCTGTGGTACCTGGACTCAGGTTGTTCCAAGCATATGACTGGAGATCGCTCGCGGCTCATGAACTTCGTGAGTAAATTCATCGGGACTGTTAGATTCGGGAACGACCATTTTGGTGCAATTATGGGTTATGGAGACTATGTTGTTGGCGATAGTGTAATCTCCAGGGTATATTGTGTTGAAGGTCTTGGTCATAACTTGTTTTCTGCTGGTCAATTCTGTGATTCCGATCTAGAAGTGGCTTTTAGAAAACATACTTGTTTCGTTAGAGAACTTGATGGTGTGGAACTGTTAAGAGGAACTCGTGGTTCAAATCTATACACCATCTCTATCGAAGACATGATGAAGTCTTCTCCAATCTGCTTGTTGTCAAAGGCTTCGAAAACAAAATCATGGTTATGGCATCGTCGTCTCAATCACTTGAACTTCGGCACCATTATAACCTTTCCAGAAAGGATCTTGTAAGAGGCTTACCCAGATTAAAGTATGAAATATATCATCTTTGTTCAGCATGTCTCTTGGGAAAAAGCAAGAAATATGCCCACAAAACCAAACCCACAAACTCAGTAATGGAAGTTCTTCGTACCCTTTATATGGATGTTTGCGGACTAATGAGAGTGCAAACGATAAATGGGAAGAAATATATTTTAGTCATTGTTGATGACTACTCTCGATTTACTTGGGTAAAGTTTTTGAGGACAAAGGATGAAACTCCAGATGTCATCATCAAACTTATCAAGCAGCTTCAGGTTCGACTTAACAATACTGTCAGAATTGTTCGAACAGACAATGGCACAGAGTTTGTTAACAAAGACTTAAGTCAATTTTATTAAAGTGTTGGAATTAGTCATCAAAGAAGTGTTCCATGAACTCCTCAACAGAACGGTGTTGTTGAAAGACGAAATTAAACTCTTGTGGAAGCCGCAAGAACAATGCTAATTTACTCAAAGGTTCCAATGTTTCTCTGGGCTGAAGCCATTGCCACTGCTTGCTACACCCAAAATCGTTCCCTTATACACACCTCTCATGGAAAAACTCCATACGAACTTGTCCATAAACGAAAACCTGATCTCTCCTACATTCGTGTGTTTGGTGCTTTGTGCTATCCAACAAATGATGGTCAAGATTTAGGTAAATTAAGAGCTAAAGAGGACATTGGAGTTTTTGTTGGTTATGCATCAAACAAGAAGGGTTACCGAATCTATAACAAAAGAACTCGAGATATCATGGAAACTATTCACGTCACGTTCGATGAGCTGTCCGGGAAAATGGCACCAGGACAATCAAGTTCTGGACTCGCATATCAACCTTCATTAAGTAGTCCCATTAGTTCTTCTCTTGTACAAAATCCCTCACCAGCAACTCCTTATGTATCTCCTTCAGAAGATGATTTGAAGAAATTGTTTGATCCAATTTTTGATGAACACTATGAGCCAATTGCTAATGATCTGTCAAATCCATCAACAGATGCTGCTCCTATCCCTGTCAATGGAGTTAACCCTTCAGTTTCTATGTCATTAAGTCAAGAAGCGCCTGCTGTTGATCACTCTATCTCATCAACAAATCCTCAATCATCGAGTGTACATCATGGAATTGTATCTGGCACCTATGATGGAGATAATCCCTTTGCTACTCCCGAAGATGCTCCCTTTGAGAACATATTTGTTCCTGAACCATCATCAGAACCATCTTATTCAGAAGAAAATGACTCTGCTACTTCAGTTCCTCAACAACAACCACATGAACACCTTAGAAAATGGACACATGACCATCCATTGGACAACATCATTGGAAACCTCTCTCGTCCAGTATCCACTCGTAAACAACTTGCAACTGATGCCTTATGGTGCTTCTTCAACTCCGTACTCTCTAAGATCGAACCAAAAGATGTTAAAACTGCCATGAATGAAGACAGCTGGTTCAATGCCATGCAAGAAGAAATTCATGAGTTTGATCGACTAGATGTATGGGAATTAGTACCTGCTCCGGACTGTGCTATGATCATTGCTCTAAAGTGGATCTTCAAAGTAAAACTTGATGAGCATGGTGATGTGTTAAAGAACAAGGCTCGATTGGTTGCAAAAGGATATCGTCAAGAGAAGGGTATTGACTTTGAAGAATCATTTGCTCCAGTTGCACGTATCGAGGCAATCAGAATCTTCCTGGCTAATGCTGCAAGTAAGAACATGGTTGTCTATCAGATGGATGTAAAGACGGCTTTTCTTAATGGAGATCTTAAAGAAGTCGTTTACGTCAGCCAACCGGAAGGTTTTGTGAATCCAGAGCATCCTACTCATGTCTATCGCTTGAAGAAGGCTGTTTACGGTTTGAAGCAAGCTCCAAGGGCATGGTATGATACGCTATCAAAGGTTCTTCTATCTACTGGATTCAGCAAAGGAGCAGTTGATCCAACATTGTTCACCAGAATGTCAGGCAAACATTTAATTCACGTTCAAATTTATGTTGATGATATTATTTTTGCCTCAACTGACTCCAATGAATGTGACCGTTTTTCTAATGAGATGGGTTCCAAATTTCAAATGTCTATGATGGGACAAATGTCATTTTTCTTGGGATTACAAATTTCACAAAGTCCCGGAGGCATTTTTATAAATCAATCTAAATATGCAAATGAAATTTTAAAGAAATTTGGATTTGATACTTGTGACACTGTTGACACTCCCATGGTAGAACGTACCAAACTGGATGAGGACCACTCAGGGATCATGGTAGACCAAACAAAATATCGTAGTATGATTGGATCCCTGATGTACTTTACTGCCAGTAGACCAGACATTTTGTTCATTGTATGCATGTGTGCTAGATACCAGGCTAAGCCTACCAAAAAGCACCTTGAAGCGGTTAAACGGGTCTTTTGGTATCTCCAAGGAACCATTAATATGGGACTTTGGTACCCGAAGGACACCGGTATGTCACTAACAGCGTATGCAGATGCTGATCATGCAGGATGTCAAGATACACGTCGAAGCACGTCAGGAGGTGCTCAGTTTTTGGGTGATAAGCTCGTGAGCTGGTCTTCAAAGAAACAAATGAGTACTTCTATATCCTCTACAGAGGCTGAATACATAGCCATGTCATCTTGTTGTGCTCAAATCCTATGGATGAGATCCCAATTATCTGACTATGGCTTTGAATTCAACAAAATTCCTCTGTATTGTGATAACAAAAGTGCCATTGCTCTCTCATGCAACAACGTTCAAAATTCAAGAGCAAAGCATATTGACATTCGACACCATTTCATCAGGGATCAAGTGGAGAACGGTGTGGTGGAACTTCATTTTGTTAGGACTGAATACCAGTTAGCAGACATCTTCACCAAAGCTCTTCCTAGAGAACATTTTGAGTTTATCCTCCCACGACTTGGTCTAAAGAGTCTACAACAGGAAACACTCAAACGACTTCAAGAGGAAGACGAGGAGTAAACGTTTTTCTTCATCCATCTCTTGTTAATATCTATTCAAAAAGCAAATAGAAAAATATAAAACTTTCAAAAATCCATAAAAAATTTTGAAAAACTCGAAAAATTTCTAAAACTATTGTCATTTTGTCTTGTTTTTCTTGATTCGATAATATCTACAGTCTTTGTGCTGTCATTCAAAGAGTGACACGGGTCTTTAGATGTTGTTCGAATGTACATAAAAAAAAAAAAAAAAAAATTGAGAGAAAGAAAGACCAAGGCTTATAGTCATTTCAGTCTATAACCCGTTTTTAAAGAAAGAACAGAGCCATGCTTTATCCTATCTTTCAAATCTCATGCTCTGATTCTAAAAACAAATATTTGTTATCTTATTGAAAACTAATTAAAATAACTCGATCTCAATTTTTTAAAATCATCTGGACTTGACATCTGTCAAAATCTCTATCTCTCAATCAACAACTTATGTCATTGATTGAAGGGGAGAATGATTTCATTTTAAATCAAAAGGTTATTTGTCATACAATTGGTTCAGACCATGGTTTATGTCATGTTTTCAAAATATATTCAAGCATGTTTAATCCTTGGAGTTTAAAGTCTCAGATTTGATCCTTATCGGTTAGATGTTTTCATAAGCAAGTCACAATTCTCCTCAAAAAGCTTTCAAAATCAATTTAAATCTACAGAGATCACAAATCTCAAATGATTTGAAAATTGTGATCGGGGGAGAATTTGTGATTTAAATTTGATTTAAACTGATAATTCGATAAATGGTTTTATAGTGATCTACAAGCTCTCCTCCCCACATGTGCCAAACGATTTCAAATTTTCCATGCACATGTTGAGGGGGAGCATCTATTTGAAACCAAAAAGGATTGAAACGTGATTGATTTGTTTCAATGTGCAGGTTTTCCCTAATATGTGCAAAACACTTTCAAATCTCTATGCACATATTGAGGGGGAGCAACTTTTTGAAAACCACATTCTTTCCCAAAAATATCCTTAAAACAAAGTATGAAAAATACTAATTTTGATCAGGAAAGTGATGTTGATATCTTTTAGAAAATGGTAATCAAAGATGTGAATCCTTCCTCTTGCCTCCGTGTACCAAAACGATTTCAAATACTCAATGCACATGTTGAGGGGGAGCTCTGTTTCTAAAAATATCAAAAACAACTCAGGTACAAAACGCTTTGATAATATATCACAAGTATCTGGATTGATTTTCAAATGGTTTTCAATTGGTTCCAATGGCAGATGAACAATACCAAAAAGACCAACCAAATTTACTTTGTGTATGGGGATATAAGGAGGGTTAGGTTAGGTATTCGTTCCCACGATCCCACCAGAGCCGGAGGGATCTACCCAGGGACAATCCACTAGATAGTGTAGAAGTCCTTAGGTATGATGAAAAAAGGAGAAATGTGAGAAATGGGAATAGTGCGGACTGTGATAGAGTTAGAACTAGAATATACCCAACAAGGTTCTAGTTATGAAATCTCGGTAAGCACTGAAGGGGTTGAAGAATGAAAAAGAATTAAATGTGAAAAAGGGTGAAAAGAAATAGCTCTCCAATAATTCAACCTTAGGGCAGAAACCGGGTTCAATACATATGCTACTGGTGGTTACTAAGGTAACACTGGTGTTGAAGACAAGACGTCATGGACCCAGTGATGCACTGCACTTCAACTTCCCAAACCACTCAAGTTCCTCTTAAAAGGACTTGTTTCATTCTCACGGGGAACCTACATAATCTATCGACCTTCTCTTAGAGTTTGTTGATATTGAAGAAGGAGACCCTCTCCTTAGTCTCCGGCATAGGAACAAAAAGTGCACAATTGAGTCTAGAGCCACTAGATCATCAATAAATCTCTTTAGGACACTATCAATGAAGACTCTCTGTTTCACACAATGTGGAAAGAGAGATTATATTTTAAGAGTCCTACGCATTATCCTTGTGGTATTGCCAGAACATCTGAGTGATGTGTAAACATATTCACAATGACGATGGAAAACATTCTAGAGCCAACATCAAATAAGCTCTTGGTAGGTGGCATGTGAGATCTATCCAATAGATCAACCATGTGACAACTGAACAGAAATAATGGGGCGATTCAAAATTATGAATCAATCCTAGTTCAGGTTATGGATTGACGGATACCTTTGAAAAACCGGTCAGTGTGCTTAAAATTCTTTTCTCTAGCACATCAACTGTGTATTAATATTTCAAAAATAAAAGGTGTTTATGATTGATAATTGATTTTCCTTAAAACCTTCGTTGTATTGCAAAAACAGTTTATTAAGCAATACTCGATTGTTCTTCAAATCTCTTTTTATCAATCAGTGAATCTCAAATTCGCTGGTTCACTCACTCCGTGTTGTCTTCTTTGAGACGTTCCGGTCTGAGAACAGCTTGAACAGCTGCGAAACCCTGTCAAGGAGATTCTTCGGAATTACACCTGATCACAGGCAGTATTGGTACTGATCAACGGGGAACCGTGGGCCGTGTACCTCAGTTCAACAAAAGTGATCAAAGACACTTTTGCCCGCTTTATTGCTAACTGTTGTATGCAGGTACGCCTGACGTTTGCAGTTGATCAGAATGGAGAGGTCAATCCATAGCCGCATGCTCACACATCACATTCATCTCTAAAAAAATCATGATAAGTGCATCGACGACTCTGATATTTTCACTCCATGCTTCTGCTATGCTGCTGCAAATATCTTGAATCAACTAAAGCTTCCGCTACTCTGATGAGAAGAAATCATGATCCAGAATGTGAGCATGTCGGTCCAAATGTCACAACATCACATAATGTCAACACCACAAAGGAAGAGTCAGAGATTTATGGTAACTGATGATCTCAAAGCTGGCTCAAAACTCATTATCACGTGGATCTGTTAAAGACCTCCACTTGGATTATCCAAACATGCAAAAATGAAGAATCAAAGACTACGAGCTACAGAGCAAGGAAAATTAACAAGAATCCAAGAACAATCTTAATGTAATATCTGTTTTGTATTCAATGTAATTTGAGGTGACCTCCCTTAGGGGGAGATTGTTAGGATTTAGTAAATCCAGTTATTAAAGTGTCGGTCACCTCAAGTATATGTAATCGTTAGAAAGCTCGTAGTCGTAGTTATTTAATGTTAGATAGTATTTAGTTAAGTAACACCGTGGAGGACGGACGGGTCTTTACCCACTGTATGCCTGATCCACAGCCGGTAGGTGGCGTTTATGTAAGAAACTATAAATACCCTCTACCTCACAAGGTAGAGGGTTGGAGCTCATAATAATACTTTCATTTTCTCTCACTAAGTTCCCAAACCTCTAACTCTTTCTCTCTCTAAAAACCTTATAGTATACGCCTAGTTTGATCATGGTTTGATGTGTTTGTGAAATCCATTATATTACAATACGAAACATGAGCCAAGATATATTCGTGTATATGCATTCCATTTTAGCTCGATACAAAAAAGATAAACATATGTATGGGTCGTATGGTGTATGTCGAACAAGGTTCAAAACAGAAATTATACATGGGTCGAATATATAGCCATTCCATTCGTTATTTCATGTGTTTCGTTTATGATTTTATGTGACGTATCTTATCATTTTATGTGATGATTCTAGTCGTATACATGCATTCGAATGGAGACCCATTTCACACGACAACAATCAAGAAAACAAAAGAAGGAAAATTGAAAAAGGATTAGATGATACAAACCCGAGTAGTGTCGAATGGAAGGAAACAAGAGCCAAAGGACACACGACAAGGCCAAAACCAAACAGCCACACCTTCGATCTAAACCCACGACCAATCTCCTTTGCTTGCTTGCCTTTGTTGATCGAATGGAAGAAGAAAAGCAAATGCTTGCCGTCACTTTGTGGGTGCTAGGGTTTTGTGTGTATGATAAATGTGTGAAATGGTAGGGTAAAATAAATGAGGTGAATTGTGATAAGAGGGGGGGGGGTTCAGCCGATCCAATGGGAGACTCCAAGACCAAATCAAATCTTAGATGGGCTTTTGAATTAGGTTGTATTGTGTTGTATAAACTTGTGTACATTTCGGCCCATGCAACATTTAACGTGTGATATATGTTTTAGACGTAAATGTAAGTCGATTTCATTTATCTTGTATATTAGGTTTGGTAAATATTTACAAGTTAGGTTAGAATTACATTTAATGAGCTTGACGTATTTTATAAATATTAAATTTGATGGGCAAAATAGTCTTTTTACACGTTTTAGATTTTTAGGGTTTTACAACTCTTCCCCTCTAAAAGAAAATTTTCGTCCTCGAAAATTGTAATGAAGAACGGATGAAAGCAAAGGAGACATACCAGACTTCGAAAAGAAATGGGGATAACTTGCTCGCATCGATTCCTCGGTTTCCGAGGTAGCTTCACGCTCTGACTGATTCTTCCAAAGAATTTTCACGAACGGAATGACCTTGTTTCTCATGACTCTATCTCGACGATCTAAAATAGCTTCGGGTTCCTCAGAAAAAGACATATCAGGCTGAATCTGATCCAAAGGATAGGATACCACATGCAATGGATGATAATTGTATCCCCGCAGAAGAGATACATGGAAAACATCATGAACATGAGACAACTGAGGAAGTAGAGCTAAATGATAGGAAACCTCCCCAAATCGATCCAGAATCTCGAACGGTCCAATAAATTAAGGACTAAGCTTGCCCTTGATCCCAAAACGCTTCACAGTACGGAACGGCGAACCCTTCAGAAATACACGATCTCCAACACGAAACTCCAAGTCACGTCGATGCTTATCAGCATAACTCTTCTGTCGAGAACGGGCCTCTTTCAACCTCTCTTTGGCAACCGCCACCTTTTCATTAGTAATCTCGATGATTTTCGGTCCCTCAATCAAACGTTCACCCACTTCATCCCAACAAATAGGTGCCCTACACTTCCTTCCATACAAAAGATCATACGGTGTTGCCTTGATGCTAGCATGCCAACTATTGTTGTAGGAAAACTCTACCAAGCACAGATACTCATCCCAGTTTCCAGTCCACTCCAATGCACATGCCCTCAACATGTCCTCTAAAGTTTGAATGGTCCTCTCCGTCTGACCATCTGTCTATGGATGAAAGGCGGTACTAAACTTGAGACGCGTACCCCAAGCTCTCTGTAGAATCTTCCAAAAATGAGAAGTAAACCGCGGATCTCTATCTGAAACAATAGCGGTCGGAGTACCATGAAGTCTAACAATCTCCTGCTGAAACACCTCTACCAACCTAGCAATACGAAAGTCCTTCCGGATTGGTAAGAAATGAGCATATTTGGTTAATCGATCAACAACCACCCAAATCGCATCATTTATTTTTCGAGTAGGAGGTAACCCCGTAACAAAATCCATGAAGATCTCATCCCACTTCCAGGTAGGAATATCCAAAGGCTGCAACAAACCACTTGCTGACAGGTCATACACTTGGCTACAAAAGAAGCCACATCTTAATTCATACCATTCCACCAAAAATGTTGCTTAAGATCCTGGTACATCTTGGTAGAACCAGGATGGATAGTGAAGGGGGAACTATGAGCCTCAGACAAAACAGCTTCACGCAAAGCAGGATCATTCGGAACACAAAGCCGACCCTCAAACCATACCACACCAAAACCATCCACACTGAACTCCATCTGCTTACCCTCTTCGATATTCTAAACCACAGACCAAAGCTCAACATAATCCTTCTGAGCTTCCTTAATCTGTAGTATAAGATTGGACTTTATTTTCATACTATCCCAATAGCCGTCGTAACCACGAATACAAAACTCCACATCCAACAGCTCTAAATCATGCAAAACCCTGGGCTTAATTTCCAAAGTAGCAATCATACCCGACTTCCGGCTCAGCGCATCAGCAACAACATTCGCCTTTACCGGATGGTATTGAATGTTCGTGTCATAATCCTTAAGGAGTTCCAACCACCTTCTTTGTTTCATGTTAAGCTCCTTATGGGTGAAGATATACTTTAAACTCTTTTGGTCAGTAAAGATATCACACGATTCACCATACAAGTAATGCCTCCAAATATTTAAGGCAAAAACAACCGCAACCAACTCTAGATCATGCGTTGGATAGTTCTCCTCATACGATTTCAATTGCCTCGAAGAATAAGCAATCACTTTACCACGCTGCATCTGGACACAACCCAAGCCTTTCTTTGACGCGTCACTATAAATCTGAAAGCCTCCAGAACCAGATGGAAGAGTTAGAATAGGCGCCGATACCAACCTCTGCTTCAAATCCTCAAAACTCTTCTTACGCTCCTCCGTCCAAACAAACTTTTCACCTTTCCTCATCAGTTGTGTCAGGGGTAATGCCAACCAAGAGAAACCCTCAACAAACCGTTGATAGTAGACAACAAGCCCTAGAAAACTCCTAACCTCCGTCACAGTAGTGGGTCTCGGCCACTTGGTGATCGCCTCAACCTTAGATGAGTCCATGGTGATACCATCAGCGGACACAACATGACCAAGGAAGGCAACTTGGCTCAACCAAAATTCACACTTGGATAACTTGGCATACAACTTCTGCTGCCGAAGAATCTCCAAAACAATACGGAGGTGTTGCTCGTGTTCTTCCTCACTCTTGAAATAAACAAGAATATCATCGACGAATACAATCACAAACGTGTCGAGTTACTCGTGGAACACCCAATTCATAAGGTCCATGAAAATAGCAGGAGCATTAGTCAGGCCGAAAGGCATAACCAGAAACTCGTAATGACCATAACAGGTATGGAACGTGGTCTTAGGAACATCTTGCTCCTTCACATGCAATTGATGATAATCGGATCTCAAATCAATCTTCGAAAAGAATTTGGCTCCCTACAACTGGTCAAAAAGATCATCGATACGCGAAAGAGGATAACGATTACGGATGGTGATTCGGTTAAGCTCAAGATAATCAATACACAAACGCATACTCCTGTCCTTCTTCTTAACAAATAGAATAGTTGCACCCCAAGGAGAAACACTGTGTCGGATGAAACCATTCTCCAAGAGTTCCTGTAACTGCTCCTTCAACTCCTTTAATTCAATAGGGGCCATACGGTACGGAGCTTTTGAAATAGGCTTGGCACCAGGAATCAACTCGACCCCAAATTCGACTTCCCTAGCAGGAGGAATACCAGGAAGTTCGTCGGGAAACACATCAGAAAATTCATGGACAACGGAAATACTTTCAATACTCGGAACTTCCGAAGAAATATCTTTAATGGGTGCCAGGAAACCTTGGCAACCATGAGAAATCAGAGTTCAGGCTTTCATGGCCGAAATAATCTTAGCAAATTTGAGAGGTTGAGAACCATGATAAACAAAATCGGGATGATAAATATCGCCAAAGATCACATTTCTGGCATGACAGTCAATAGTAGCTCTATGCGAAGCCAACCAGTCCATACCAAGAATCACATCGAAGTCAATCATATCCAAAGGAAGTAGATTCGTCGGAGGAATGCCGTCGTCAAAACGTAAAGGACAATTCACAAATTCATGATCGATAATTACGTGGTTTTTCATGGGTGTGGAAATGGATAAATGATTTGTTAATGGTGTTGGGGTCATATTAAGTTTCTTGGCAAATGTTACATATATAATGGAATGAGTGGCACCGGTATCAAATAATGCAAAAACAGTGCGATCGCCAAAGTAAAGAATGCCGGTAATGGTACCTGAAGAGTTCACCGCCTGATCACGAGTAGTAGCATAAACACGACCCATAGTCGGAGCTGGCCTAGCCGTGTTCGCCGGTGCAATGTGCTTTCCCTGAGTACAATCCCTCACCTTGTGGGCAGTGCACCCACAAGAGAAACATCCTCCAGTAAGCCTGTGACAAGCGCTCGGGTGACGCTTTCCACAAGTAGCACTAAGTGGTGGGGGAGGCAAAGTCTCCGTAGGCCTCCTTTAAGCTGAAGAACCTGCAACACGATCCTGATGAGAACCCCGAGTCGACTGATCTCTGAACTGACGTTGATTGTTGTCACCATGACCCTGACGGTCATTCCCAGTCCTACCAATCACCCTCTGGTCCTGACCCCTAGACTCGTGACGCCTCGAATCAAAACCCCAGTCCTGTCGACCCCTATGCTCCTGACCCTGGTCCTGATGACCCCTGTACTCATAACCCTGGTCCTGACGACCCCTCTGCTCATAACCCTGGTCCTGACGACCCCTATGCGCATAGCCCTGATCTTGATGACCCCTGAAATTAACTCGGTCACCATCTTTGCCCCTCTTATTCAAACCCCTATCAGAATGAAGTAACTCAATGTTGCGGGCCGCATCCGAAACTAGTGCCACATCGGCGTAATCATTATTAATGAGCCGATCCAGAACCCACTTCTTCAAACCCCACTTGAAGTGCCTAGCCTGCCTCTGAGAATCACCAGCAACAGTCCCACAAAACTAGCTAACCTCAAAAACCGCTGCATGTACTCACTAGATGATTCCTGGTCAAACTGATAAATAGCCCCATACTCGCGCTCATACCTTTGCTGCTCAGAGTCGGGAAAATACTGCTTATAGAAGATTTCACGAAAATTATTCCATGAACAAGTGTCAACAAAATCCTCCTCCTTAGCCAAAATATATGCTTTCCACCAATTCAACGCATCCCCTTCCAACTTGAAAGTAGCCAACCGCGTCTTAAATTCATCAGCACAACCTAAGACCTTGAACAACTTCTCCATATGGGTGATCCAATCTTCTGCATCCGTGGGGGTGGCAGCAGATCGGAAAGAAATAGGCTTAAGCTTAGTGAACCTCTCAATCCAAACATGAATACCAATAGGTAGAGCACCACCACCACCTGAAGAACCAACACCATTCCTGATGTTATTGGTGATAGTGGTCATCAACTCAACAGAGAGATTCGGAAGAGCATTAGCCAAGGCACGGGCTACCATGGCCTCAAAGTCAGGTGCATCATCCCCATTAAGATCACCATTTCTACGCGTCAAAACCATCTGAACGATTATCAAAAAGATTAGCATGGTCAGAAAACAAGAAGAAAACATGAAAGGAAATGACGGAAATGAAACCTAAAGTCTACCAAAATCCTCACCAGTTAAAGCCTAAGCTCTAAGGGTCAAATCCTAGGGTCCATATGTCACATGTCATAACTACAAGTCGTAACCTGGGCTCTAATACCATAATTGTAACACCCTAACCCGACAAGGGTAGAAGCATCACAGTATGGTGTCGTATCAAAGCATACATAATGAACATAAAGCAACAGCAAAAGTCTTAAACATAAATAATCAAAGGAGTTAAGTCAACACGACTTAAACAATACATAAGTCCAAGAAAAGGAAATGCTCTAAGGAAAGAAATAACGACAATCCAAGTCTAAATAAATGTCATAATATAAGTAAATGGAATCTAAGATGACTAGGGTCAAGGTCTCCACATAAGCTCATCACTCAACCCAAAGCAAATCCCCAGCTCCTAGCTTAGATGCATGCCGCAGGAAAAGAAAATGTGGCTGAGCTTAAAAAGCCCAGTGAACAGATATATATAACAAAATGAATAATCAAACGATAAGAAACGACAGTAATATAGCATGTGGTGCATTAGGGAAAATCATAAGGCATAATAAAAAAGGATAATGAAATGAAAAGAAAGGTCAGTAACCTATCACGAGCCCAAACAAAACATATCATATCATATAACATAAGTAACCAATGGAGTGATCAGCTCCTAAAATGTGAAAGACGTGTATTGCACACAACATCAGTCACCAGATAAATCATAAAATATCATATCATAGCATATCATAACTAATCTAGGATGCATCCATACGCCCCTGTACAAATCATAGTGGCTATAATAATTATAATAAAGCGCGCATACTAATATCACAAAAGGGGATGGTGTGGAACATCACTCAACCACACTAGAGTCATGCCATTGGTGCATCAATGACACGGCCATTTTACCTTCATGGCTAGGAAAATGGCTCGGGTATTAAACTGAAAGGTCAAATGAAAGTCATAATCTAAAGGTTCATGTTAAAGGTTCAAAGCAAGGTTCAATATCAAAAGGTTCACAATTCTAATGGAGCATAGCAAAGGTCATATAAGGGAACCCTAATAGTAAGGCTCAGAGCAAAGGCAATATAATCATGTTAATATCAAAAGATGTGTAATAATCATGAGAAAACTTAAGAGATAAGGTCAGAATATTTGTACCTTATTCAACAGCAAGAAAACAAAAATAGATGAATCAAGAGAGGGCGGAAGATCACTCCTACCTCGAGGTATCTATAGAAGTGAAAGGATATACATTTATTAGATGTAGTTAAAGTGTTTTATTCCGATTAAGTCTTTTAAGGTTTATGAGAATATTTCCATTTTTAGTAAGTTTCCAAATATAGTAACTTAAACATTTTAAGTAACTTTCTATTTTAGGCAGGTTCCTATTTTAGGCAGGTTTCCCGATTTAGTAAGTTTCCATATTAAGTAACTTTTCGAAAATAGCAGTTTTCCATAATTAGCAGGTTTAGTCATTCATGATGTAATTGATGTCAAATTAGGTTAAAACGATGAAAATGATTATTATTATAGTTTAGGGTTCATTTATGACAAGTTACAATAGTTTAGGGTCTAAACTGTCATTATTACAAAGTATAGGGTTTAAAGTGTAAATATTGCAAGTTTACTCATTTTACGAATTCAACTCCTTATCATGTCATTTTAACGCCTAGGCTCCCTCATGTTTAATTATTTACGAAATCAACCTTTAACTTTTATTAAATTGAAAAACTTTGAAACCCTAAACCTATGTCGATTACCATTTCATTTAAGCAATTCGAAACCCTAAACCTAACAAGTTATACGACTCCTCTTTGTGACACCTAGGTCGAGACATGCCAAATCCATTTCACTCTACACGACACAAACCAAAAGTAATTTGAGACATGTTATGATTTAAAGATGATACAAAACATGAGCCAAGATATATTCGTGTATATGCGTTCCATTTTAGCTCGATACAAAATAGATAAACATATTGTGGAAACGTAGAGGGGGGGGGGTGAATACGTTACCGTTTAAAATCTTTAGATCTTTAGTATCAAATCGCTTATGAAGCTTGTTATAATATGAAAGTACCAATTATTCTTTGTGACTAATATAAAGCATGGTAAACCAAGTTGTCACACAATCATGAACATCAAACCACATCACAAACAATAGTATAGTGCAAGTATAAAAGTAAAGAGATAAAGAAAGGAAAGTGCAAACCGAACACGAGGATTTATAGTGGTTCGGTCACGGATCTCCTTTCCGCCCTACTCCACTCTCCGAGTACCCAACTCGAGAGTTACTTCACTAAATCAACAAGCTCCATTCTCGGCGGAGAAAACCTTACAATCGTCGCTTACACTTTTTCCGGTACAAAGCTAAATACCGGGTTCTAGTTCGAGGTAGAACCAACCTAACGTTGCCTATACAATATTTCCGACACTAAGCTAGATGTCAAGTTCTTTTACAAGGGTACAACCACTCCCATTATGTTTTATGGCCCAACATAACAAACCTTGTGTTTTATGGCACAAACACATAAACCATCTAATCTAGTTTGGTGAAAGTGTTGTTATGATGCAATGATGTTTACACTAATGATCCATGACAAAAATGTTTAATGGATATGAATAACTACTTCTAAATGAACTTCCATTGATAGGAAGCCTTCATGATGAAGATCACAAGTTCCCTAAACTTGTTGTGATAGATCTTCAACTTTTGGTGAGTGGGGGATGGCTAGATCTCCAAGCTTTCCTTGGTTGATCAAAGAGTATGCTTACAACAAAGATGAATGTTAGAAGCATTATGATCATGATCATTAGGGTGTTTAATGTATGTTACTACATTGTTAATGATTGATCTAAATGTATGCAAGAAGGTGGAGAAGATGTGTTTTGAAGTGGTGAAGAAATGGGAAAACAATGGGCTTCTATTTATAGCCAAAAGTGGTCAGGAGCATCCACGGACCAAGGAGCCCTTAAAAGGGTTCCGTCCTTTATACAATTTAGTGTCGTGGGTGCCTGACAGAAAATCTAAAAAATCTTTCTTCAAATCTTTCCAAGATATTACCAAATCTTACTTTGATCACATTTGATATATTGAGTGTCAATCTAACCAAAATATTCAAGTGATCTTCCAAGGATTTCAAAGATGATGCATGACATGATGTAACATGTATTTCCATTTTTAGATTAAAAGGTTTATCAAGGTAACTTGTAAAATATTATATAACTAGTTAATAAAATGTCCAGTTACCTTTTGTAAAAGAGTTCTTGTCAAAATAAAATATATTTTGTCAAGTGTAAGTAAACTCTAGTATTTGTATGAAATACTTGTGAATGCAAAATGTAAAATGAGGTTCGAAATAGAATGGTTAACCTATTAAAATACTTAGTGACTCTAAACGTATTTTAAACATTCTAAATGATTTGTTAATGGGTTTGATCATAATGCCACATAACAAATATGTACAAACCTGTGTTGTAACATATGAGGACTTGAGTCATCGAGAGGTGTTGAATATATATTGAGACAAAGTGTGATTACAAGTAACTTGTACATTTTACGTTATGTATTACAAGTTACATGTTTGTCATCAATCAAAACAAATGAGACTGTATAGATTAAATATCGTAATATTTGTACTAACAATCTCCCCCTTTTTGATGATGACAAATATATGTAAACGTAATAGAAAGTAAAATGTAAAAGGTTACTTGTATCCTTACTACCTTTACATTACCTTCTCCGTTTACACTCTTGTCCCCCTTTTGTCGAAACTAAAAGGGCGTGTCCTTGGAGTTTAACTTTATTTCTCCCCAAAAAGGTGAGCTTGCATCATCCCTAGTGAAGTTAAATCGTCCACTTCAATCCGTCCCTTGTTTGGTAGCGGATCCATGGATCAAATAAAGAGGCTTAACCTACATCAAGGTTAGTTTTATGCAACAAAAATTATGAGAAATATACGAAAAAGAAAAATGCATAGCAATGTTAGCCTATTTTCTCCACTTTTTATCGAAGCACAAAGCTTGTTGAAAAGTGAGAATGATGCTAAATGCGTGCATGCTCCCCCTTGACGGTTGCTCCCCCTTGTTTGAGGCGTCATGGTATGATTAAAAACCTACAAAACAAATATTAGTGCAAAACTATATTCGTCATTGGACGAGTAAGTGATATACAACAAAGTGTGTATAAAATGCATTCAGTAAATTCTTGACGGAAGCTCCCCTTGCTCTAGGGCGTCAAGATGAACCTTCAAAATAAATATTAGTATAATAGAAGCTTTGTCTTTAGACAAATATGTCATATACAACCAAGTGTATAGACGATACAATATGAGTGCTTAAAGGATGTTCCTCCTTGTTCTAGGATGTCAAGAAGCACCTAAAATAAGAAAAATAATTGATGCAAACTTCATCCTTAGATGAGTAAATTATATACAATCGAGTGTATATGATGATGAACCTACAATGAAAAACATTAGTGCAATATATTTCATCTTTTTCACAAAGAAAAATAAGATGTATATATGTGATAAATGATATAATCAAAGATCTCATGAAGTGTAGTCTCCTAATTACATTCATAAGAAAAGTGAGAATATAATAAGATAAAAACCTACAAAATAGTTCCTAGAAAGAAGATATGAAGTCTCCCACCGGGTGTGCCACTAGTGGTGCTAGTGTTGGTGTCGGTTTACTAGTAGGATTCATGTGGTGATGGTAGATGACTCGAGATTTACAAAAGTAAGTTTTCGCTAATCCATGGTGGTGATGATTAGTGAAAGTGGTGATGGAAGGTGGTGGTGATTAGGTAGGAAGCTATTAAGGAGTTAGAAACTCGTATGTATAGCAAATATAAAAATATGGACTCATGCAATCCTTTCGTCATGTCAAGTGACCAAAGCTAAGAGAAAGAAAAAAATATGAATGGACATTGCATTTCAATGATGCATAAGGGTTATGATTTGAATGATTTATTGATGCTAACAACCTATTGTTTTGAGCAAGTTCTCATATGCTTCAACCCAAGAGTAATCGATAATGCGTTCTATCTAAGAATATTATAATGAAGATACCAAAAAATATAAAAGTGATAACATGAAGATAAATTCGTTCATTGATTGACACGAATTATAAAAATGACCTATTCTAGGTGACAATGGGAAAGGTAGTATTAGCATGGTTTTGACCGACATGGATGATTATCACTTTGAAAAGAAGTGAAGACAATATGGAAAATACTAATAATAATAATAAGTACCTATATGAGAATGAGAATGACATCATATGAGTGAGAGTTGGATAGACCAATGTGTTGGGAATGGCTGTTTTGATTAATATATCGTTTGCACTGACAAGGACATGCATGATAAGCAAGAAAAGGATAAGATCCTATGATGGTGTTCTAGATGGGGAAGATGTAAGGTGCTAGTTTAAGGAAAATCCTATATGAGGAGATGAAGATGTTTTGTAAAAACACATGATACGTTTTTCACTTTGATGAGGTATTGGTGCAAACTTGTGATAAAAAGTTAAAAGGTTGAACTAGTTGTGGTTTCATGAACCGGTTTTAGCTAAGTGGTGTTTACCTATGTGTTGGTATTTTAGAGTCTAAGAGACATAAATTTTGACAAAAGACAATTATGTGAATGAATTTCTCTCCCCCTTAATTGGTGGACATACAACATAATGTGTAATGTATCAAATAAGGAATGACAACAAAGTGTTTAGGAATTTATTCGGGTTAACGAAAGAGATGAGCTTAGTGATGTTTTTCTGGATGATGGTTAGCATACAATGAACTTCATCCTTAAAGTCACGTACCTCTTCTCGAAATGATCGTATGATGAGGCATGTGGTTTCCTAATAGGAAGTGAAGAGGATTAGAGTATTGTTATAACTAAATAATGATGGAGGTGATTTTTGAAAAGCGGAAGCAAAAATGAGATTTGGAAAGAGGTCGGTTGAAAGACAAAAATGCAAAGTCAACCCTCTAGAACTTAATTCTATATGCTTTTAAACTATATGCAAGTGTAGGGGTCCTATAAAGCATAGTACTAATCTACATAGCAATAAAAAGGATTATGCAAAATGAGCATATAAAAGTTAGAACCAAGTGAGATAACAAATAATTTGTTATCAACCTACAAAACAAATTTGTTAGTGACAAAAGATGTTAACATGATAGAAATCAAATGATAACATATTATATAAGCAAAAACAACACATTGCACTTAGTAGACAAGAAATCACCACACAAGATAGCATCAAAACAATCATAATATGCAAGAATACGACTTTATTCAAGACATTTCATTATGAGATTGTTTTATCATTAGACTTAGACACTTAAGCATACTTGGATATACAATAATCTATGTGATTAATTTGTAAGATAAAAAGGCTTCTAAAAGTTAGTCATACCAAAAGCACTTTGACAGATTATATGTGCATACGTAGCAAACAAATAGTGTGACAAGAAGCAAAAGAAACAAGATGAAAGATTCATGCAAGCCATGTTTAAGACATAACAATTTGGAGCATGTATCATTTGGATCGTACTACACATAGATGTAATGAATGCCAACTAATAGCTTTCAAACACAAATATATCATATCAAAATTATCACGTATCAAAATGGCATATTATGAGTTCATAAGTAACATGTTAATCATGCTAAAAATAATTCAAAGGTAAGTATCATGCAAATAAAGTTTAGGTTTAAACGTTTAGTAGCATGAAACAACAATACAAGCATTATAAAGATAAAACCGTACTAAGGTTTACACATTTGACTTGTTATCAAACACTAAGATAATGTCAAATCAACTTATCGTATTAAACAAGAACATGTAATCAACACATGTAAGTGCAATGCAAGTGGTTTTACTAAGGTTTACACATTTGACTAGTTATCAAACACTAAGATAATGTCAAATCAACTTATCATATCAAACAAGAACATGTAATCAACACATGTAAGTGCAATGCAAGTGGTTTTAAAAGAAAAGTCATATATACTACTTGTTTGATTAGTTTTCCTAAGGCGAGGCAAACTATCAATGTTTTAACACTTACTTTAGGCAAGTATAGGAAAACAGATTTTTCAAGTTGGAGAATGAATATGAGACTATTACTAGCGGTGCTCAATTAAGGCTAAACACGACCATTTTTACGGGTGATTCCACATACCCAACTTCTCTCCAGGAAGCAATTCAACCGTTAGGTCAAATTGAGTTTCTAGTGCAATAGGTTCTCCAGTAGTCATTCTCATGTTAGAAAGATGGGAACTCCTACTTTTGCCTATCAAAGTGCATAAAAGATGATAGTTTACCAATACTTGGCTTAATGTGACACAACTAATATGCAATATAACTAAGGTGATGAAGCTGTCATGTTATACACATGAATTTTATCAATGGTGTGTTGATAAACAATATGTTTTAATCTTGTGTTTAGAATCTAAGGTTGTTCAAATTACATAGCTAATTGTATGATCTAATGGATGACATCTTTTGCGTTGAGTTGAAATGTATACTTTAAATGTGATTTGATTATCTAAGACTAAGGAATGGAATATGTTAAATTAAGAACGTTCTCAAGAAAGCTCCTTTTTATTTAAAAAGAATCTAAATAAGGTTACCAACTTCAATAGATCATATGTATGTTCTAGAGATGTGTAGTTTTAACCTTGGATGTGCACAAGGTTTGAGCAAGGTTAGGTTATGATGTATGCTTGAAATGAAATGGATACAAATAGTATCTTTCAACAAATGAGATTATCGCATGGGATAAAGTTATCATGCTTATGAAAATAAGTATGACAAGATGAATTGGATATGCTAGTTCATAGAACTTGTGGATGTTCGTTTCAAGATCATTTAGCCAATGAGGTGTAATGAAATCTCTTGTAACACAACCATTTATGTCGCAAGGAGAGAATAATGCATAGGATATACAATATCCTTTTAACATGATGAATACTTAACGCATGATTTCTTAGGCAGAATGTTTTTCAAAACATCATGTTTTCCTAAATGAAGATATGAAGCCAAAGTGTTTGAATCGGATAGTCCCATCTAAATAAACTTGGTCTCAAGATTATATTCACTAGATGATGACAAGAGGAATTCACTCGAGTTTCTTATGTATACTCCTCAAGAGTCATTGTTGCTTGGGGTGTATGATGTTGGCTTTGAGATTGCATTTTAACATATGTTGTTAAAATGTTGATTTGAGGTTTAACGAAATTTATGCAGAAGTTTAACGACAAAGTATTACTAATACTTTGATAATTTGTGAAGGTAGTATACCTAGTGGAAATTGACAACAATTACCAAGAGCACCATGCTTATTTGATAGTTGAGTTTCAAGCCATAATGAATTATCTAAGTCCTTATATGTGGGAAAGGATGGTTGAGTTTGTTCAAATGTGCATTTGATTCAGTACAAGTGTTGGACACAAGGGCTTTTTGAGCAATACACTCAACGAATTCAAATGATGGTAAGGATGGTGGATTGGTTTATCTAGGTGGTAGGTCTTCTAGTGTGTCTAAATAAGGATGTGGTGATGTAGGGGTTTGTTGTGTTATGGGAGTACTTAGGTTGATTATTTGTCCATAGATGTTGAACACAAAAAGTACGGATACTAATTCTTATGGTTCATTGGTTGCTACAACTAGTGGGTGAAGTGCTTGAAGTTTTGGTCATGTCTATGAAGCTTAGGGGCTGAGGTATAGGTTCACCTTGAAAGGGCACGTTTGATTTAAAGGATGCTCTTGGAAGTTCATGAGCAATACGCTTAATGGTGCCAAAAGATGGAAGAGGGATAGATAAGTGGCACAGTGGGTTGTTTTGCTTTGGATAAGTGTTTGATTCATTTTAGGATTAGTGTTTCAACATGTGTTGTTAAAATACTTCGGTTTTGATTTTTCGGATATGACTTTTAATGACTACAATCGTAAGTCGCATATACTTGAATATTTCGGATGAAATACTTAAGTTGTCAATCCTAATTTGTTGAGATTATAAAGCTTAGATTGAACTCAAGGATAAAAAGACTTGATAATATGTCTTTAACATACGTGTGAGTTATGACTCGATGTAAATACTTATCGTCTTGAAGGATGACACGTTATTTTCATGTTAACCAAGTGAGGCAATACATGTAGATACAAAACAATACCTATAGTCATATGATAGAATTGTGTATGATATCTTTGCAAATAATGAGTCCAGATTTGTTAGTCTCGGTAAGTCATCTAAGTCATCCGCAAACGGGTGAGGAGATGTTGGTGGTGTTTGCACAAAGTACAAGTTTTGGAGACTTTGGTAGTGAAGGTGTTTTGGATGGTTGTGAAGTAGTCATAATGGTGGGTGATTTTGGTGGTGGAGTTGGAGTACTTTAATTTAGAAAGTTCACATCTTGAATGGGTGATGAGATGTTCAGAGGTAACGAGTCTGAGGATGAAGAGTTCAAGTTAATAAGCAACAAGATCGAATGCTAATCCTAGTGGTTTTCTTAAGTGGCTTATTTGAGGTTAATCCATACAAAGATGGTAGTTTCTAATGAGATGAAAGTGGCTAAGATCATGTCAAACATCCTAAGTTAATCCATTGAGAATGTGTGAATGAGTTATGAAAGATATGCATTAACAACTATCCTAGAAACGAAACTTGGCAAATTAGATTGCGGGATTTAGTAAAATTAAACAACTTACCTGTAGGATCCACGACACCATTTCTTTACACAGGCGGAACCCTTAAATTGGTGCCACCTGGTCCGCCTGTACAGGTATGGCGGTACCAAAATGCATAACAGACGGTACCAACATTTTGGTGCCGTCTGATCCGTGGACACCAGAAAAGTTCACAGACCCATTTTTAGGTGTCGGGGAGTTTTCCGAAACCTGAAATTTTGCTTAAAACATGTGACATTAATTTCTTCTAGTTAGGAAAAGTCGATAACACATATACAAACATAGTGGAGCATACACTTTGACCAAGGGCTAACGATTTTCACATAAAAGTGAAATGGGTAAAATTTGATAACACACTTGTGCTATCCATCTGCATAAACCGGTTAGCATACAACATTGTTTTAAGTCATATTATCATCCTACAAAGTAAAAACAAATAAATTGCATCATACAACATTGTTTTTGTCCTTGTACCAAACACTCTCTTAAAACCTCCATTTTTCAAAGTACTTGACTAATTTACTTAGTACTCATTGCTAAGCGAGTCATGACATTTCATAAGTTATGCGAGATGTTAGTATAACCTATGCAAAGGAAGTGATCTAAGTCTATAAGTGATGGTAAAACAATTTTCCAACTAAGTGCACAAAATCTAGCAAATGTCCTATTGTGCATAAACAAGAAATCGTCAAGCAAGCGAATAAATAACATGGCAAGATTGACACTTATATTATGCAAACAAACAAGTGTAAACAACAATTTGAAAATAAGCAAGCAACATATATGCAAACAATATAAACAAGTGGTCATTTAGCATAGCATAACAAGAAAAACACTTTTCGTCATTTATCGTTTAAATGTGACGATGTATACCAAGCTTGATTAGTTTCCTTTAAACATATTACCAAATTATTTAGTTTCGAAGGAAATTGTATCAAAGTTTTAAGAATACCAACTTAAATTGCTTGATTCAAAATTTTGAGTTTTTATGTTAAAGCGGAACTCAATATCTTAGACATACTGTAGTATTTGGTCTATTTCACTTATTTAAAATTAGACTCAGGCCATGAGAGTATTTTTAAATGAAAGTAGACTCAATTCCCTTTAAACTGATAGGTGGCTCGACTCGTACTGACTTACGGTTAATTAGTTATAATTTTTGGAAGTTGCCAAAAAATTGCATACTGTACAGACGGATTCCAAGGAACCAAATAAAGGGATCCGCCCTTTATAGGATTTGGTGCCGTGGTCCTCTGAGACAGATTCACCAAAACTAGTATTTGACATAGAGAAAACGTGTGTGACTTACTATATTTCATAGTAAACATATAATACACATATTTAACAACATATCTACTTATGTAGCTTATCTTAAACATTTACGGAAGTGATTTTTTGACTAAATTTATAGTTATCCCAAACACTCCTTTAAAATCATATTTCTTCGTAAATTTTCTATAAGCACACAATACAATACTTACTAGTTCTTTCAACAAACTTTTATTTTATTTTTCAAGAAAACCTTCAAGCTTGTATACAAAGTTACATTTAACAACAAAATTTCTAAGTATAACAAGCAAAGCATTTTTCATATTATTTTTTGCTTCAATGGTAATTTGATACATGGATCGTACTCTATTTTAAAAACCATTTGTTTTGAAAATACGAGCTACGTGGCTCTGATACCAATTGTGGAAACGTAGAGGGGGTGAATACGTTACCGTTTAAAATCTTTAGATCTTTAGTATCAAATCGCTTATGAAGCTTGTTATAATATGAAAGTACCAATTATTCTTTGTGACTAATATAAAGCATGATAAACCAAGTTGTCACACAATCATGAACATCAAACCACATCACAAACAATAGTATAGTGCAAGTATAAAAGTAAAGAGATAAAGAAATGAAAGTTCAAACCGAACACGAGGATTTATAGTGGTTCGGTCACGGATCTCCTTTCCGCCCTACTCCACTCCCCGAGTACCCAACTCGAGAGTTACTTCACTAAATCAACAAGCTCCCTTCTCGGCGGAGAAAACCTTACAATCGTCGCTTACACTTTTTCCGGTACAAAGCTAAATACCGGGTTCTAGTTCGAGGTAGAACCAACCTAACGTTGCCTATTGATGAGTGTGTAAATACTCATCATTTTTGGTCAAATCTGAACTGCAAAACATTTAAAAACGCTCAGAAATGCATCAAAATACTAAAAATATCCCAAAATTGTATTTTATATGTTTCAGATGCAAAATGTTTAAAATCAGATGAAAAACGAGCTAAGTTTGCATAATTGGCAGTTTCAGTCCCTCAACTTTCAAATGTTGACAAAATCAGTCTCTGAGCATTTGTTTTGGAAGAAAAGTCAACCCAAGTCCTTTCAAAATCAAAATTTGTCAAAAATGATCCTTGGGTAAAAAGTTTCAATAATTTACAAGTTTGGTCCTTCAAGTTTAAAAATTGGCAAAAATAGTCCTTGGAAGTTTAAAAATATCTTTAATGGTCCTTGTACTATTGAAACTTGTCATAATTGGTCCCTATGATAAATTTTGCAAAATGGCAGATTTGGTCCCTTGGTTTTTGGTGAATTGCAATTATGGTCCTTATGTATTAATACCAAATCCTTGGCCCTTGACCCCCTTTTGAACCTTGACCCCTGCCATAACACCTTTGACCCCCTGTTTTGACCCTTTGTCTAATATTAAACCCCCGGTCAAATATGGTCAAACCCCGCCCAAACCTTTCCCTCCTTTTTACTGTCTTCTTCACCCACTGTCTGCAAAACACACCCATCACCATGCTTCCAGCTCAACATACACCACCCTTATCACTCCACCTCACCTAACAAAACAAGAAACAATTAATGTTTCTCCTTCTTTGCACTCAAACCCCCCCCCCCAGTTGATATACCATTTTGGCGCCAAATCTCATCTATGGCTAAAAATGACTCCAATCATCCAGTGGCTGAGATTTTTGTTGGGATTTGCTCAGAGGAGAGAGGGGAAGCCTTTTGCATATAAATAGAAGAAAGAGGAGAAGAGCAAGAGAGTAGTTTTTAGTTTTCATTTCTCATGTATGTCGTTTTTAATTTCCATGTCATATTTAAGCTTTGAATTGTACCTTTTTATCTTACTTGTACTCATTTAAGTCATCTCAATCAGTGTAACTTATTTTCAAGTGAACATTCAAAGTTTGATTAAGTTTTCTGTTTTTTCTATTTCCTGTAATCAAACCTATTTTAAAAGTGCTAAGTATCAAGCTTCAAATAGCTTTATTACAACTCAAATAAGCTTATCTAAGCTATCAATAGCTTTTGATAAGCTTATAACTCAAGTACAACAAATTTGGTATCTGGTCAACGAAAGTCAACTGTGGGGAAATTTTGGTTAAGCAGTTATGGAAATGGAATTTGGTTGATGCAGAGCTGGTCTTGGGTTGGATTTGGTTTAAAATAGGTAGTTTGGTTCTGGTTTAAGCTGCAAATAAGCTGGATCACTTGTGAGTTTTTGTTTTCTCTATAAACAGATTTAATCTATATAAATTGTTTGAGCTTGAATCTGTGGGTAGAATTATCTCTTAACTGTTCATTAAGCTGTTGTTAGATCAGATTGGTTCAGTTTAGGTGGTAGCATAGGCTGGATAATCTTTTAGGTAGAGTCATTGCAAAACAGTTGGTAAACTAGTGTTTGGTTAAGAGTCATACAGTTGCTATGAGCTAGTGCAGGGGATAAGTTCTGTGAATGCAGTCCTATCTAGGTTCCATAAAGTCACTTAGGACTTAATCTTGCACCACTTTCTTCTCAAAGTCAAAATTGCATTTGCACTGATTTCACATACATATCAGTTAGGCTAGAATAGATTAGTAGTTGCATTTAGGCATAGATTAGGGCAACATAGCTTAATTAAGTTTCATTACACCCTTAAATAACATAATCAATCAGTAAATTTGATTCAAATCTCACAATAGTCAACTTTTCATTTCTGTCAAAAAGTCAAAAATTGCACAAACCAGTTTTTACCCAACCTTTGTTGATTTTTCATAGCTTCATTATTGGTTCAATTCAAGTGAAATTTTGGACTTAACAAGTTCAGTTGGTCTATTATTGAAATTCGATTTTTGTGAAATTTTTAGAAACAATCTTAAGCACTTAATCAGCTGTCCAATTAGCATCCATCTGCCCTGTTCACTCAGCATACACTGAGTGTGAGCAGGCAACTCCCAGACCTTGTGCATGTCTTGTTTTTGATCACTAGGGTCTGAAACTTGGTTTATTGGCTCACTGGTTGGTCTTCTTGAGGATCACAATTCCTGTTTTCCATAAAGCTCTTTTGATAAGCCAGTACATAAGCTGCAACATAGAGGTTAAGGCTGTTTGGTTCTTGGTTATTCATTAAGTCAAATCATGGTAATCATAGTTTTAGATGATTAGGTTAGTTGAAACTAGTTAGTTTTAAGTTGTTTTAGCATATTATAGCTTCTGCTTTCAGTTGGGTCTCATTTCTAGCTTATAGCTTATTACAAGTGCTTATTCATAAGCACTTTTCACTACAGCTCCATAATCTTGAACACTAGTATATGTTTTTATATTTTTCATAGACTTAGAATAATATTTTAGACTTTTCCTGAATTTTTCAGATTTTTCCATTACTGTTTAGTATTTTTCCTTATTTAAAACAGTTTTTAGGACTTTTTAATTAGCCTTTATTGCAATTAAATCAGAAAAGCTTCAAAAAAATAAGTTTTCAATTTTCATAGATTAAGATAAATATAAAAAGCAAAAAAATAATTTTTCCAGATTTTTCTTAGTTAAATTTGTAATTTTTAGTAATTTAATTAGTTTTAAATAGTTTTTAAATCATAGAAATTAGAATATAAATCAGAAAAATACAAATCCAATTTTCAAAAGTTTGTTTAGTTATTTTAGATTTTTGAAAAATATTTTTACAATTTTCCCATTAATTTTCATAATTTTTAGTATTTTAATTTAGTTTTAAAGTTTAAAATTAGTTTTTAATTCAAATTTATAAAAGAAAAATCAAGAAAATTCAATTTTAAAAATAGTGATAGCGTTTATTTAATATAATTTAGCTTTTAATTTTCTTTCATTTTTCCTTTGTCATCTAGTATCAATTATAACCCCTTTCTTGTTCAATATCACCCGATCACTACACGTTTGGCTATTCAGTCGCACAGCTCGTTGGAACTTAACGACCTGGGGAAACACTAAACTCTCCTGGACTTAATTGCATTGCGTTCTCAAGCTGTCTGGCTTTTATTACGGTTGACCATTCACAAGTGGTTGACTTGTGTAATAAACCTGACCGTTTGGGAGCCGATCAAATTTTGGCGCCGCTGCCGGGGAGCTGTGCTAATAATCTTACGTTTAGCAGATTAGTGATTTGAATATTCACTCCTTGTTCATACCATCTATATATATTTATATTTTCTTATAAAAATCCAAAAATCCAAAACATCTTAAAACATATAAAACACAAAAATATTTTTCTTTTGTTTCTACATATATATAAAACCATAAAACTCAAAAAGATTCTTCTTTCCCCATTTTCATAATTCCCTTGACTCTGAGGTCTCTTAGAGTTAACTCTAGTGTATGCGCACTCACTCTTCTAGGTCTGTGAGCCCATTTCGTGAGCTTGTCAGGATTCCAAGAAGGCGTATCCGTAGACGTTCTGCCCCATCAGTCGGATCTGAGATCTGGACTGCTCACACTACTTCCGTTATCATGGCGGAAGAACGTCCTATGTGTGAGCTTCTCCAGGCACCCATCAATGGGTATGGAGATGCTATTGTTATCCCAGCCATTGTGGCTGAAAATTTTGAACTCAAAACCGGGTTACTAAATCTTGTAACCTCAAGTCAATTCTATGGTTTTGAAAGGGATGATCCTCATGCTCATATTCGATGGTTTAACAAGATTGCATCTACCATCAAATACAAGAATGTCCCTACCGATGCTGTCAAGCTTCTTCTGTTCCAATTTTCCCTCGAGGGACAAGCCCGAATTTGGCTTGAAAAACAACCCCCTCAATCGATCGAAACATGGGAAGACCTGGTGAAGAAATTTGTGAACGAATTCTATCCACCTTCCAAAACCACGAGTCTTAAAAACGAAATCATCAAGTTCACACAAAAGTTTGATGAATCCTTCAATGAATCGTGGGATCGTTTTTAGGAGTTGCTCCGCAAATGTCCTCACCACGGTTTCTCCGAGTTGATGCAACTCGATACTTTCTATAATGGAGTGAGTCAATCTGATCAAGATTCTCTCAATTCCTCCGCTGGAGGAAATTTCTTAAGCAAAACTGTAAAAGAAGCTTTAACGATTATTGAAAACAAGTCTAAAGTCCGCACTGCACGAAGCAAACCGGTTGTTTCCCAAGTCAGTGTTGGTCCTTCTACTTCATCGCCCGTGAGTTAATCTAGCACCGATGCTAAGATTGACAAACTCACGGAAGCAATTCAAGCTTTGGTTCTCTCTAACCAAAAGAAAGTTTCTTTTCCACAAACTTCACCTCCTGCTGAAGTTAAGAAAGTGGAAGTATGTGTTACTTGCGGTGGCCCCCATGCCTATTACAACTGTATGGCCACCGATGGTAACCCTTTTGAAGCAAACGTTGTGGGCGGGATTTCCAATTCAGGAGGCAACCAATACCGTGCTCCTATGGACCCAAACCACCGTCCTAACCACTACCCTGGACCACCCGGTTTCAACCAAAACCAAAACCGTAATCAAAACCAGAATAGAACAAACCAAGGTTTTCAAAACCAAGGTAATTTTAGTCAAAATAACGGTTTTCAAAATCAAAGTCAAAATTTCCAAAACCAAGGAAATTTTAATAGAAACCAAGGTCAAGGAAATTTCAACCCAGGGTATTTTCATGGCAATAATCAAGGAAATTTCCAAAATCAAGGCCCTAATCCAAACAATAGAGGCCAAAATTTTCCTGCACAAAATCAAGCCATTGTTCCAACTGGACCATCATCTGATGAGTTGTTGAAGCAATTCATGAAATCCCAAGAGGAAATGAATAGGTTGTTGGTTAGCCAGATTTCTGACATTAAGAAGTCTTTAAATGATCGACCCTCGGGCTCAGGTACTTTACCTAGCAACATGATCGCTAATCCGAGGGGCGATGCAAAGGCGATCACAACCAGAAGTGGTGCTTCATATGATGGACCCGCTATTCCTACTACCTCTTCTTCTTCTCTCCCGAAGGTAGTGGAAAGTGAACCTGAGGCGACAAAGGACCAAGTGCAACCCACTAGCTCGCAGAGCACAGCACATGTCCATCCTCAAGTTGTCCCGAAACCCAAAACCAAACCTGGAGTTGTTTTTGAACCTCCAGTTGAAAACCCCAAATCCAAAACTTCTATTCCTTACCCATCACGTTTAAATGAGCAAAAGCTCCGCGAAAAAGCCAGTCATCAAATGGAAAAAAAAATTCAAATTTTCCAAGAACTACATTTTGACATAAGCTTTGCGGATGCTATCATGCTGATGCCCAAGTTTGCATCAACTCTCAAACACATGTTAAGCAACAAGGAAAAACTGTTTGAAATGGCTAAAACTCCTCTGAACGAGAACTGCTCAGCAGTTCTGTTAAAGAAGCTTCCCGAGAAGCTTGGAGATCCGGGAAAATTTCTTCTTCCTTGTGTTTTTCCAGGAATGATTGAATGCTTTGCCCTCGCCGATCTTGGTGCAAGCATCAATCTGATGCCTTATTCAGTACGGAAGAAACTTTCTCTTCCAGAACTTATTCCTACCTGCATGACTCTTGAGCTTGCAGATCGTTCTATATCGTGTCCTCTTGGCATCGCCGAGGATGTATTCGTGAAAGTAGGAAAGTTCCATTTTCCAGCTGACTTTGTGGTTGTTGATTTCGATGCCGATCATCGGGTTCCCCTCATTGTTGGACGAGGATTCCTGAGAACGGGCCGTGCTCTCATTGATGTATTTGAGCAAGAAATAACGTTACGTGTGGGTAATGAAGCTGTCACCTTTAACCTTGATCAAACTTCGATGTACTCCTCAAACTATGATGCTGAATCAGTTAATCGAATCGATTTAATTGATATTGCTTCAGAGGAGTACTCTCAAGAGTTTCTTGGTTATTTTCATAATTCTGTGAGTGGGGATCCCACCACATCTTCTCAACCAATTATTGCCGACTCTTCCCCCTCTCTTACTCCGTTTGAGGGAGGTGACTTCTTTTTGGAAGAGATCGATGAGTTTCTTGCTAATGATGAATCGATTCCGCCGGGAATTGATAATGGTGTTTATGATTCGGAGGGAGATATCCTTTATCTTGAGCAATTGTTAAATGAAGATCCATTACCGTCACTCCCTCCGAAAGAGATCACGATTGAAGAAATCAGATCCGTACAAATATCTACTGAAGAATTTCCCGAGGTTGAACTTAAGGACCTACCTCCTCATCTCGAGTATGCATTCTTGGAGGGTGATGATAAATTACCCGTCATAATTGCTAAAGACTTAACTGAGGAGGAGAAGACTGCTCTCATAAAGGTCTTGAAGTCACACAAGCAAGCAATTGCTTGGAAACTCTCCGACATTAAGGGTATCAACCCTGAGTTTTGTACTCACAAAATCTTGATGGAGGATGACTTCAAGCCAGCAGTCCAACATCAGAGAAGGGTGAATCCTAAGATTCATGAGGTTATCAAACAAGAGGTTCTCAAACTTCTTGATGCCGGTTTAATTTACCCGATCTCTGATAGTCCTTGGGTCAGTCCCATCCACTGTGTTCCAAAAAAGGGTGGCATAACTGTTGTCACAAATGAAGAAAACGAGTTAATTCCAACTCGATTGGTTACGGGATGGCGTGTGTGTATTTACTATCGCAAGTTAAACGAAGCCACCCGTAAAGACCATTTTCCTCTACCCTTCATGGACCAAATGCTTGAGAGATTAGCAGGGAACGAATACTATTGCTTCCTAGATGGTTTCTCGGGGTATTTTCAGATCCCCATTGATCCGCAGGATCAAGAAAAGACCACATTCACCTGCCCATACGGAACTTTTGCCTACAGACGTATGCCTTTTGGCCTATGTAACGCTCCTGGCAAGTTCCAACGATGTATGATGGCAATTTTCCATGACATGATCGGGGAAACAATGGAGGTGTTTATGGATGACTTCTCGGTCATTGGGGACTCATTTCAAACATGTCTCTCCCATTTAGAAAAAATGCTAAAACGGTGTGAAGACACCAATCTTTGTCTAAATTGGGAGAAGAGCCACTTTATGGTCAAAGAAGGCATAGTCCTTGGCCATAAGATTTCCAAAAATGGGATCGAGGTTGATAGAGCAAAAGTCGATGTTATTGCTAAATTGCCTCATCCTACTACCGTCAAAGGTATTAGGAGTTTTCTAGGTCATGCCGGGTTTTATCGCAGATTCATACAAGATTTTTCTAAAATCGCTCGGCCTATGACTCATCTCCTTGAGAAGGATGCTCCTTTTATCTTCTCACCTGAGTGCATCGAAGCTTTTGAAACATTAAAGAAAAAGCTTACGGAAGCACCCATTCTAGTTGCCCCCGACTGGGATTTACCCTTTGAACTCATGTGCGATGCAAGCGATTTTGCTATCGGTGCAGTCCTGGGGCAACGTAAAACCAAGCATTTTCAGCCTATCCACTACGCGAGTAAGACTATGACTGAAGCTCAAACCCATTACACCACTACAGAAAAAGAATTATTAGTTGTGGTGTATGCGTTTGAGAAGTTTCGGCCATACCTAATCTTGACCAAATGCGTGGTATATACGGATCACTCGGCTCTCAAATATCTCTTTGCAAAACAAGATGCAAAGCCGAGATTGCTCCGTTGGGTTCTCCTCCTGCAAGAATTTGATATCATTATACGTGATAAAAAAGGAGCTGAGAACCTGGCTGCTGATCATCTGTCCCGTCTAGAAAACCCTCACCAGAATGTGTTCGAGAAAAAGGAAATAAACGAAACATTTCCTCTCGAAACACTCAATGTGGTTTCTTTTCGTGGAGACTCTTCTACCCCATGGTTTGCTGACTTTGCAAATTACCATGCGGGTAACTTTGTGGTGAAAGTGATGTCGTCCCAACAGAAAAACAAATTCTTTAAAGATGTAAAACATTACTTCTGGGACGACCCCTACTTATTCAAAATTTGCGCGGATCAAGTCAGTAGGCGATGTGTGTATGGTCAGGAAGCCAATGACATTCTCAAGGCTTGCCATTCTGGACCTACTGGGGGACATCATAGTCCCAACTACACTGCCAAGAAGGTGTTTGATTCCGGATTTTATTGGCCCACGATTTACAAGGATGCCCACGAATTTGTCAAAACATGTGACGCTTGTCAACGTCACGGAAATATCTCACAAAAAATGAAATGCCGCAAAACGCCATTCAAGTGTGTGAGATTTTTGACATCTGGGGCATTGACTTTATGGGGCCATTTCCTTCATCTCGAGGAAATAAATACATACTCGTAGCCGTTGACTATTTTTCAAAATGGGTTGAAGCGAAAGCTTTGCCTACCAATGATGCCCGAGTTGTTGTGAAATTCTTAAAATCTCTTTTTGCTAGGTTTGGAACTCCACGAGCTATAATCAGTGATTGTGGTACGCATTTCTGCAATGACCAGTTTGATAGAGTCATGCAAAAGTATGGTGTAACTCACCGTCTCTCTACTGCGTACCACCCCCAAACAAGTGGGCAAGTGGAAGTTTCCAATCGAGGGATTAAAAGAATTCTGGAGAGGACAGTAGGCGAAAACCGTGCCTCTTGGTCGGATAAGCTAGATGACGCACTCTGGGCCTTCCGTACAGCTTATAAAACACCCATCGGGTGTACTCCATACAAGCTAGTGTACGGAAAGGCGTGTCATCTGCCGATTGAGCTTGAGCACAAAGCATACTGGGCTTTGAAACATGCCAACTTCGATATTCAGACAGCTGGTGATCACCGGAAAGTTCAAATGAATGAATTAAATGAACTCCGTGATCAAGCATACGAGAACTCTTTGATCTACAAAGAAAAAACAAAGAAGATTCATGACTCCAAAATCAAGAACCGCGTTTTCAACGTCGGTGATCGAGTTCTTCTTTTCAATTCAAGATTGGAGATTTTCTCAGGAAAACTAAAATACCGCTGGTTTGGACCATTCACCATCACTAAAGTATTTCCTTATGGAACTATTGAGTTATCTCAACCCGATGGTCCAAATTTTAAAGTGAATGGTCATCGATTGAAACACTATTTTGGAGAGGACATTCCTCCTGTGGTTGTCCCGGATCTACAAACTTTCCCCATGAACCAATGAATGCGGGGATCGAGTCAAGCTAGCGACTCGGGAATCAAAAACAATAGCACACTATATGGGTTTTCACCCATATTTCTGACTTCTTTCTACTTTCTACCACCCTAGTGTGGGGGAGTTGCCCCCCGCTTTTGTATATAAAGTTACAAAAAAAAAAAAAAAAAAAAAAAAAAAAAAAAAAAAAATTCAAATAATGGCCGTAGTATTTCCCTTTTACGTTCTATGTTTCGGCATAACCGCCGGTACTTTGAATATTGAGGGCAATATTCATTTCTAGTGTGGGGGGGAATTCTCACGAATTTTATCATGTAATTATACCACCCAATTCCCCCATTTTTGGCCAAAATTTTTTTGGAGTAAGTGTTTTGCACTTACTCAGCTTATGGTTATCAGTCCGCCATGTCTAATAAACAAAAGGATTGGCTAATCCAGGAGCAAACGACTCTTGGTAAAGATATCTCAAATTCGTTGACGGCTTGCAATTTGCCCAAAATTGTATGGTGTTCAGCTCACCATATCTTTAATTAGTGAAGAGTTGGCTAGCCCGCAAGTTTATGGCTTGTGGTAAAGGCAGTTGGAAAACCATAATTGGTAATCGACTCACCAAAGATATTTTATCTAAGAGTTGGCTAGTCCAGAAGCAAACGGCTTCTGGTAAAGACAAATCAAATCCGTTTATAGCTGGTGATTTGCTCAAAATCATTTGGTTATCATTGTACCAAGGTTCTTACTTGAACTGAAACAATTGGCTACTCCAGAAGTAATGGCTTTTGGTAAAGAGATTCAAATCCATTAATTTTTCATAAAAGATTGCTAGGGACTAGCAATAGTTTAGTGTGGGGGATTGATGAGTGTGTAAATACTCATCATTTTTGGTCAAATCTGAACTGCAAAACATTTAAAAACGCTCAGAAATGCATCAAAGTACTGAAAATATCCCAAAATTGTATTTTATATGTTTCAGATGCAAAATGTTTAAAATCAGATGAAAAATGAGCTAAGTTTGCATAATTGGCAGTTTCAGTCCCTCAACTTTCAAATGTTGACAAAATCAGTCCCTGAGCATTTGTTTTGGAAGAAAAGTCAACCCAAGTCCGTTCAAAATCAAAATTTGTCAAAAATGATCCTTGGGTAAAAAGTTTCAATAATTTACAAGTTTGGTCCTTCAAGTTTAAAAATTGGCAAAAATAGTCCTTGGAAGTTTAAAAATATCTTTAATGGTCCTTGGACTATTGAAACTTGTCATAATTGGTCCCTATGATAAATTTTGCAAAATGGCAGATTTGGTCCCTTGGTTTTTGGTGAATTGCAATTATGGTCCTTATGTATTAATACCAAATCCTTGGCCCTTGACCCCCTTTTGAACCTTGACCCCTGCCATAACACCTTTGACCCCCTGTTTTGACCCCTTGTCTAATATTAAACCCCCGGTCAAATATGGTCAAACCCCGCCCAAAACTTTCCCTCCTTTTTACTGTCTTCTTCACCCACTGTCTGCAAAACACACCCATCACCATGCTTCCAGCTCAACATACACCACCCTTATCACTCCACCTCACCTAACAAAACAAGAAACAATTAATGTTTCTCCTTCCTTGCACTCAAACCCCCCCCCCCCAGTTGATATACCATTTTGGCGCCAAATCTCATCTATGGCTAAAAATGACTCCAATCATCCAATGGCTGAGATTTTTGTTGGGATTTGCTCAGAGGAGAGAGGGGAAGCCTTTTGCATATAAATAGAAGAAAGAGGAGAAGAGCAAGAGAGTAGTTTTTAGTTTTCATTTCTCATGTATGTCGTTTTTAATTTCCATGTCATATTTAAGCTTTAAATTGTACCTTTTTATCTTACTTGTACTCATTTAAGTCATCTCAATCAGTGTAACTTATTTTTAAGTGAACATTCAAAGTTTGAATAAATTTTCTGTTTTTCTATTTCCTGTAATCAAACCTATTTTAAAAGTGCTAAGTATCAAGCTTCAAATAGCTATATTACAACTCAAATAAGCTTATCTAAGCTATCAATAGCTTTTGATAAGCTTATAACTCAAGTACAACAAATTTGGTATCTGGTCAACAAAAGTCAACTGTGGGGAAATTTTGGTTAAGCAGTTATGGAAATGGAATTTGGTTGATGCAGAGCTGGTCTTGGGTTGGATTTGGTTTAAAATAGGTAGTTTGGTTCTGGTTTAAGCTGCAAATAAGCTGGATCACTTGTGAGTTTTTGTTTTCTCTATAAACATATTTAATCTATATAAATTGTTTGAGCTTGAATCTGTGGGTAGAATTATCTCTTAACTGTTCATTAAGCTGTTGTTAGATCAGATTGGTTCAGTTTAGGTGGTAGCATAGGCTGGATAATCTTTTAGGTAGAGTCATTGCAAAATAGTTGGTAAACTAGTGTTTGGTTAAGAGTCATACAGTTGCTATGAGCTAGTGCAGGGGATAAGTTCTGTGAATGCAGTCCTATCTAGGTTCCATAAAGTCACTTAGGACTTAATCTTGCACCACTTTCTTCTCAAAGTCAAAATTGCATTTGCACTGATTTCACATACATATCAGTTAGGCTAGAATAGATTAGTAGTTGCATTTAGGCATAAATTAGGGAAACATAGCTTAATTAAGTTTCATCACACCCTTAAATAACATAATCAATCAGTAAATTTGATTCAAATCTCACAATAGTCAACTTTTCATTTCTGTCAAAAAGTCAAAAATTGCACAAACCAGTTTTTACCCAACCTTTGTTGATTTTTCATAGCTTCATTATTGGTTCAATTCAAGTGAAATTTTGGACTTAACAAGTTCAGTTGGTCTATTATTGAAATCTGATTTTTGTGAAATTTTTAGAAACAGTCTTAAGCACTTAATCAGCTGTCCAATTAGCATCCATCTGCCCTGTTCACTCAGCATACACTGAGTGTGAGCAGGCAACTCCCAGACCTTGTGCAGGTCTTGTTTTTGATCACCAGGGTCTGAAACTTGGTTTATTGGCTCACTGGTTGGTCTTCTTGAGGATCACAATTCCAGTTTTCCATAAATCTCTTTTGATAAGCCAGTACATAAGCTGCAACATAGAGGTTAAGGCTGTTTGGTTCTTGGTTATTCATTAAGTCAAATCATGGTAATCATAGTTTTAGATGATTATGTTAGTTGAAACTAGTTAGTTTTAAGTTGTTTTAGCATATTATAGCTTCTGCTTTCAGTTGGGTCTCATTTCTAGCTTATAGCTTATTACAAGTGCTTATTCATAAGCACTTTTCACTACAGCTCCATAATCTTGCACACTAGTATATGTTTTTATGTTTTTCATAGACTTAGAATAATATTTTAGACTTTTCCTGAATTTTTCAGATTTTTCCATTACTGTTTAGTATTTTTCCTTATTTAAAACAGTTTTTAGGACTTTTTAATTAGCCTTTATTGCAATTAAATCAGAAAAGCTTCAAAAAAATAAGTTTTCAATTTTCATAGATTAAGATAAATATAAAAAGCAAAAAAATATTTTTTCCAGATTTTTCTTAGTTAAATTTGTAATTTTTAGCAATTTAATTAGTTTTAAATAGTTTTTAAATCATAGAAATTAGAATATAAATCAGAAAAATACAAATCCAATTTTCAAAAGTTTGTTTAGTTATTTTAGATTTTTGAAAATTAGTTTTACAATTTTCCCATTAATTTTCATAATTTTTAGTATTTTAATTTAGTTTTAAAGTTTAAAATTAGTTTTTAATTCAAATTTATAAAAGAAAAATCAATAAAATTCAATTTTAAAAATAGTGATAGCGTTTATTTAATATAATTTAGCTTTTAATTTTCTTTCATTTTTCCTTTGTCATCTAGTATCAATCATAACCCTTTCTTGTTCAATATCACCCGATCACTACACGTTTGGCTATTCAGTCGCACAACTCGTTGGGACTTAACGACCTGGGGAAACACTAAACTCTCCTGGACTTAATTGCATTGCGTTCTCAAGCTGTCTGGCTTTTATTACGGTTGACCATTCACAAGTGGTTGACTTGTGTAATAAACCTGACCGTTTGGGAGCCAATCACCTATACAATATTTCCGACACTAAGCTAGATGTTGAGTTCTTTTACAAGGGTACAACCACTCCCATTATGTTTTATGGCCCAACATAACAAACCTTGTATTTTACGGCACAAACACATGATCCATGACACAAATGTCTAATGGATATGAATAACTACTTCTAAATGAACTTCCATTGATAGGAAGCCTTCATGATGAAGATCACAAGTTCCCTAAACTTGTTGTGATAGATCTTCAACTTGTGGTGAGTGGGGGATGGCTAGATCTCCAAGCTTTCCTTGGTTGATCAAAGAGTATGCTTACAACAAAGATGAATGTTAGAAGCATTATGATCATGATCATTAGGGTGTTTAATGTATGTTACTACATTGTTAATGATTGATCTAAATGTATGCAAGAAGGTGGATAAGATTTGTTTTGAAGTGGTGAAGAAATGGGAAAACAATGGGCTTCTATTTATAGCCAAAAGTGGTCAGGAGCGTCTACGGACCAAGGAGCCCTTAAAAGGGTTCCGTCCTTTATACAATTTGGTGTCGTGGGTGCCTGACAGAAAATCTAAAAAATCTTTTTTCAAATCTTTCCAAGATATTACCAAATCTTACTAAGATCACATTTGATATATTGAGTGTCAATCTAACCAAAATATTCAAGTGATCTTCCAAGGATTTCAAAGATGATGCATGACATGATGTAACATGTATTTCCATTTTTAGATTAAAAGGTTTATCAAGGTAACTTATAAAATGTATTATGTAACTAGTTAATAAAATGTCTAGTTACCTTTTGTAAAAGAGTGCTTGTCAAAATAAAGTATATTTTGTCAAGTGTAAGTAAACTCTAGTATTTGTATGAAATACTTGTGAATGCAAAATGTAAAATGAGGTTCGAAATAGAATGGTTAACCTATTAAAATACTTAGTGACTCTAAACGTATTTTAAACATTCTAAATGATTTGTTAATGGGTTTAATCATAATGCCATATAACAAATATGTACGAACCTGTGTTGTAACATATGAGGACTTGAGTCATCGAGAGGTGTTGAATGTATGTTGAGACAAAGTGTGATTACAAGTAACTTGTACATTTTACGTTATGTATTACAAGTTACATGTTTGTCATCAATCAAAACAAACGAGACTGTATAGATTAAATATCGTAATATTTGCACTAACACATATGCATGGGTCGAATATATAGCCATTCAATTCGTTATTTCATGTGTTTCGTTTATGATTTTATGTGACGTGTCTTATCATTTTATGTGATGATTCTAGTCGTATACATGCATTCTAATGGAAACCCATTTCACACGACAACAATCAAGAAAACAAAAGAAGGAAAATTGAAAATGATTAGATGATAAAAACCCTAGTAGTGTCGAATGGAAGGAAACAAGAGCCAAGGGACATACGACAAGGCCAAAACCAAACAGCCACACCTTCGATCTAAACCCACGACCAATCTCCTTTGCTTGCTTGCCTTTGTTGATCGAATGGAAGAAGAAAACCAAATGCTTGTCGTCACTATGTGGGGTGCTAGGGTTTTATGTGTGTGATAAATGTGTGAAATGGTAGGGAAAAATAAATGAGGTGTGTTGTGATAAGAGGGGGGGTTTGTTCAATCCAATGGGAGACTCCAAGGCCAAATCAAATCTTAGATGGGCTTTTGAATTAGGTTGTATTGTGTTGTATAAACTTGTGTACATTTCGGCCCATGCAACATTTAACGTGTGATATATGTTTTAGACGTAAATGTAAGTCGATTTCATTTATCTTGTATATTAGGTTTGGTAAATATTTACAAGTTAGGTTAGAATTACATTTACTAAGCTTGACGTATTTTACGTATTTTATAAATATTAAATTTGAGGGGCAAAATAGTCTTTTTACACCTTTTAGATTTTTAGGGTTTTACACCCCATTCTGATGAAAAAAACATGCCTAACTGATCCTAATTCATGCTTCAATACCCAGTCGATTTGCTACAAGTTGATTAGGGGTTTTAAGTCGTGTTTGGTTCCTAAACTTGCATTAATTCTTTTGATTCAAGTTTTTAGGTTTAATTGTTTGGTGACTACTTGTTCTTGTGTTTCCTGGTCGACATAGCAGCAACAACAAGTTGAGTTTTCTGGTTTTGGTCTTATCGGACAACAAAGGCAGAAAAGATATCGGACACATATTGTCCGATATCGGGTAATTGAGGAAAACAGCTTCTCGGTTGTCTGGTGATCTCGGGCAGATTCAGAGCTTGGTCTTTTGGGTTTTTCTTGTTTTTGAGTTATTCAAGTGATTATCAAAGGGTTGATTATGTAATACGTTCTCGACTAGCTCATTATCGAATGTGCTTGTTTTATGTGTTGTATGTGATACTCGTAGAGATATCTACTTTAGATACTTTGGGTTTCTTATGGTTTCTTTGTTCGTTCACTTGCGTTCAATTGACGCCAAAGGTTAGTTTCCAATTTACCTTTTTTATCAATTGTTTATTAAATACGTGTTAACCTAATTGCGATAACTAGATCCAATTCCACTGCGTACTCGTATGCGTTACTTGGCTAACGTAGTTCTAAAATCCCAACAGTGGCATCACGAGCCATCTCGTTTTTGCGATTATGGGTTACACGTTTTTTTAATAAACATGTTTAAAATGTTGCATGAAACTAATTTAGTTATTCGTTTTATTTTGTTTTGACAACTATATGCAATAATTGTCAATTTTTAAATAAAAAATAACTAGTCACACACAAATTAGAATTAATTTGTTAATTAGAATTAAATTTGTTAATTAGAATTACTTGTTAATTAGAATTAATTAATTGTTAATTAGAATTATATTGATAATTAGAATTACATATTGTTTATTAAATACATAAAATTGCGTAATTACTTGTTAATTAAGATTGCCATGCTTTTTATGTGTTTTCCGGCCACAAGACCTACTCAATTGCTTTTAAGTGATGTATGGGGCGATCTAGGTTTCGTACCTAGTGACGGTCTTATGGTTCTCCGTTTGGGGAAGACTCGCAAGAGAACTCGGAACAATATGTGTTATATATATTGATGTTTATGATTATATGTTTGTGATTCCATTATGTGCATTATTGTTACTTACTTTGTCACCTAATTGTATGCAATATAGAATAATACATATCGTAACCATAACATTAATATTGGTGTTTATTTACACGCCTAAATATCATGCTTATTGTGACCTGCTATTTGATTTGTGGAAAATAATTTTTGTTAAATAAAGTGACCTAAACTATTGAAACAAGTTTTTTATTAATTTAAAAACTAGGCGCTATAGACACTTGGGATGTATGGCTCACCCACTAGAACAAACTAAAAAGGTGGTTTAAAGAGGTACGCAAAGTCACATCGAAAGGATGTCTTGGTTATTGCTTCAGCGCTTACCTGGTCCTCTGCCTCCCTATGCGTTCGATTGGAGCTACCGTGAACCATGATGATCACTACAGTGTCATTACCAAAAGTTTTTAAAATTAGTGTTACAAAGTTGTTGTGCATGCTTCTTTGTACACGACCTTTACCACATTTATGTGCATACCTATTTGTTAATTGCCATCCAACTATGAACACGTGCATTTGGATTGACTTCTCTGGTCAGACCTAAGGGCCTTTCCAACCCATGGTAATTATTTCGCTTTGGTCAGACCTCTGGTTATTTTTACACGTTCATACTTGGTCGACTTATTTCGAGTTGGCTTGGTCCGACCTCGAACCCGAGGCATAAGATGAGAACTAAACAAGCTCATGACATTATTACTTGTCTATTGATGTCTTGATCAGTCTCATAAATCTAAGAGTTGCATTATGAAATTAACGCTCGTCACTTACCTCTTGTCCTATTTTTTTACGCCCTAGTCAGACCTTTGATAATTAAGTGAGAGTGCAAGATGGATCTTAGTCTTAATTAGTGATTAATTAGGTAGTTAATTCTTTTAAGAATGTAATTATTGAAAATACTATAATTGAACTTCCTATATTCTGATTAATTGTGTTATTGCAACATAATTCGTAAACAAGTTGTTTTTCTTTAAGGAAAAACTTAGTGTCTTTTCCTGGTAAGAAGAGTGAGACTTATTTCTATCTTTTCTCCTTAGTTGACAAAGTAAGATAGGATTACAAACTGTTAAACTCACTGATAATTTTTCATTACCCTTTTGTGGTTTAGAAATTATTGAAAGATAGAATATTTTGTGTAACTAGAAAACATTGTGTTTATAGCTACCAAAATAAATGACATCCTGCACTTGTCACGATGTATGAGTTTAATCCGCAAAGAGTAAAGAAATTACTAGAATATTTGCAAGGTAATCTTCTTGGACTCTTATTATTCCTAAAGTGCTAATTACCCTTGGGGCTATGTAGACGATAAAGGAGGAATTGCATGCTAAAGATTCAAGTTAATTGAATGTAAGAATGGCTAGTCCATTATCTACAATAAGTAGGACTTCATATACTATGTTCACTACTTAAGTGCATTGCTACTCGTAGGCATTTGAAGAGAATGAGAAAGTGTATAAAACTGCTATATGCTTTCTACTAAAAATGTAACACTTACAATGTTGACAAATCCAGTGGGAGCAATTGCATTTTATTACTGAAATAACATTCATGTAATGTTGTTAATTTCAGTGGGAGCTACGGGATTTATTTCCTTGTTAGTCATCCATATCATTTCAAACTTGCTTTGAAATAATTCATTACTTTCCGAATATGAACGACTATTGCTTAAAGTAAAATTGCATTTTATTTTATAAGATAACACATTGCTTTCCCGTTGTCGTTTCCTGAAGCGTTATCTATAGAATAATAATCCACAATTCCTTATTACAGGTTATGGTTCTGAAACTACTTATAATATCTATGACATTATCATATTGTTTACACAAAACAAATCACATGTTGTTTGTTTTCATAATATGATGTTGTACGTTACACAAGTGGGAGAAATCTCAAAGTGTGTGCAAGGAACAACAATATTATTGGTATCTCTTAACCGCAAGGTAAAGGAAACTAATAATTCTACTAGGACTTAAACACGTTAGATGTTTAATCCCCTACTACATGTAAATAAGAATTCTACTAGGACTTAAACACGCGAGATGTTTATTGCCATACTACATTCTAATAATGATTCTACTAGGACTTGAACACGCTAGATGTTTGTTGCCCTACTACATTCTAATGTCATGATATAGTATAAAGATACTTCAATATTTGACTACATGTTTTAGTCAACATAATTATGATTATATGATAATGATCATAATTCTGAAGTATAAAATTAACTTGCAAATACTATAGAACTCAAGAGTTTGCGTTCAGGATTACTTTTGTTAGGATAATTATGCTTACATGTTAAGACTGTTAGTGCAAATATTACGATATTTAATCTATACATTCTCATTTGTTTTGTTGATGACAAACATGTAACTTGTAATACATAATGTAAAATGTATAAGTTACTTGTAATTATATTTTGTCTCAACATACTCTCAATACCCCTCGACGACTCAAGTCCTTGTATGCTACAACACAGGTTCGTACATGTTTGTTATGTTGCGTTATGATCAAACCCCCAAGAAACCATTAAAACATGTTTAGTTAAATAGTTTATGTATAACAACTAGTGTTTACATATTGGGTAAATATATACATAGCTAGTATGTATTATAATGGGTAATATAAATGGGTAGAAACTTAAGTATTTAACCCATTGACCAAATACATTGAATGTAGTTGGGTAAAACCCAAAGTCCATGACCCATACCCAATGTCTAGATACATTGTACCCTTGGAGGGCACTCAAAACCCATGGATCATATCCATAACCCATGTCCATGACCCATACCCAATGTCTAGATACATTGTACCCTTGGTGGGCACTCAAAACCCATGGATCATATCCATAACCCATGGTATTAACCCATACCCACAAGACTAGATATAATGTACTCATTAGATACATTGAATCTAAAAGAATACCCATGGACCAACCCATAACCCATGACCCATGACCCAAAACCCATGGGTAAAAGGGAGCGTCCCACGGATCCCCAGTAATACACTGGACGGATCCCTCAAGGGAGGGATCCGTGGGATCCGGGGAACAGTGGCTAGTTTTCTTCTATAAATAGAGAGCCATTTCTTTATTGTAAGATACACCTTCACACATAGTTTCTCCCCACCAAATCTAGGATATTTAGATCATTAGGAAACATGTAAACCACCCTCATCTCATATGATCATAATGCTTCTAACTCTCATTTGTTGTAAGCATACTCCCGAAGTTATCCTCCAAAGCAAGCTTAGAGATCTTGCTTCCTTACCTACTGAAGTGATTACCCATCACAAGATACAAGCACGTGAAGATCTTCTACAACAAGCTTGGGAAACTTGTCATCTTCATTCATAGAAGACTAACTACATCATGCTTTGGGTTCTTGATGTTTAGTCTAGGATTTCATATCCATTAGACACATTGTCTTGGATATTGTCTAGTATCATATTCTTGTATCTATGACTAGACTAGATGGTTTATGTGTTTGTGCCATAAAACACAAGGTTTGTTATATTGGGCCACAAAACATAACGGGTGTCATAGATGTGTCAAAGGCATTAGTGAAGAGTGCCGAAGATCCGTGTTGAAGGCATTAGTGAAAGGTGCTGAAGGATCGTGTAAATGGCATTAGTGAAGAATGCCTAGGTCGTATAATCGATGAGGTGCATCGTTATACATATAGTATTTGTTTAGATCCAAGGATGGTGATTTCCTTGATGGTGTTGTAACAAGGAGTGGATCTCCTTGAGATTAGGTGTTGTGTTGTGATGGGTAGTAGTTCCTCCATAGTAATGGAACTAGGTGTTTAGCCTAGTACCTAATAAAGGGTAGGCGACGTTGTGTAGGTGTGGTTCACCTTGGAGTGAAAGAACCCGGTGGTTAGCCTAGCACTGTATAAAGGGTAGGCGACGTTGTGATAGGTGTGGTTCGCCTTGGTGTGAAAGAACTCGGTATTTAGCTTTGTACCGGAAAAAGGTGTAAGCGACGTTTTGAAGGCTTCTCCGCCATAAGGAGATTGGTGTAGTGTTTACGAACTCTCGAGTAGGTGACTCGGGGAGTGGAGTAGGGCAAGGAAGGTGTCCTTGTAGCCGACCACTATAAATCCTCGTGTTGGTTTGTCTATCCTTTTACTTATCGCTTTACTCTTATTCTTGCATTACATTGTTTATTTTCTATGTGGTTGATGTCTATGTTTGTGACACATACTTGGTCTTTCATATAGTCACAAACTATATTTAACACTTTACATATTATGACACGCTTGATCAAGAAAAAGCAACCGGACTAATATTGATGAAACTTGACTTTTAATGAACCATTAATCTTGCGGAATCTTATGTGATATTAAGGGGTTGGCCTTACATGCCGTAATGCGTTAAATGCATCATCGCCTCGAGATTAGCAAATGCAATGGTTTATACTATATTTGATACAAAAATTTTAAGTTTGAAACGGAAACGTATTCACCCCCCCCCCCCTCTACGTTTTTCACAATTGGTATCAGAGCGGGTTGGCTCTAATTTTTAAAACAAATGGTTTTCAAAACGAGTAAGGTCCTCGTATCAAATTTTTGGTGAAGTCAAGCATAATATGAAAAGTGTTTTATTGATTTTTTTTCTTTGAAGTTTAGTTGTTAGATATATTGTTAATCAAGCTTGAATAAAGGTAAAAATGGTTAATATAACTTCACTAAGAAGTCTACAAAGGTTAAACCTTTTCGTCGGGTCAAAACATACATTTTTGTAATTCTATGTCAGATCCGCGGATCCCTCAGGTTACACTGGACGGATCCCTCAAGGGATCCGTGGGATCCGTGGTACAGAAGACAGTTTTTGTCTGAATTTCAAAAATTCATAACTAATTAACCGTAAGTCGTTATAAGTCGTGCCACCTATCGTTTTAAAGGTATTTGAGTCTACTTTCATTTAAAAATGATTTCATAAACTGATTCAAAACAAAAATTTACAGAATCATTGATTTATAATAGAAAGTCATTTTTCGATCATAACTTTTGCACAAACTTTTGATCTAATTGGAGACGGATGTTTTCATCTTTGAATAACAATGTGTCCTCTTTTGAAATTAAGGTTGTGATCATATTTATAAAGGAAACTAATCAATCTTGGTATACATGTTTAATACAAAGCGATGAAAAGAACTTTCGTATGCTATGCTAAATGATAAATTGTTTCACTTGCATTACTTGATTATTTGCTTATCTCAAATAGCTTTTGTGCTTGGTTGATTGATTAACATATGTGGTTTCCTTACCTTGCTATTCATTCTCTTGCTTGTCGATTTAATAATTTTCTACTAATCAATGTGCTACTTGAAGGAGTGTTTGGGATAACATCTAGTTGTGTCGAAAATGTTAGTTTTATAAGTTGAAAAATGTTTAAAACATATAACACACTAAAATGGCTTTTTTATTGAGTTTGTCATGTGTGCAACATAAATGTTTTATGTGCCTATATGATTTCTTGAGTTCATATTTTCTTGTATCGTTTTAAAAAAAACAACAAGAATGTACATCGGATCATAACTTACACTTGTGTTGATGATGTACTCTCCCGTTTTCCTTTTCATGATCGCTCTCCAAGCTTCATAGAAGGATTGACAACTTGATTATTTCATCCGATATACTCAAGTAAATTATTTTCCAACGCAAATATAATTGTTCATATCCGAAAGTCCAAACTCGAGCTTTCCAACAACATATGTTGAACTAGCTCATGCAACCTTTTTTTTTGTTCACCATATGGACAACTTTTAATTTTTTGACACCTTCGTCACCTTAGTTGTTTCAAGTATAATATTAATATAAACGAAGTATCATCATTGTTACTCTTCGATAGGCCATTGTAGGAATATAAATTTTCCTAACTTGAGAATGAATACTGGAGAACTTATTGCACTAGAAACTCAATTTGACCTAACGGTTGAATTGCTTCCTTTAGAGAAGTTGGGTATGTGGAATCGCCCGTAAAAATAGTCGTGTTTAGCCGTAATTGAGCACCGCTAGTAATAGTCTCATATTCATTCTCTCACTTGAGAAATTTATACTCCTATGTTTTCCTAAAGTAAGTTTACAATGGAAATACTTTGCATTGTCTTAGGATTACTAATCAAACAAATTGTAAAATTAATTTTTATTTTAATTAATCACAACCACTTGCCTCATCAAGCGATTATCTTGCTTTGATTGAGAAGAGCTACATGAATTCATGGACGAAGCTCATTGTATGCTAATCACCATCCATAATGACTAGATTGTCCTAAACTAGCACCTCACAACTCTTTTGTCTTGAACACCATTATGTGCTCTTTTCTTTCTAGACACATACGTTGCATGTCATTGTTAGTGTAAATGATTTACTAATCTAGACCGTAAATCTGTTTTGGGCTTCTTGAATAGTTCTTGTTAAGTTTGCTAAACCTTTGCGTTATTTGTGAGCTCGATCTCATTTGATTGCCTATATGTGATCTCTACATGCTCTCCTTGCTTAGCTTAACGTGTATACATGTGTACTTGCTGTAAAAACCATTAGTTACCATCAATCATTTTCTCTTGATCATTTAAGTCCATCTTCATGTAAGACACTTAAGAGACTGAGTAACTTATGATATGTAGGTGCTAGACCTTGATAGAACCCAATCACCTCTTTTTCACCTCATCTGTTAGCCGGATCCCTAGACTTAAGCTAGCCGGATCCCTCTAGTGTGGGAACCGATGGAACCGTGGAACAGTAGGAACTTTATCTCTTTAGATAATCATTTCAAATTTCCTTTTTCCCACACAAGCACTTGTTCAACACTTAGGATTATCTGTTTCCTATATGTTTATAAATGAGTTGCATTTATATGAGTCTTTACGTGTTCTTCTTTTTTTTGTTTCATGATTTTATGTGAACAATTTATCCATTGGTATAAATGTTTTCCTTTTGTACTAACTCTTTTGGATTCTTGTAGGATGACAATAGTCGATTTCATCATCAAGTCAAGTTGTGCTCATTCGCACATTTTTTTTTGTTATTTCTAATCTTGCATCATCCTAACCATCTTACTCCACTTTTATCACTACTCACAAAGTCATCATGTCTACCACCTCTATTGAGTCATCAACCAAGTCAAAGATTCACCTTGATACCTTTCATCACCTCTACCACAACTTCCATACCTCTAAGTCATAATGATGATTTCTATCATTATCAACGTGTCTAAAGGTCTAGTTCATGATCTACGTGATGAAGTATGTCTCATGTTCTACCACATCCTATTTGTGTCAACCACATCCTACAAGTGTCTCACTACCACTACAATTCTTGGTCGCTCAACCATGCTTCACAAACATCTATGTTGTCAAAAGCCAAGTGAATTTCGTAATGAAATGCGTCTCATCCCTAAGCACATTTTTTTTCTTACCTTGAACAAACCTTACAACCTCTAAACCAACCATGATGATGCAAGTAGTAGGATTATTCTCTTTTTGACACTAATCCTTTCTTTGTAGGTTCATATATATACACTTTGATGTGTATGGGATTCTCGTCTATTTATGGACGACTTTTACACTAATTTTTTTTGTAGGTTCTTCTTGACGCACTCGAGCTAGGGGGAGCTTTCGTCGAGCGTTTATAAAGTGCATCATATGACTTACTCGTCCAAGGACGAATATAATTTTGCACTAATTTTTTGTTTTGTAGATTTTCAAAACACACTAGGAGAACTTGACGCTCTCAATAAAGGGGAGTTTTTCGTCAAAGCAAAAACATTGCAAATTTTGCAATAATTTCGTCTTAGCCTTCCTAAAATACTTGACGCCTTTAACAAGGGGGAGCAACCGTCAAGGGGGAGCATGCACACATTCATTCTTCAAAATTCCTTTATGTTTCAACAAAAGGGAGATTTCTTTCTCATCATATATTTTTCCTTTTTCTTTTCTTCTAAACACTAACCTTGATGTAGGTTAAGCCTCAAAAATTTGATCCATTGAGCCGTTGGAAATAATGGTTATAATTCAAAGGATCTTTCTATTTTTTTTTGTGTGATTCTCTAGGTTCCTCTTAAAGGCGAGATCACCACCTTTTGAAGACGTGCAAGCTCAACGTCATGAGTTGCTAAGCTTCGTCATTAGTGTTTCGTGTTGAAGGTATTGGCGTGGTGTGCCAATTGGAGCAATAAGGTGTTTTTCTTTTAACTTCACTAGGGATGATGCAAACTCGCCATTCTTGGGAGAAATTAAGGTTAAAGGACACACCCTTTTTGTTTCGACAAAAGGGGGAGAAGAGTGTAAACGAAGAAGGTAATGTATAGGAAGTACGGACACAAGTAACTTTGACATTTTACCTATCCATTACGTTTACATATATTTTGTCATCATCAAAAAGGGGGAGATTGTTAGTGCAAATATTACGATATTTAATCTATACATTCTCATTTGTTTTGTTGATGACAAACATGTAACTTGTAATACATAATGTAAAATGTATAAGTTACTTGTAATTATATTTTGTCTCAACATACTCTCAACACCCCTTGACGACTCAAGTCCTTGTATGCTACAACACAGGTTCATACATGTTTGTTATGTTGCGTTATGATCAAACCCCCAACAAACCATTAAAACATATTTAGTTAAATAGTTTATGTATAACAACTAGTGTTTACATATTGGGTAAATATATACATAACTAGTATGTATTATAATGGGTAATATAAATGGGTAGAAACTTAAGTATTTAACCCATTGACCAAATACATTGAATGTAGTTGGGTAAAACCCAAAGTCCATGACCCATACCCAATGTCTAGATACATTGTACCCTTGGAGGGCACTCAAAACCCATGGATCATATCCATAACCCATGTCCATGACCCATACCCAATGTCTAGATACATTGTACCCTTGGTGGGCACTCAAAACCCATGGATCATATCCATAACCCATGGTATTAACCCATACCCACAAGACTAGATACAACGTACTCATTAGATACATTGAATCTAAAAGAATACCCATGGACCAACCCATAACCCATGACCCATGACCCAAAACCCATGGGTAAAAGGGAGCGTCCCACGGATCCCCAGTAAAAAACTGGACGGTTCCCTCAAGGGAGGGATCCGTGGGATCCGGGGAACAGTGGCTAGTTTTCTTCTATAAATAGAGAGCCATTTCTTCATTGTAAGATACACCTTCACACATAGTTTCTCTCCACCAAATCTAGGATATTTAGATCATTAGGAAACATGTAAACCACCCTCATCTCATATGATCATAATGCTTCTAACTCTCATTTGTTGTAGGCATACTCCCGAAGTGATCCTCCAAAGAAAGCTTAGAGATCTTGCTTCCTTACCTACTGAAGTGATTACCCATCACAAGATACAAGAACATGAAGATCTTCTACAACAAGCTTGGGAAACTTGTCATCTTCATTCATAGAAGACTAACTACATCATGCTTTGGGTTCTTGATGTTTAGTCTAGGATTTCATATCCATTAGACGCATTGTCTTGGATATTGTCTAGTATCATATTCTTGTATCTATGACTAGACTAGATGGTTTATGTGTTTGTGCCATAAAACACAAGGTTTGTTATGTTGGGCCACAAAACATAACGGGTGTCATAGATGTGTCAAAGGCATTAGTGAAGAGTGCCGAAGATCCGTGTTGAAGGCATTAGTGAAAGGTGCTGAAGAATCGTGTAAATGGCATTAGTGAAGAATGCCTAGGTCGTATAATCGATGAGGTGCATCGTTATACATATAGTATTTGTTTAGATCCAAGGATGGTGATATCCTTGATGGTGTTGTAACAAGGAGTGGATCTCCTTGAGATCAGGTGTTGTTTTGTGATGGGTAGTAGTTCCTCCATAGTAATGGAACTAGGTGCTTAGCCTAGTACCTAATAAAGGGTAGGCGACGTTGTGTAGGTGTGGTTCACCTTGGAGTGAAAGAACCCGGTGGTTAGCCTAGCACCGTATAAAGGGTAGGCGACGTTGTGATAGGTGTGGTTCACCTTGGTGTGAAAGAACTCGGTATTTAGCTTTGTACCGGAAAAAGGTGTAAGCGACGTTGTGAAGGCTTCTCCGCCATAAGGAGATTGGTGTAGTGTTTACGAACTCTCGAGTAGGTGACTTGGGGAGTGGAGTAGGGCAAGGAAGGTGTCCTTGTAGCCGAACCACTATAAATCCTCGTGTTGGTTTGTCTATCCTTTTACTTATCGCTTTACTCATATTCTTGCATTACATTGTTTATTTTCTATGTGGTTGATGTCTATGTTTGTGACACATACTTGGTCTTTCATATAGTCACAAACTATATTTAACACTTTACATATTATGACACGCTTGATCAAGAAAAAGCAACCGGACTAATAATGGCGAAACTTGACTTTTAATGAACCATTAATCTTGCGGAATCTTATGTGATATTAAGGGGTTGGCCTTACATGCTGTAATGCGTTAAATGCATCCTCGCGTCGAGATTAGAAAATGCAATGGTTTATACTATATTTGATACAAAAGTTTTAAGTTTGAAATGGAAACGTATTCACCCCCCCCCCCCCCCCCTCTACGTTTTTCACAAAGACATAATTATAAAGTTCTTGAATTTATCAATGACTTATAACATAAAGTATATATAGTAAAATTGTTATGTCTTCTAATTAACACATAAACATAAGGCCTTTGAATTATTCAAAGACTTGTAATGTATTATTGACATGTTTTATTTTCTTGTAAATACATGAACATATAATGCTTGAACAATTATGTCTTCTTGTGAACACGTGAACATACGGTTCTTGTATTGTTCAATGAATATACATTATTGCGTGCACTTGGTTTGTAAATACTTTATAAGCAATTTGGCTCGACCCAATTGACAAGTATTTGGTCCAAAGAGAACTAAGTTATCTATGGAATTCTGATATAGTTTAACAATTCAAATACTCATAGAATACCACTTCATTATGGTATGTCTAATGTGTTAGATCAAACCTTATTCATATTGTTTAGTTCATGATAGCTTTAATTGCTCTACCTCCAAAACATGTCAAGGTTAGAAATTGCGTGTGTCATGGATACACTCAATATAGTTCAAACCTAGAAGGTACTCAAGACAACCCATAACTGAAAACCCTAATTCATTAAGGATTTGAGGTTTTCCACTCAAACCAATCGAATCATAAACCTTTTTGGATTTTTGATTATTCTACACTTCCTAGCTTGAAGATTGTAGTTTTGTGTTCTTCCTAGCTTAACGAAACACAAAACTGTTGCTAGAAATTTTGGTTAAAGAGTGACACGAAATTAGAGTTTTTCTATAAACCCTAATTGAGTTGTTGGAAGAAATTCCATTATTTCTTCATTTAAGTTCTGAATTTGTTAAAACTTATGAAGCATTATATTAACAAATCTTGAGATGAGAACTTAAAATGTATTTTGTGGTTCTCCATTGTAAGCTCCCGGAAAATTTCAATGTACTTAAAGCTCTAATCAGAAATTAAGCACGATTTAATATATCATGAAAATTTTCTAAACATTACATTTGCATATCGTTTGGCATATGCATGATCAACGCAACTTGAGCGTTCATAAATATACCGTTGTGATCAAAATGAAATTCCCCACGATCCAGATAACCTTAAAACAAGTATCGAATACGTAAAAATTTATAAAAATGCGAGTTTAATTATAATAAAAATATATTAAAATTCGTATTGGGCCTCGGAACTCATTGGACTTTTTACCACCTCATGACCCAACCCAACTTGTCAACGTGCCTCATATCCGAACCAAGCCCACACCATTTTTGTTATTTGGGCCTCGTTAACTACTCGAGCCCAACATGTTGATATTTCTTTTGGGCTTAGTCTTTGTACTCGAACCCACAACCAAGCCCGAACACCCTAAGTTCTTTTGGGCCTAGCTACTAGCCCAACACACTCAATGTAACAAAATTTGAAGATTGTGATACTACTTTTTGTGTTGTCTTGCAACCGTTCGAACCAAAGAAGTAATAACACCATTCAAGTAGAACCTTTCCCTTCCAATTCTTTTGTAACCGGTCGACAAATACTAGTCACAAACAAGCTGTTAGGATTTAGTAAATCCAGTTATTAAAGAGTCGGTCACCTCAAGTATATGTAATCATTAGAAAGCTCGTAGTCGTAGATTATTATAAGTTAAGTAGTATTTAGTTTAAGTAACACCGTGGAGGATGGACGGGTCTTTACCCACTGTATGCCTGATCCACAGCCCGATAGGTGGCGTTTTATGTAATGACTATAAATACTCTCTACCTCCCAAGGTAGAGAGTTGGAGCTCATAATAAGATTTTTCTTTCTCTCACTAAAGTTCCCTAAACCTCTAACTTTCTCTCTCTAGAACTCATAATACGCCTATTTGATCTTATGGTTTAGTGTGTTTATGAAATCCAATATGTTACAAATGGTATCAAGAGCCATGGTTTGATCATCTCTTACATATCTTTGGATTTCTAGTGACTTTTAGGTGGTTTTAGAGTTTAAAAAAGGTTAGTGGTTTTTGCATCATTTGGATCATTTCTAGTGTTAAAGTTTGAATCTTGGGTGTAGTTTTATGTTTAGAATCATTGTATGTGCTTGGGTTTTGATTTGGTAAGCTTAAATCATCGTGGTTGGGTTGTTTTTGGATTGAAAAGTGGTGTTTTTGAGATTTTCTTGCTAGCGACTTGAGCCACGGATTGTTATTCTTGGTAGTGACTTGCTTTGTAAGTTGGTAGCGAGTTGCAGTTTAAGTGGTAGCGACTTGGTCCTAGCGACTTGTCTTTTGAGACAAGCCGACAAATAGTACAAGTTAGTGGATTTACCACTACGGCTAGCGACTTAGTAAGGTTAGCGACTTGCTTCAGAAAGTGTTAGCGAGTTGCAGTGCAAATTGTTAGCGACTTTGTATTCTTAGCGACTTGGACCTTAGCGAGTTGCTCTTTAGCGACTTGACTGTGTAGCGACTTGGTGCTTAGCGATTTGGTGATTTAGCGAGTTGCTCTTTAGCGACTTGACTGTGTAGTGACTTGGTGCTTAGCGATTTGGTGATTTAGCGAGTTGCTACTTAGCGACTTGGTGCTTAGCGACTTGGTTCAAGGCTTATAGCGACTTGGTGACTCTAGCGACTTGTCTTCATAGCGTTTTGTTGACTTTTCCCGACAAAATTTCAAACGACCATAACTTTTGAACCGTAACTCCGTTTTCAGCGTTCTACCCATCAAAACGACCGTGAGAACGAGGAGAATGACACAACCTTCTAGGCCTAAATCCGCTCCAAACAGAAGTTATTGAGGTTTTTAAGTTTTTAGACCAAAAATTCTCGGGAAAATCGTGCAACAACCAATCCAAATCTCAACTAAACAACATATCAGCCAATCCTTCCAAAGCATAGAACACAAACTCATTCCCGATCCAATGTTCAAACAAGCTGATGCTGATGCAGTCATGGGACATTTCATCAATCAACTGGCTCTTATGGTTAAACAAAACTTGACTCTCAATCCACATACCAACAGTCTTCACACTAACAATGAGATCAGAATTGCATCCAACCTTCACAATCATGCGGTTGTCAGAGATGGGAATGTTATGGTGCAACCAGTTCAAGAAAGGCAGTATGAACAGGGAAGAGGTGGAGTTGGTAGAGGCTATGTTGCAAATCAGAATCGGATAAGGATTGGAAATCAAGGTCAAGCAAAGCCAATTAAGTGCTACAACTGTGGTGGTGAGGGACATATTGCTAGGAACTGCACATCTCCAAAACGCCCTCAGAATGCCGAGTACTTCAGGGATAAGATGTTGCTTGTGCAAGCTCAGGATAATGGTGCAGCTTTGGATGAAGAGGAGTTGTTGTTCTTGGCTGAGGGAAATGCTAAGACATATGATGCAGATGTGGATGAGCAACCAATTCAGGAGATAGGCCATAATCATCAGAATTCCTTTCAAGTAGCTGATTGTGATGCATACGACTCTGATGTTGATGAAGAACCTACTGCACAAACCATTTTCATGGCTAGCATTTCTCCAATGGTCTCTCCTAAAGTCTATTCATCACCACAAGCTGGTCCATCCAAAGACAAAATCATTCTGAGGTATTAAAATTATACGATGAAGTTGATGAGCAAAAGATACATAACGAAGTACAATCAACTGTAATTATTGAGTCAGATATTGAAAATATGGGTAATAGCAATGTTGTCCCATATGATCAATATGTGAAACAAAGTGAAAGTGAGATTGTACCAAGTGACGTATCTTATGCAGTCAATGATGACTATGCTTTTGACGAATACACTGCACGTGCCCCTGATGATCCTGTTATTTCTGAACTTAATGCTTATAAAGAACGTGTTGCTATTTATGAACAACGTGCTAAGTTTGAATTAACCACCCGTGAGCAGGAAATGGATGACCAAATGCGTACAACTATTAGAAAAAGTAGGTTTAGAGAAGAAGTATTAAAACAAGAGTTAAACTCCTTACAAGAAAAGCTTTCTAAAACTGCTAAGCAAAAACAAGAACTTCAAGAAAATGTTAAAATGCTTAAGCAAGAATTGAGTGCTAAGGAATCAAAACTTTTGAATGATTTTTCTAATCTGAAAACCTTGAAAAACAAGCTTGAAAATAAGTTGTACGTACAAGGAAATACCATTCAGGTTGCTCACTTAATCACTAAGCACAGAGTTTTGAGTGATAAGCATAGTACTCCCCTTGTTGAGGAACCAAATCCAGAGGTTGTTAAAAAGGCTAGAGCTGCCCATAAGGTTCTTTATGATGGCAATGAAATCCTTAAGCCTAGACAGAAACCTAGTTGCGTTGAGTGCACTGAGGAAGATAAGAAATCAGATGAAGTCACTAGGGAAAAGATGAACAAGAAACTAGATGATCCTAAATGTAAAGAGAAGAAAATAAATATCACACCCCATGATTACAAGAAGGAGAATTGGATTTCCTTGAACATGTTTAAGCCTCAGACGTTGTTAACACCCGAACAAGTGTTCTGGAAAAAGGATTTAGATAAGCAAAAAGCAGAGAATCTTGTTGTAACAAACCCCCCTTTAGGAAAATGCCTTCAGCGACTGTGTATCCTCCCAATACACTAATGCATTTAGTTCCTAGGACTATTGCCACTAAAAGCAAGACCTTAATCAGTCAATATGTTATTTTTCAACTATTTGTTGATTTTGAGAAAACTTGTAAGAAAAGGATCACACCCACTGGTATAACTGAAGGGGAAAGGGGTTTTGAGCAAACGAAAGAATGTTATTTAACTGAAGTCATGCCTTTCTTTAAACAACTAAAAGATCATTTTGAAAGTCTTAAAAAGGGAATGAATTTAGACATTAAAGAAATGGAAAAGGAATTTGATGCAATGATAGTTGAGGTCAATGACTATGAGCGTGAATTAAAATATAATGAGATTGAGAGGAAAAACTTGCATACCTTAAATGAGAATCTGATTTCTGAATGTATCACTCAAGATGTGTTTTACACTGCCACGAATTGTTCAATTAATGCATCTCAATTTCATGAATTATCTGTTGCTCTGAAAGTCTCCCATGATCGTGTCATTGAGCTTGAGAAAACTAACTCTAAATTGCATGAGAAAGTTGAACAGGATGATCATGATAACCTGGTGAAACATTTTTCTAAATTGGAAGTTGAGCATCTTGCTTTGCAATTAAAATATCAACATCTAAAGGAAAATGTTAAAACTTCAAATATCAAGACATCTTCGGATGCTCCTGAGTTTGATGCAGTTTTTGAAATCAACAAACGTGATGAACAGATTCGAGCTCATTGCCACACGATCAAAAGATTGAAAGCCCAAATTTCACAACTGAAAGGTGAAAAGAAGGATGTGACAGGTTCCCATATGCCTCCACCTTTAGATTCTCAAAATTTCCAACTTCAAAACATTATTAATAACTTATAAAAGGAAAATGATTGTTTTAAAGCTGAAATTTCAAAAGTTAATGATCAACACAAAGAGTTATGTGATTCATTTAAAGTTAATCATGATAAACAAATTGAAAAGATAACTTCTTTACTTAACGAGATTGAGAATCTGAAGCGTGAGGTGAAAGGAAAGTTGCCAATCCCCAATTGCAAATATTCTGTTCCTAAGGTTTCTACTTGTGATAAGTATGCTATCGATATGTTATATATTCCCCCGCCCATTAGGAATAATGAACTTGCACATAAAGCGTATCTCTCATACCTTAAGGAAAGTTTGAAGGGTCTCCGTGAGATTGTTGAAGATGAAAGATTAGAAAAACCTTTTGATAGTACTATAGCTTATGCCTGCATGGATGCCAAACGATCTCAGGAACTCTTAGAGTATGTAATTGTTACAAGTCCGAAATCTAGCAATAGGCGAGATAGAATAGTTGTGCCTTGTTCTATGCCTAAAGCCAAGCATGTGACCTTTGATATGCCTTGTTCCATGTCGAAATTCAAGCAAGCAACCTTTGATGTGCCTCCTAGAATTTCAGACAATCCCAGCACTTCTAGACCAGAAATGCAGAAAGTATTGAAGCCATGTAATGTTCCCATCGTTACTTCTACAGATGTTAAGATTGACACTAAAGTTAGCGGGTCAAAACCTAGAAGCAATGCAAAGAAGGATAGGATTACGCAAACTAAAAGTGTTCATGATAAGTAAGTGAAAGAACACCATAGGGACAAGAAGTTTGATTTGAACAAAAAGAATCGTGTTAGTTCTAGTATTAGCTCTAAGCTTACTGAAATTAATTTGAGGCCTCATGCTGTCTGCAAAACATGTAAAAAATATTTATTTTCTGGTAATCATGATAAATGTGATGTGTTATTTCTGAGGTCTAAGATTCATAACCCAATTAAGAAAGTTTGGAGAGCGAAACAGATTAAGCAATCTTGGAAACCTACAGGGAATGTGTTTACAAATGTAGGATTTCAGTGGAAGCCCACAGGTCGAATATTAACGAATGGCAAACCTTACCCCTTAGCTAGATCCACTATGCCTAGAATAGTGCCTGTTAAGGTTTGGAAGCCAACTGGTAGAATAATCCCATTAAGCACAAAATGTCATTTGACTAAGTATGATGCTTCTACTAGTTCAGCTCCTAGAGATAATGCCATTGAATCTAGGGTTTCTGCTGATTCAAAGACTGTTTGTGCTAACCAAAAGGAACCCATCAGCACGTGGGGATCCAATGTTTCCAATTCTCTGTCTTCGTCTGTTGTCCAAAGCAGGTCGTACAAATCGTCCCTTGGTATTTGGATTCGGGCGGCTCTAAACATATGACTGGGCTCTTAACAATGACGTCTGTTCACATCAGTTCAGGCCTCGTTCTTCAACACTATGGCGTCTGTAGATAACACTTCAGGCCCCGTTCCTTAAAGAAAAGAAAGGTGTACGCTTCAGTGCGCTTTATCTTCAAAAAGCTTCATATTTCTCATCGACATTCTTCATCAACAAGCTTCATATTTCTCCCATGCTCATTCAGTCATCAAGTGGATCTACGTTCAATGGTGTATATTCTTATTCACTTGCTAAATCAAAAATGGCAACTTCGGATGCAATTTTTGAGGGGGAGAAGAGTGCATATACTACATGTTGATGGATGCTTGAATTATGGTCATCGGGGACTCTCCTCCAACGCCTATTGTTAACTGGGATCTATTGTTTGGGATTTAGTGTTTCAACCTATGTTTGATGAATACTTCCAACCTTCAATGAATGTTGATCATCTAGTTCCTGAAGCTCCTGCTCCGGTTACTTCTGACTCAACTGGTTCTCCATCTAAGAAGTACTACTCAGACTAATCTAGAAACCTTATCTCCAGTTATTTCACAAGGCGTTGATAATGACTATCATGATGTTTTAGTTGCACTATTGAATAATGATCCGCTCTTTGGTATTCCTTTGCCAAATCTTCATGGATTATTGTTCCTCTCATTGTGCACGTTATAAATCAACCACATGAACATTAAGGAAAATGACTACCTCATCCGCTCGAAAACATTATTGGTGAATCTTCCATATCAGTCTTTACATGTATACCTTTAGGAAGAATGCATCAATGTTGAGGAATCATTTGTTTCGGTTCATTCAGTGGGTCAATGTACATCCGATTGTATGTTTATTCACGTATTGTACATTTGACACAAGTTGATTACTTCGAAGTTACTCATTTATCACTTATTTGAGGTTGAAGTTGACATTCACAAAGGCGTGTTTTTATTTGATAGCTTGCTCGGGTTTAAGAATTTGAGTTGAAGACTTGGGTTATCTAGTTGCCAGCAGTCGGGGTGGATGGTTGAAGACCTGGTTAACTATCACTATTAGGAGTTACGTTGTTTTACTCAGTGTCATATGCATATGATGATGTGGATAATCTCAAGAGGTGTTAATGTCTCATACTTTGTTTGAGTTGTGAGTACTTGGAGATTTTCTTGAAGCATAGATTCTCGACACCGTTCTTCCATCATTAAGTGCAAGCTTAAGATACAAATGCGGGGACTTCGACTTCAGTTTCAAGTTTGGTATATCGGGTTTTCTTCATCAGTGGTCACTTCAAATTGTCTACATATGGGTTGATAAAGATAGTCAGAGAGAGTTTCTATAGCAATTGATTCTCACAAGATTCATTTGAGCTAATTTTTGTTCTTCTCTATTTCAAGAATATTTGGTATGAATGATGTGTTTCTGATTCTGAGGTATCAAAACCAGCAAGGGGGAAGGAGACATACATCTAAACACACAACGAGTACACGTGATGAACCTAATACTTCGTCTCTATTGAAGCAATCCCGGGAAAGACAAATGTCATAACCGTAGAGAAACTCAGTGTTTACTCATAGCCTTTGGTGTGTTATTCCAACTATTTGGGGGAAGGATGTATTATTCCAACTATTTGGGGGAAGGATATATTATTCCAACCATTTGGGAGGAAGTGGTCTCTGGATACTTTTGGTATGTGTTAACTCATCTTTCAGTAGGAAGAAATATGAGAAGAATATTTGGATCGTGAGATGATATTTCTTATCGACACCTTCGATATGGTTATGTTAAAGTGCTTCTGGTTACTGCTTCATGTACACTATGTAATGATGATTTTGATGAGATCGCAACCATCAAGGGAGAGATATGTGTACATCTGTGTCACACAACATATTCACATGATCGAGCTTAATCAGTTATTCCGGAGTTGACATCCGCAGAGAAGATCAGTGATTCAACCTGTTATTGTGATGTCATTGTCTCTTCTCTTGTTGGGTACATGTGTACGTTTTGGGCTGATTAGTTATATGTTAAATAACTGGAATGCATTTGGTGAAATGAAGGTGTTGATATATTGTTCCCCTGAATAGACAACTGGTCAATCTCGAAGAGTAAGGTGTACATCGGGGATGCACAACAGGTTCATATGATCGGTCGTAATCAGTTAATCCGGATTTGATAACCATTGAGACGATCAATGTTTCAACTTGTTACTTCGGTGTTCTCGTGTTCTTCGGGGTGCTGAGCTTCATTCAATGAGACCGCTTTGTATTCAACTCTACTTCTTAGGTAAATGGTCTTTATTCGATGTTTGTCGGTTTGGGGGGAAGCTATCAAAGATTCAAATTGAGAAGGCTCATGTTCAGACGATTTTCTTAGAAGCCTCGAATGCTTTGGTGGCGAAAGTTTAAGAGATGTTGATACCTTTCTTCTACAACGTGCTGAACGATATCTTTATCTTGGTACTCATTTCATCACCCTCTTAAACTAAATTATCTTCTTGTATATATTTATTAAAAAAAAATACAAAATTATAAAATTTCAAAAATCCATAAAAATTAGAAAATCTTGAAAAATTCCAAAAATATTGTCATGTTTTTCATGGTTCGATAATATCTACGGTCTTTGTGATGTCATTCAAAGAATGACACGGGACTTTAGATGTTGTTCGAATTAAAAAAAAAAAAAAAAAAAAAAAAAAAAAAAAAAAAAAAATTAATCAAAAAATCAAAAAAAAAATTTTTGGGAGAAAGTGAAACAATGGTTTATTGACATTTCAGGCAGTAACCCGCTTTTCAAAGACAGAACAGAGCCATACGTTTTCGTGGTTTTCAAATTTCTTGCTCTGATTCTTTAAACTAATCCTTACTATCTAATGAAAACTAGTTGTTTTGAAAAATAACTCGGACTCTATTTTTGATAATCATCTGGACTTAAAAGTTTGTCAAAATATCTATCTCTCAATCAACAACTTATGTCATTGATTGAGGGGGAGAATGATTTCAATTAAATTAAAAAGTTATTTGTCATACAATTGTTTTCAAAAGATAATCATGCATGTTTATTCAATGGAGTTTAAAGTCTTAAAATCCGATCCTTATCAGATAAAACGCTTTCATAATCAAGTCACAATTCTCCTTAAAAGCTTTCAAAATCAATTTAAATCTACAGAGATCACAAATCTCAAATGATTTGATAATTGTGATCGGGGGAGAATTTGTGATTTAAATTGGATTTAATCTGATAATTCGGTAAATGGTTTTATAAGGATGTACAAGCTCTCCTTCCCACATGTGCCAAACGATTTCAAATTTTCCATGCACATGTTGAGGGGGAGCATCTATCTTAAACCTCAAAGATCTGAAACGTGATCAATTTTTATCAATGTGCAGGTTCCCTCTTGTATGTGCAAAACTCTTTCAATACCTCAAGGCACATATTGAGGGGGAGCAAACTTATGAAAACCTCATCCTTCCCCAAAATGCTTTATCTACTTGATTTGATTAGGGAAGTGATGCTGATATCTTTTAGAAAATGGTAATCAACGAAGTTAATTCTTTCTCTTGCCTCCGTGTGCAAAACGATTTCAAATACTTGATGCACATGTTGAGGGGGAGCTCTTGTTCTAAAAATATCAAAAACAATTCAGGTACAAAATGCTTTGATAATATATCTTAAGTATCTGGATTGATTTTCAAATGGTTTTCAATTGGTTCCAATGGCAGATGAACAATACCAAATAGACCGACCAACTTTACTTTATGTATGGTGATATAAGGATGATAAGGTTAGGTATTTGTTCCCATGATCCGCCAAAACCGGAGGGATCTACCCAGGGACAATCCACTAGTTAGTGTAGAAGTCCTTAGGTATGATGATAAAAGGAGAAAAAAAAATTGAGATGTGGGAAGAGTGCGGACTGAAACTGAGCTAGTACTAGAATAAACCCAACAAGGTTCTAGCTATGAAGTCTCGGTAAGCACTGAAGGGGTTGAAGAATGAAAAAGAATTGAATGAAAAAAGGGTGAAAACAAATAGCCCTCCAATTATTCAACCTTAGGGCAGAAACCGGGTTCAATTCATTTGTTACTGGTGGTTACCAAGGTAACATCGGTATTGAAGACAAGACGTCATGGACCCAGTGACGCACTGCACTTCAACTTCCCAAACCACTCAAGTTCCTCTTAAAAGGACTTGTTTCATTCTCACGGGGAACCGACATTATCTATCGACTTTCTGTTAGAGATTGTTGATATTGAAGAAGGAGACCCTCTCCCTAGTCTCCGATACAGGATCCAAATATGCACAAATTGAGTCTAGAGCCACGAGATCATCCATAAATCTCATTAGGACACATTCAATGAAGACTCTCTGTTTCACACAATGTGGAAAGAGAGATTATATCTTGAGTCCTACGCATTATCCTTGTGGTATTTCCAGAACATCCGAGTGATATGTAAAAATATTCACAATGAAGATGGAAAGCCTTCTGGAGCCAACATCAAACAAGCTCCTGGTAGGTGGCATGTGAGATCTATTTAATAGATCAATCATGTGACAACTGAACAGAAACAATAGAGCGATTCAATCTTTTGAATCAATCCTGGTTCAGGTTATGGATTGACGGATACCTTTGAAAAACCGGTCATTGTGCTTAAAAACTCTTTTCTTTAGCACATCAACCGTGTACGAATATTTCAAATCAAAAGGTGTTTTATGATTGATAATTGATTTTCATTAAAACCTTCGTTGTATTGCAAAAACAATTTCTATTGAGCAATACACGATTGTTTTTCAAATATCTTTTCATCAATAAGTGAATCTCTATTCGCTGGTTCACTCACTCCGTGTTGTCTTCTTTGAGACGTTCCGGTTTGAGAACAGCTAGAGCAGCTGTGAAACCCTGTCAAGGAAATTCTTCGGAATTATACCTGATCACAGGCAGTACTTGTACTGATCAACGGGGAACCGTGGGTCGTGTACCTCAATTCAACGAAAGTGATCAAAGACACTTTCGTGCGATTTATTGCTAACTGTTGTTGCAGGTACGCCCTACGTTTGCAGCTGATCAGAATGAAGCGATCAATCCATAGCCGCATGCTCACTTAAGACATTCATCTCAAAAGAAATCATGATTAGTGCATCAATGACTCTGATATTTTCACTCCATGCTTCTGCTACGCTGCTGCCAATATCATGAATCAACAAAAGCTTCCGCTACTCTGATGAGAATATTTCATGATCCAGAATGTGAGCATGTCGGTTCGTATGTCACAACATCACATAATACCAACACCACAATGGATGAGTCAGAGATTGATATTTGCTGATGATCTCAAAAGCTGGCTCAAAATTATTATCACTTGGATCAGTAAAAGGACCTCCACTTTGATTAACCAAACATGCAATGAGAAGAATCGATGACTACGAACTTCGGAGCAAAGTACTACATCAAGAATGCAAGAAATTTTTTTTTAATGTAATATCTATTTGTATTCAATGTAATTTTAGTATATGTTTGAGGTGACCTCCCTTAGGGGGAGATTTTTAGGATTTAGTAAATCCAGTTATTAAAGAGTCGGTCACCTCAAGTATATGTAATCATTAGAAAGCTCGTAGTCGTAGATTATTATAAGTTGAGTAGTATTTAGTTTAAGTAACACCGTGGAGGACGGACGGGTCTTTACCTACTGTATGCCTGATCCACAGCCCGATAGGTGGCGTTTTATGTAATGACTATAAATACTCTCTACCTCCCAAGGTAGAGAGTTGGAGCTCATAATAAGATTTTTCTTTCTCTCACTAAAGTTCCCTAAACCTCTAACTTTCTCTCTCTAGAACTCATAATACGCCTATTTGATCTTATGGTTTAGTGTGTTTATGAAATCCAATATGTTATACAAGCCAAACTAAAACTCTTCCTAGGATGCCAAGATGGCTCGTGTAGGAGAAAAGGGGACAAGAACTCAACCAACTAGCCACCTAGATTATTAGGCTAATATTAAAACCACACCCTAAACACCCTTGACCACTCTTTGACCTTTAAAACCAAAGGACCTTGTGTTTTGTTGTATGTGACACCACATTACCACACCTAACTCGGCTGGAAATGGACATACACCTTGACCAAATTCAAAGTAACATGTTGCTAATTAAGCTACAACCTAGAAGACCTAAGGATAAACAAATGTTAAGACCATGCTTGTAACTTTCTTAAATACCACTTCAAACACATGACTAAATCACAAGCTCATAACTTCACTCAAACACTTACACTCCTAAGATTAATCGACCATAGTGGTAACGAGTAGGAAAGAAAAACAAAAACATTGTGTCGCAAGAGGCTAGGGAGACTTGGATAGGAATAAGAATACGGGATAAAATTTATAAGGAGAACACGGGGTAGAATTGGAAGCACCATTTCATCGATCATCACCACTCGTAAGAGTGATTGTAAGTCATTTCCAACCCATTTCCATTTCGTTTTTATTGTTTACACTTAAGATACACACGTAGTGGATGTTGTACGCATCATTTCATAAACCAACCACGAGATTTTACATGATATGGTTCAACTAGACATCTAAACGTGTGATAATATTAGCATAAGACACATGAAACTCGACACAATACTCGAACACCTTGTTAAACATACGTAGCACTAATCGGGCCTAAAGCCCAATATGTAAGCCCATAAAGCCCAAATTAAGTCCAACGAGAGTCCAATCCGGCCCAATGAGTTAATAATAAGCTATTAAGCACTAAAAATAAGTTGGAAAATAAGTTGAAATCAATTTGCAAAGTTTTCGTTTTATAAAAATGATTTTCGGATTAGATTTACAAAAATATGAGACCTAGGGTCGAAATGGTAACTTCTTTAAAAACTAAAGGGGAAAATATATACATAAAAAGTATTTTATGAAAAGTATAGGGACTGAAAATGTCTATTTCGAAAGTATAAGGGTAATGTGTATGTGCATGCGCACGCATTGAAACCACAAGGACCGAATATGTAATAAGCTCAAACTAGTTATAATATAAGTTTTGGGCTAAAAGTGTAAAATAAGAAAAATGAAGGTTTAAAGCGTATAAATTGAACGAGGACTGTTTTTGTAAATTCAGTTTTACCAAAGGATGGAAAATGTCATTTCTGAAAGTTTTGATATATAATATGTTTTGGGTAGAAAGTGTAAACTTCTCAAACTTGAGTGACTAAACTTGTACTTTTTGTAACTTGAGGGTAAAAAGTGTAAATTCGGGAAAAGTTTAGAAAAACTTATAATCTTATTATAACTTCGTAAAAACGAGTATTTTGATCAAATGAACGTATTATTTTAGGATATTGATAAACATATATATATATATATATATATATATATATATATATATATATATATATATATATATATATATATATATATATATATATATATAGAAGAATAAGAATGATTTCTAACCACACATTTCAAATAGGAGAGAGAATTTTAAGGGGAGATGCATCTATTTTTGTAGATGCATCTGAAATATGTGGTTGTGGTTTCTTCTTATTTTAATATTACTTCTTATTTGATCCTAACTATATATATATATATATATATATATATATATATATATATATATATATATATATATATATATATATATATATATATATATATATATATATAGTGTAAGGTTATTTTCAGAACCAGAAAAAGGGCGAGAACTGCGAGAACCAATCTCCACCCTTAAATAATTTGATCAATGGCTAAAAATTTTAGTGGTATAAAGGTAATTAATTAACAAATTAAATATTATTTGATAAAAGGCTGAGGGGCACTATTGGTATTTTATAGCCCAATCCTTTAAACCGTTCCACATTTATAGTCCATTATAATCAAAATCTTTTATGCATAATCATCCATACCCATCTCTCTCCTCCAAACCTAGCCGGCTATAATCCTCCATCTCCAGATCTCCTCACGTCTAATTGTCTAAACATAAACAAGACATTTCTTTTTCATAACAACAACATTGCATTGGTCAAAGACATAACTAAATAGCAGGTAATGAGTTACCCATGTAAAAAGTATTAATTGATGCATTTCTTTTTGATTTAATAGTTTTTAATTTAGACTTTTAACTTCACCTTCTAACTTCACTGAAGACCACATGTGATTTTGACGTTGTTTTGTTTTGTACATATTTTAAGGGTTTCTTTTATTTTGTTAATTATAAATTTTTAATTATAAATTCACATCTAGTTTGAGGTGTTAGACTAAACTCAAATGAAATTTTACAGTAACACATATATTAGATTCTGGTAATGATTTTGATTCAACTATTGGCATGAGTATTATTTTTAAGTTCGTTGATAAAATGAGTATTACAATTTCTTTATCGTTTTTGTTTCTGAATCAGGTCTGTGATAGATGAAGATGGTGTAATTGGTAAATACATTGACGACCAGAGTACATGTGCACATTCATACGGTTTTAGCGTGTTGAAGATGACGAAGAAACTAGTTTGTTTATAGGGATGAGTTTAATTTTGTTTAAATGAATATGTTCTAGTTTATTTGAACAAGATTAGTGAAGATACACAACGGATGAAAAATGATTGTAAGTGATGAAAATTATGGAGTCAAACACAAGTGGTTCATTGATGACTATACATGTGCATACCACAAAATGGACGCCGTCGTTGACGAATATACATATGCACGTCTCAAAATGAATACCGTTGTTGATGAATATACTTTTGTCTTTGTGAATTTCTATTGTTACATCCGAGACAATAAAAATGGTATGCACATGTACTAAAAGTTAATTAGTTTCTAATTCACTCTATTTGTGAAAGAATTGTTGGTGGATTGAAACGGTACAAATTTGTTTGGCATTTTTAGTAAATATTGAACATATGTTTGTGTGAAATAGGTGTTGGACGCGATACTGGATTTGCAACGAGAAATTGAAGATGGTGTACGTATGCATAACAAAAGTTAAAGTATGGTGTTCAATGAATTGAATTGTGCATATATGCATGATCAAAGTTGAACTTGTTGCGGTTTAAGATAAAATTGTTGTGGTTCAAGATATTACGGCGTGCCTGCACATGTGTTATGTGTACATGTCTCAAACCTATTGAGAATGCATGTAATGCACATGTGTATTTTTATCTTCTTTATCTCGTTAGGCTACTATAAGCCGCTGGTTAAATTTCATACTAAATGAATCCAAATTATGAAACACCATGCTTTAAAATAGAAATCGAAATAATGGGTAGCAGCTTGTTAGTAAGTGCACATGTATTCATTGACGAAAAATGTCTAAAGCATCAGGTCAACAACTTACGATGTCAAAGTTGTTATTCAAGACAATCATGTATGCATATGGATTACGTTATATGAAAAGAAATATGTACAATTTACTTGAATAATAAAAGGCTTATAGCCTTATACTATTGTTTCCACTTAAATTATGAAATTGGAAATATTATTTTATAATACCAATGTTTTAAAAACCAGGTTTTTAAGCGGCCCGGTCGAGTCACCGGGCACCGGTTCGACCACCGGGTCAACCCGGTTTTTCATTTTTTATTATTTTATTTTTACCGACCGGGTCAACCGGTTTGATCACCGGGTCAACCGGTTCGACCGCCGGGTCTAACCGGGTCAACCCGGTTTTCATAAAAAAAATTTGAAAAAAACCAAACCCGGCCGAGTTTCATGACCCGGGTCACTCAAAACCCGGCGGGTCTAACCGGTTGACCCGGTTTAAAAAACCCGGGTTTTTTTTACCCGTTTTAGTGGCCGAGTACCGGTCCGACCGGTTAAACCGGCCGGGTCGACCCGGGTTTGAAAACATTGTATAATACACATGCATCTTAGAGAAACTTTTATCACTGCATGCACATGTATCCCACGTTTTTTTTTTCTTATTAATTTATACAAAAATTTATTTCTCATTTCATATGTCAATAAATAACATATCATAATGAGTGTTTGACTAGTGAAATTGATGAAAGCAAAAAAAATATATTATATACGAGCTGATGAGGACATTACGGTAAGTAAATAGTTACGGTAGAATTAATATAACAAAAAAGTCAACCGTGTTTTTAGGAAGCCATAAGTTATATGAAATGTGTAAATACCATAATGCCCTTTTTATTATTATAAGGCAAAAATGCATATATATCCCTCCCAAAGTGAATAATTGCGTATATATCCTTTGTACAAGTTTTTTATGCACATTTTACAATGTTTTTTATGCATACTTTGTATATATATGCAATTTTGCATTTTCGGGAGGATATATATGCAAAAGCCCCTTATTATAAATAAACATTTTAATACTTCAAAAATAATGATTGGTCCACAGCGGTTTTCGCAGTTCTCGACCTTTTTTTGGTTCTGAAAAAAACCCTACCCTATATATATATATATATATATATATATATATATATATATATATATATATATATATATATATATATATATATATATATATATATATATATATATATATATATATATATTATTAGAAAATAATTATATATATATACTTAATCCGATAAAACACACGGGGAATCTAAACAAGTTAAAATACTCAACAAATTCATTAAGATCACAACGGGGGAAACATTTCACTTATGCGTAAGTGAGGATCATTAATTAAGGCAATGTAGCACATAAATTAACTTAAAACGTTAAGCACGCACGCACACTATTGGATTGGACAATCCAACGATCTATTGAATAAAAATATTCAATACTCTATTATTTTGGTCGCGAACCAAAATGCTCATTTACTGAGACTCGCCATCTCATCATTCTTAGGTTTCTGTTTGGAACCTCCGCTACATTATGCTTGATCTATTTGTACGTGTTCATTTTCATCAAGGTGAGTTCATAGCCTCGCTTTTACTTTATTTTTATAAACCCTGCGAGGGAGATACATGCTCTAAACTAGAAAACAAGGTTTTTCATAAATGCTCTATCTTCTTGATTATTGGTATTGTCTAAGTATTTAGCCACAAGTCCTCTGATCATGAACCAATATTTACCGCGAGTGAACGTAGATATCGTGAATAGTACTATGGGGATTAACGACCCCGTTTTGGTTATAGAGAAATAACCGGGGCGCACCATATTTAATTTCTTTAGGTAATTGGCTATTACCTCCTTTGGGGCATACTTACGTACACGGGTAATTCGGTGTATGCAGTTGAGTTTTGGTTTCATGAGCTTAGCGCATAATAATATGTGATTTTTCTTATGATATTGTTAGTTTACAATGATCATGCTCATATACTTGTGTTCAACTATTTTAAACCTATGAATTTCACTCAACATTTTTGTTGACCTTTTTAAGCATGTTATCTCAGGTAATCAGTGAAGAGTATGACCAAGGCGCGGAACGGGGCATGGCAAGGCTTATCTGGTGGTGTAAAACATAAAAGTTGTCATTTCTTTCAAACTCATGATCTATCTTTTGGGAAAAACACTCGATCTATTTACAATGTTTTGTAACAACTATGAGTTTTCGATGAATGATAAATATTTTAATAAAACGTCTCTTTCGAGTCGTTTTCTATAATTATTGACTATGATCTACATTCAAGTAACACTCGAATTAGTCTTCCGATGTCATTAAGATTTTCGGGGGTGTTACACCCATAAAGAACAATTTATTGTTGCTTAAATACTTAGTATTTAGATAATTGCCTTTACTTACAAAAGTAAGTAGGAGTATATACATATCTCAAAGTTTTTGAGAACAAAATACTTAACCTTCTAAAATCCACTTATTAATGTCATACTAAGGTTAAACATGAAAATTTCGACTGAAGTATAATGTTACTTTCATTCATAAATCCGAAAGGATGCCTCCTCACTTGAGTGATATTTTATATCAATACCGAGGAATATAACTTAGAAGATTATTGTAAATTAGCTAACTACTAAAACACATTATCACATCTCGAATCTGATAAATGTTTTAGAACTATGAATGATAAGATGCAGTCCTTAAAAGGCAAATCAAGTTTTGAGATTAATTGTTATTTTGCCTAACTATTAACCTATGATGTTGGAATGAGTTTCTTTTAAAGAAAGGCTCACAAGGACAAAATTGTATACATGTTAATGCATGGCATTTTATAAGAAGTTTTTAATCATACTTAAGCAATTGCCTATGATTACATTTTCTTATATATGCATGTATTAATTATATAAAGATAATTGATTGTCATACATGTTCACTTGTATGTGGAATATGGCAATTTAAATTTATGACTCTTTCTTTATGATTACCTTTTGCGAGGATGGTGTGTAATCGAAAGGGTTATGAATTTATATAATCTTTATTTAGTATACAAATTTAAGCAATCTATGTGTTGGATTGAATCATGCATCTAGGAGCTGAAATCTTGAATTTAATTGCAACATGATTTTGATCAAATTAAGATAACTCTTGAATACATCTGACATTGAGTGAGAGCAATGTGTTTTTCTTTAAAATTTATATGTTGAAGATATCATTCCATTTAATATAGATATTGATCCTTAAGCTTGGAATGAAACTTCACTTGGAATTTAGGGAATAAAACAAACAACCTTGAAATAAATGTTTATCTGAAATAAACAAATGCGGAAAATTAAGTCCAACACAAATGCAATATATCATTCAAGCAAGTCTTAAATGGTATATTTCACTTGGAGTAATTTATTACATGGATGGAAACCTTATGTTGTTTTAACTAAGAATTTATCATGTATATATTATATTGTGTATAAGACTAGTTGTTGCTTTTGTATAAGAACAAGATGAGCTGACAACAACAATATCTAATTGAGAGTGTTTAGATTATTGTTAATATAGATGTTTGCGAATTATAAAGCATAGTGTTGTATAAGTACAAATAATGCTAGAGGATTATTAATACTAGTTGTAGTAGGATTTCATCTTTTATGATAAGTCTGCTAACTAATTATGCTCAACATAGAGCATTGTTGCATTACACATTAAGGAATGAGAATACTTTACACTTTTAGAAACTGTAAAGATGACTGTCAGTATGTCGTTGATTTCTAATACCTCATGCAAGGTAGGGCGACATCTCCATACTATAACTCTTGCAATAGTATGAGCATATGAGATAAGACACTCATATTATATTTCAAATCCCTCACTATATGTGAAATTTGAAACAAGTATTTGGAAAGTTTACTCAGATGACTATTTAGTTTTTCTTTTAAAGAAAGGTTGAGAATGTTGGAAACATTAGGCGTCAACTTACTAAATTAGTTGCATGCAAATCTGTTTTAGTATTTGGATAATTGAGATTGAAAGACAATTTTTACTTTATGATGAATAAAGATACTTGGTATTTGTTATTCATTCATATAATAATTGTTATCCTATATTTGCATGTTTAATCCTTGAATGATTTTATTGTTCTAAATATATCCATTGTCGGTTAATAATATGGGAATATTGTTATGTAAGGCAAATATGAGTGTTGGTTATATTCAAACGAGAATGTGGATTGTTCCCGCCAAACTCATATGTATTCACAAGGGATGCATATTGAATACCCCAACTTTCAAACATTTACTTTTGGATCCTTGTCATAAGTAAAATATTGAAAATGGCTTGTTAAAATCATCCTTAGACTTGAGATGCAAGCAAGTTCTGTTATGTGTGTATATCACTTTGTGTAAGTATACGCAAAACGCTATCTGAATAAGGTAGTTATAAAGACTATATTTCAGAGTGACATGAAGCAGCATCCACAACACTTGTAGTCAATAAAGGATTTGTTACTCCACTTGATATGTGCAGAAAGATACCATGGGCCCTCTCCAGAATTAATTAGATAATTGTTTGGCCAAACCCAAAGGGTAATGCAAGATAATACTTGATTACATTTGGTATATCTAATTAAATTCTATAACGAGAATCTAAATGGTTAAACTATATGGAATGAGTTCGGATCCATATCCATGGTTTAACGGTATCTATAACAAAGGATGATTAAAAGCAAGAAATTAATAACCATGCCACTGAGAAACTTTTATGAAACTATTCTCTTAGACACTTTTAGTTAAAAATCGAGTGAGAGCGTTGCTAGGCGTTTTCGTCGTTAGTTTTGTGTGCCATTCGACACTCCAACTTCCAAGTGGGAGCTGTTGGTTTGTGGGAGTTTAAAACACACGTAAACGCTAAAAGTGTGTGAGCCTATGGGGGCACACACGATAAACACGAGAGTACGTGTCGAACTTATATTAATACTTGAATAAATACTCGATATACATGCATGCATCTTGACCCGTTTTCATTGATTGACCCATGGACTGTTTTCAAGGACTTGGGTCGAATTTGATTAAGCTGCCATGGGCCTTGAGCTTACATCTGATCGGGAAAAGGGGGAGCTTGGGCTTGTTTGCTTTTCGACCAAGCCAAGGCTCAATTAAAGGTTCGTTTGTTTTGGCTATAAAACAAAACGCATCTTACACCCCATTCTGATGAAAAAAATATGCGACATATCTATACCCTATACACATCACTAATTGATCCTAATTCATGCTTCAATACCCAGTCGATTTGCTACAAGTCGATTAGGGGTTTTAAGTCGTGTTTGGTTCCTAAACTTGCATCAATTATTTTGATTCAAGTGTTTAGGTTTGATTGTTTGGTGACTACTTGTTCTTGTGTTTCCTGGTCGACATAGCAGCAACAACAAGTTGAGTTTTCTGGTCTTGGTCTTATCGGACAACAAAGGCAGAAAAGATATCGGACACATATTGTCCGATATCGGGTAATTGAGGAAAACAGCTTCTCGGCTGTTTGGTGATCTCGGGCAGATTCAAAGCATGGTCTTTTGGGTTTTTCTTGTTCGTGAGTTATTCAAGTGATTATCAAAGGGTTGATTATGTAATACGTTCTCGACTAGCTTATTATCGAACGTACTTGTTTTACGTGTTGTGTGTGATACTCGTAGAGTTATCTACTTTAGATACTTTGGGTTTCTTATGGTTTCTTTGTTCGTTCACTTGCGTTCAATTGAAGCCAAAGGTTAGTTTTCAATTTACCTTTTATTATCAGATGTTTATTAAATACGTGTTAACCTAATTGCGATAACTAGATCCAATTCCGCTGCGTACTAGTATTTGTTACTTGGCTAACGTAGTTCTAAAATCCCAACAACTTGTACAATGAGACAATTGTCTAATTCATAAGCTGAACACTTAGCATGTACCGGGACACTTGTCGAATTCATAAGCTGACACTTAGCATGTTGTACAGGTCGCTCGGTCTATTTTTGAATTAAAATTATTTCTGGTTCTAAAAAGTGACAAGCCGTATGGCTACTGGTCTATTTTAACAAAATTTCCCCTTACTCTATATTATATTTTACTATGACACAAATGTTGAATACAACCAGACCTTGACAGATCTTGAGCACTCGTGGATCGTTAGTGTTGCCTATGTAATCATAAGCAAACTAATAGAAAATCTCTACAACTCGTATTCTATAGCGGAATGTAAATACAAGTTGTTGTAACTAAGAACACTTAGATCCTCTATGGATCTCTTAATTAACTGAAACTCTATGTTTCGAATTGTTATCTATTACAAACTATCAAGTTCCTTTTATAGACAAGGAACCCTAAACTATTACTACTCAATAAACTAAGCATGCAAGCATGCATTTAATGACTAAACACTAAACAATATTGAGCAGTACAATAATACCCATGCTAACCTCGGGCAGTTCAAGAATAATGATGGGTTAGCATATAATTAATAAAGCGTGTGCAGATCCTAGTCAGCTTCCACTCTTCAGCAGATACACGGCACAGCTTTTATACTTCAGCAGATTCTCTTCTTCAGCAGATTCGGCTTCTACTTCAGCAGAATCATTCGGCAGTATTAACAGCAGAAATCCTACTTCACATAATTCCCAACAATCCTCCCCTAAACTGGAATTTGACTTGGTTAAGTTCCAGTTTCCTAACCTTGATAGATCTTTATAGACTGCCGTACTAGAGGATTGTTCTCAAACATCAGTAGCAAAGAACCAAGAATAATCTCATCTCTATGATGACCAAACTTTTAAACGCCAGGTCTTTGCAGCAACAAAAGACATAATGTACATCAAAACTTATTAGTTGCATACTATTCTCATCACATCCAGGTGTGATAACTCCTGTGAGAGGTGAATCATTGAAAATAATGGATTTGATATCTTTTTACCAAAAGCCATCACTACTGGAGTAGCCAGATGTTTAAGTTCGAAAACTATGGTACATTGATAACCATCTGATTTATGAGAAAATCAGCAACTATATAAACGGATTTGATGTGTCTTTACCTGTAGCCGTTTGCTCAGGACTAGTCAATTTTTAGAATTGGTGAATTGATAACCAAATATGGATTCAATTGCCTTTACCACAAGCCATATACTTGTGGGCTAGCCAATTCTTGGATTCCAACAAGGAATAGACCATGGTGAATTGATGACCATACAACTCTTACCAATTAAGCATGGGTGGTTGCAGACCCTATGGTATATCTGGTGAGTTAAAAACCATCAACAAAATACAACAAACCTGCAAGAGAAAGTAAGTTTTTTTTTTTTACTAAGAAATAACAAACAAAACAAAGAAAATACTCCCCTGAGGCATATGCCTCCCCTGAGGCCTATGCCTCCCCTTAAACTTTACAGTTAAGGGTTAAGCATTCCAATATTGACCACAAGGTGTTGAAACCTTGGTCCATCAAAAGCTTTTGTTAACAGATCTGCCACATTATCATCTGTATGAATTTTAGCCACATTTATCAAAAGTTTTTCATATGCATCTCTTATAAAGTGGTGCCTGATTTCAATATGTTTGGTTCTACTGTGAAAGACTGGATTTTTGATAATGCATATGGTACTTTGATTATCAATAAAAAGTGTTGTGTTCATGAAGTTATACCCATAATCCAGCAGTTGATTTTGAATCCAAATGACCTGTCCACAGCAATTTGCAGCAGCAACATACTCTGCTTCAGTAGTTGAGGTAGCCACAATGGTTTGTTTCTTGCACTGCCAAGAAATCAATCTCCTTCCAAGGAATTGACAGCCTCCAGTTGTGGATCTCCTATCCAGATTTGCACCAGCATAATCACTATCACTATATGCTTTCAACTTAAAAGGAGACTCTTTTGGGTACCAAAGGCCTAAATGAGGTTGGCCTTTGAGGTACTTAAAGATCTTCTTGACTGCATTGAGATGGGAAGTAAGTGGAGTGACTTGATGTCGCGAGCACACACTCACAGGAAAGGTAATATCAGGCCTTGAAGCTGTTAGATACATTAATGAACCAATCATTGATCGGTATAAATGAACATTCACAGGTAGATCTGGATCATTGTTGGCTTTTGTTTTTGGAGCTTCATAAGGTGTTGTGGCAGTCCTGACACCTTCCATACCAAATTTCTTCAAAATGTCCCTCACATATTTATCTTGACTGATGAATATCCCATCTTGTTTCTGCAGAACTTGGAGACCCAAAAAGAAAGTAAGCTCCCCCATAGCACTCATCTGAAATTCTCCCTTCATGAGATCCTCAAATTCCCTGCACCAGGCTTCTTTAGTGGATCCAAAAATGATGTCATCCACATACACTTGCACAAGTATGATGTCTGTCGAGTTCTTTTTCAGAAAGAGAGTCTTATCAATGGCACCTCTTCTGTAGCCATGCTTCAGCAGAAATGATGAAAGCCTAGCATACCATGCTCTTGGTGCCTGATGCAGTCCATAGAGAGCTTTAACCACCTTGTAAACATGATTAGGGTGATCTAGGTCTTCAAATCCTTTGGGTTGAGTGACATAAACCTCTTCTTCTATCTCACCATACAGAAAAGCACCTTTAACATCCATCTGATACACCATGAAGCCCATGTAAGAAGCATATGCTAAGAAAATTCGAATAGCCTCTACTCTAGCAACAGGTGCAAACACTTCATCATAATCAATCCCTTCCTCTTGCCTGTAACCTTGAGCTACTAATCTTGCTTTGTTTTTAATAACCGCACCCCTTGCATCTCTTTTGTTCTTCAGAATCCATTTAGTTCCAATAGCATATTTCCCATCTGGTAAAGGTACCAAGATCCAAACTTGTTGGTTTTGGAACTGTTGCATTTCTTCTTGCATTGCTTCAATCCAACTTGAGTCTTCAAGAGCTTGAGTGACACTGGTTGGTTCTACTTGAGAAAGAAAACACGCAAAAAGACAATGCTTGAAGTCTGTGTGATTGTCTCTTTGCTGATTTGAGACATAAGAGAGAAAAGCAACCTGTCCAAATTTAGGACTAGAGATAGCCCTTCGAGTTCTAACAGGTGCTAGAATGTCACCAATAATATTGGATTGAGGGTGAGTGATGTTGATTCTTTTAGTAGCAGTGGGGTTGACTTCAATTGAAGGTTCAAGATTAGACACAGTTGGTACAAAAGTTGTGTCATAGGAAGGTGAGGTGAAAATGCCAGATTTGGGTTGATGATTTCCAAGATCTGAAGGTCTTGGAAAGCGAGTATAGGGTTCACCAAAGTCTGTGGACACTCTAGAAGGAATAGGAGTAGAAACAGTCGAGCTTTCAGCAGATTTGATGACAATGGGAGAGACTGCATCAGTGTCAGCAGAAACATGGTTTCCACTGAAAGCCTCATTTGCAAGCTCCCCATTCACCTTCTCAGCTTCAAGCTTAGCTGCAAAATCTTGAGTCTGAAGCCTAGCAAGGTCCTCAGCATAGTCTGATTCATTTTCACTCTCAGCAGAAGTATCTCTAGAAGTGTTACCTACAACATTGTTAGGGGAGAAAGAAGGCACAAGAATAGGTAGTTCATCATCTTCAAATTCACTTCCAGAGTCAGCATCCAAGGTACCTGCATTGTTAGTGGGGGATTCTTGAGAGCCTGCACTTTGGTTAGCCATATGTCTAGTATAACCCAGATAATCAGTTAGGTAGTCAAGGTCAAAAGACCACACATGACCCTGTCCTTGAACATTGGGCTTATCTTCCAGGTATCTCAGGTTCAAAGTCTCCTCTATCTTCTTGGCAGATAAGTTGTACACTCTGTAAGCCTTGCTATTAGCTGAATAACCCACAATATAACCATCATCAGCTTTCTCATCAAACTTCCCCAACGGATCACTGGTGTTTAGAATGGTCACTTGACAACCAAAAGGTTTGAGGTAATGAATGACTGGAACCTTCCCAAAGAGAAGTTCATATGGTGTTTTGAGGTGAGGTCTAGTAATGGAGACCCTGTTAAGCACATAGCAAGCTGTGCCAACAGCTTCAGTCCAGAACATAGTGGGCAATTTAGAGTCTGCAAGCATTGATCTTGCAGCCTCTATCAAGGTCCTATTCTTTCTTTCAGCTACCCCATTTTGTTGCGGGGTTCTTGGATTGCTATAGTCCCTCTTTATCCCTTTAGACCTACAGAGTTCTATAATAATAGCATTCTTGAACTCTGTCCCATTATCACACCGAATTCCCTTAACCTTCTTGTTCAACTGATTTTCAACAAGGGTGATGAAATCTTTCAGCACTGGAGTTGTTTCATCTTTAGTCCTTAGAAAGAACACCCAACAAAATCTGTTGTAGCCATCAGTGATAACCAAACAAAAATACTTGTGATCAATGCTTCTGACTTGAGTTGGACCAAATAGATCCATATGTAACAGCTGAAGAGGCTCAGAGATAACGCTTGTAGCAGTGATAGCTTTGTAGGATGCTCTGTGTTGCTTCCCTTTGTTGCATGCAACACAATTATGATCATTGGAGAAAACTTTGGAGGGTAGACCTTCAACAAGACCCCTTTTAGAGAGTGTGTTTATGGTCTTGAAATTCACATGAGCCATTCTCCTATGCCATTTGTTAGACTCATCCAATGATGCTTTAGCCAGCAAACAAGTGAGGTCACCTTCAGGATGAACTTCATTGAGGTTGAATGTGTATAGATTGTGAGTTCGAGGAACTCTCAGCAGAATTGAAGTATCTTCTGGAAGCTTGAACTCCTTAGAAAGCACAAGACATTCATCTTCAGAGAAGAGTACCTTGTTCTTGGTGTCACAAATTTGTGAGACTGAGAACAAGTTGAAGTTCTGAAGTTCCCTAACATAGTACACATTCTCAAAGTTCAGTAGGGGTGTCTTGATGGTGCCTTTCCCAGTAATTCTACCATCACTTCCACCAAAAGTCACATTGCCTCCTTCTTCAATAGGAACAAAATTGTGCATCATATCTCTATTGCCAGACATACTTCTTGAACAACCACTATCAACAATTCCAATATCTTTATGCTTAAGAGGATGATCCTATAGAAACAAAAATATATACAGAATAAAATTAGTATTCAAAGGAGGCTCAAGTCATTGCTGACTTGAACCTGCCTCGTGGATCATAAGGTTTTTGTCTAGCAGATGAGAAAGATCCACCATTGTTCTTGGGTTTCCATTGAAATTTAGGTCCCTTATTATTCCAAGAACAACCTGCTGAGGACTTGACAGCAGTACCCCAACACCCTTTCCCATTATTCATAGAGTCAACATATGCAGGCCAATAACCATGTTTAAAATATGGGCTAGTAGGTTGCACATAAGGTCTATCAGCTGATCTTCTCCAAGGAGAGTCAGTATAAGTAGCTTGTGGGACATAAGGTGGAATAGTCTTAACATTGGTCCACACTGGTCTAGGTTTCTGCTGAGTAGCACATACACCCAATCTTTGCTCATAGAAATCACAATCCTTAATTAAATGAAGTTTACTTCCACAAACAAAACATGTCTTCCTTTTGGAAGATTTATTCAACAAAGCAGATGTTCTATTACATGTAGAAGAACTTAAACCAGAAACATTAAAGGAATTGTTTTTAACAGACAAATTATGCAAAGATTTAAAGGACAAGTCTTCAGGGGAAACAGGCTTGGAAGTTGATTCCTCAGCAGCTATCCTAGAAGGCTTGTAGATAGACTTGGGTGCAGGCTTGGGTGTAGGCTCAGGTGAGGGCTTGGCAAGGTCTGACTTATCACTTGAATCACAGCTGTAAGTAGATCCTTGATCCGATGAATTGTCACTGTCAGAGAAAGAGACAAAGTCATAAGATGAAGCATCGGTGTCTGGCAAGTCTTTTGACTTTTTGCCATACAGATGGTGTGATCCATCAAAGTCAATAGTAATGGACAGGTCAGTGGGCATGAATTCACCTCTAATAGGACCAGGGACAGCATGCAAATCACCTTCTTTAACATAATGTTCTAAGCCTGCAGGTGTAGATTTACGCCCATTTTGCCTAGCTTCCAATCCTACATACTTTTGAAAACCTAAACCTATTCCAGAGTTCACAGATTGACTACTATAGATTTCTCTAGCTAGATTGTCACCTGATATTAACCATTGTTTATGTCTAGCTATTTCCTCAGCTAGTTTCTCTTTAAGCTCTAGGTTCTCAGCAGTAGCATCAGCTTTTTCTTTTTCAGTGCGTTTTAAGTTAATGTCTGCAATATCTAGATCAAATTGTAGCATCTTTATCTTTTCTTCATAAGCTATCTGATTCTTTTGAAACCATACCTTTTGTCTTTCTAATGTTTTTAACGAAAGTTTATAAGCTTCATTATCAACATAGCATTCATTGTATCTAGGTTTCATAGTATCATAAGCTTCTTTAAGTTCATTGTATCTTTCACTACAACCAAATATACAGTTGTGTACCTGAGAAAGTCCCATCAAGGCAAACTGATCATGCCTATCTTCTGAAGTACATCTGGCCAGCAATCCAAGCTTCTCTGTATCAGCAGCTTCCTCATTCACAGGTTCATGTGCAGCCCAGTTGACCTGTTCATCCAAGGTGACAAGAGCTGCTGAAGTGCTAGCTCCCTTCTGATTCTGCTGATAGGTATTGTAGTTAGTTCCCTCTCCACTCTTCCTGTCTTTGCATTCCCTTGAGAAATGACCCATCTGGTGACAAGAGAAACACTTGACCTTTCTCCTGTCAAAACGAGCTGGATCCTTTCCCTTGAATCCAAACTTTCTTCCTGCCTTCTCTTCAAACCTTTTGATGTCTACTGAAAGCATGGCCACTTGCCATTTCAGTTTCATCTCCTCCATTTCAAGTGGGTCCACCTGATCAAAATCTTCATAAACAAGATGCTGCTGAGTATCATAATCAGCAACAAATGAATGAAGAACATCCTCCAATATACTACCAGTTTTAGCTTGAGGACATGATGGACTGGGACGATAAGATGATGATGGTAAGTAGGTTGGACTTGGAGAATGCATCATCATGTTGGAGTGAGATGTCCCAACAAAGGCTGAATGACCAGAAGAGGATGCACGGTAGGGAGATCTGACATCAGGTTCAAGAGATTTGAGTTTGTTGTACAGCTCGTCAAAAGTGAGCATGTCCAACCCACCTTTAGCCTTAAGAGCTATACTGACATGTAACCATGATGGTGGCAAAGATCGAAGGAACTTTGAATTGCAATCATCATTGTCAGGTTTTGCATTCAGCTGGTTTAGCTGACTCAAAATCTTGTGAAACCTGTCGTATCCCTTATGGATACCTTCTTCTTCAGAGATATTGAACTCTTGGAAGTGTTGTCTCAGCATGGACTTCCTCATTCTTCTGGACTCTTCATTGCCACCGAACCTTGCTTTAAGTGCCATCCATATGTCCTTTGCATCATCCATGTGGTGAAAATCACCCAGGTGATCTTCAGGAATAGCTTGAAGAAGGATGGTTCTTACTTTGTGCTCTCTCTGCACAGCTAGAATCTCTTCAGCAGTTTTGGGAGGAGCAATGGTAAACTTACCATCAAGATCTGGGATAGTCCTTTTCAGACTGTTTCCTTTCTTCACAATCTCCCACAGATTCCAATCAATATTGGAGATCCAGTTCTACATCTTCATCGTCCACAGATCATACTCTTCCTTTTTAAGATAAGGAAACTTACCATTACTGTTGGAGAGACTAAGTTGTTGCATAGAGGTGGTGTTTTTGATGTTGTTGTTGGTGACTTCGGATTCATCATCAGTTCCAGGCATGGTGAATGTGTTTTTGGTTGTATGGGGGTGAGGATAAATATGGTTCTTAGTATCGTAGAGACTTTCCCGTGGCTCTGATACCACTTGTTGAACACAGACCTTGACAGATCTTGAGCACTCGTGGATCGTTAGTGTTGCCTATGTAATCATAAGCAAACTAATAGAAAATCTCTACAACTCGTATTCTATAGCGGAATGTAAATACAAGTTGTTGTAACTAAGAACACTTAGATCCTCTATGGATCTCTTAATTAACTGAAACTCTATGTTTCGAATTGTTATCTATTACAAACTATCAAGTTCCTTTTATAGACAAGGAACCCTAAACTATTACTACTCAATCGACTAAGCATGCAAGCATGCATTTAATGACTAAACACTAAACAATATTGAGCAGTACAATAATACCCATGCTAACCTCGGGCAGTTCAAGAATAATGATGGGTTAGCATATAATTAATAAAGCGTGTGCAGATCCTAGTCAGCTTCCACTCTTCAGCAGATACACGGCACAGCTTTTATACTTCAGCAGATTCTCTTCTTCAGCAGATTCGGCTTCTACTTCAGCAGAATCCTTCGGCAGTATTGACAGCAGAAATCCTACTTCACATAATTCCCAACAACAAATATTGACTGTTCATGGGAAAATATTGTCACAAAAATGTCATGGCTTAAATGAGAAAATGTTTTGGCTTCGTTTGAAAAAGGTTGGGTTATAAATTGGAAGTCTGAAAGCTTTCAATCTTTCTCTTCTCCAAAAATGGAGATGGCTTCTTGTTAACAATCCAGATTCTCTATGGTCTCGTGTCATTGTGGCTATTTATGGCGTGGAAGCGGGTACTGATCTCAAAAGATGCAACTGTAGTGGCGTTTGGGCATCAATCATTTCGACATACTCCATGCTTCATCAATGTAACCTTATGTCAATGAGTACTCTTAGTCGTAAAGTAGGTAACGGTCTTTTTTTTTCCTTCTATTTTGTAAAGACCCAAGGAATGGAAATGGCACGTTAATGTCTAGGTTTAACAGGTTATACCACCTAGACGCAAATTCGAACTGCTTACTCTCAGATCAGAGAGTAAATGATTCATGGGTTCGGAATTGGAAGAGGCAAGTCGAGGGCTCCCGTAATTAAGCTGTCTTAGATTCTCTAGTTTCTGAATTGGGTCAGGTCCAAATTCTTAACGAGCATGACTCATGGAGATGGAGCCTGGACGATGATGGTATTTTTTTCGATTCATGTAACGCGAGTTCATCTTGACTCTTGTATGCTCCCTTCGTGTTCCCCATGCACTCGATGGTCCAAAATTTTACCCCGCAAGGTAAATATCTTCGTATGGCGTCTTTCTTTGGACAGGCTCCTTGCTCGACTTAATTTATCTTTAAGGGGCCTTGATATCCCATCCATTGTTTGCCCAATGTGTAACAATGTGGTGGAATCCGTAGATTATGTATTCTTTGGTTGTGACTTGTCTTTGGATGTTTGGAGTCTTGTTAGAAGATGGACCAATATTGATATGCCTTCTTTTTCTTCTTTGTTCGTTTTCCTGCAATGATTCGAAGATTAGAGAGCTCCTAGGGTTGATAAAGATCGAGTGTACATCATTGTAGTGGCGTTGTTATGGTGTTTATGGCTTATCGCAATGGAGTTACTTTTTCCTCTCATTCGCGGAGGAAAAGTTACATTTACGATTTCATTCGTACTTTTTCTTTCTCTTGGCTTAAAAGTAGAAGGCATAATATAAATTGTTGAAACTCTTGGCTTATGAAACCTTTGTAATTTTTCTCTAGCTTCTTGCTAGTTTATTTTAATAAATCCGCCATTAAAAAAAAATGATGACACAAATATGGACCTTTATACAATATATATTACAAAGTTGTACCCGATTCCGTTATACTTAGAGATTCCATTATAGCCATCAAGTAACTTATAGGTTAATTAATTAGCAATTTTCAAATTATATGATTATTAACTAATTAGTAATAAGCACATTATTATTTATATACAAGTCTAACAATTACATAAAGAAAAAAGCATATGTGTTATTTTTCTAAAGAAGTGACGCTTTGATGTTACTCATTATATATGCTACGTTCGTTTTCTTATAATTTGGTCACTGTATAGGTATAACATCTGTGTAATGCATTTTCGATGATTTGTTATTAGGTATAAGACTAAAATACACCGTTGGTCCCTAAACTTGTATCGGAGGATCGTGATGGGACGAACCTCGCCCTTTTCATCGCCACGGGTCCAAACAGTAGCCATTAAATGCCAGATTCGTCCCTTGACCAATATTGCCGTTGTCAACGTTATGTTGCTGAGGGCAAAACCGTCTTTCACTGTAGCGTACTAAATAAAACCGTTCTACAGTGTATGTAGCTAGTATATGTGTGTAACAAGGTTTGATCTACATTTATCACCCATCCCTAAACTATCCTTCAAAACCCGTCCTCTTCAAAACGATAATTGTTTCAAGATGGTACGTTGCTGGTGTGGTAAGCAAGCTATTATTCGCACTTCGTGGACCTCTGCCAACACAGGGCGTCGATTCTTTGGTTGTCCTGTTCAAGTAAGTGCGTCTTAATATTTCTTGTGTAAGTTTGTAACAATGGTGGTTGTTTAATGACTTGTCATAATCATCAATAGGGGTCTTCTTGTCGGTGGATAAGATGGTATGATCCTGAAATCTGTGCTCGTTCAAGAATGATCATACCAGGACTTTTGAGGGGGAGAAATGAGCTTGAGGCAAGATTAGTAGCTGCTCAAGGTGATGTGTGGAAGTGGAAGATTTACTTTTTAACCTTTTATGTAATGAGGCTAGTTGGTTAATGTTTTGTATCTTCAATTGTAGTAACCTTGTTATGAAGTATTCAGTTTTGTTTGTTTCTGATTTTCTATGCCTTATGGGTATGCAGATGGTTAGCAATTTGTTTAGGGTTGACTTTTAAATGTAAACATTCTTATGATGTTCTATTTTAGCTTTGGTTACTTTTGACGCAAACTATTCACACATCAAGCTTAGTCAATCTCAAAAAATACACAATAATGACATGGTTCCATAGTTAATGCAAATGGATATAATTCCAGCTGCATAAAATTGCATACTTTTCAAAGCATGAGAGCTACAGTTACACACACACACACACAGATATGTTTTTAGATTACATAACTTGTCCATAGAAAATAAACTAGTAAACTAGATGAAACATTGTCTAGATAATTAGCATAACAGATTTGACCTATGGTGAGGCCATCATTCTTTCCAGTGCAGCCTACTTCCTAGTCATTCTTCGTGTAGCAGGCTGGGTTGAAGCAGAAATTGCTTGCACATCACTTGACTGAATCTGAAAATCAGATTGGGATTGTGACAGGGATGCATCATGTATGATGGGATCTTCAGTTGCTGGCTCTTGATTTGTAGATTGAACACCACTTCCTTGAACTGCACTAACTTGGCTTTCTACAACAACACCTGTACCTTCAGCTTCTTTATCTGCTGCTACCTTTTTACCTTTAAGATGTCTTTTTTTTCCTGCAGCTTTAGTAGGCACCTTTTTGACATTTACCTTATTGGCAGTTCCACTATGTTGAGCTCCACCATACCCTAGGCATGTTACCCGGTTGTGTCCAGCAATGCCACAAATACTACACCTGACACTCTTCCAAGCCCTTGACAGCTTACCATCCTTCACAATCTCTTCAGTTTCAGGAGCTATCCTAACTCTTTTTCTAACTCTTGCGGCAGGCGGGTTTGTTTCGGATTTCGGTGGAACAATTGTTGTTGGCATAGTTGATTTTTCCCAATGTACACTGCTAGTTATAGGTTGGACATGGTGTTTGTAGGTAGCCTCCCAAGTGAGAAGATAGTAACAAGGATGAGCCCATGTTTCTACAGCTCCGACTTGTTGGCCATTTAAAGCCATATTCCAATTGGTAGCAACAGCATGTTTACATGGTAAACCTGTTATCTCCTACCTTCTGCAAGTACAAGTCTTGTGTACAACATTAACTACACATTGGTCACCCCATGGTCCACTAACCTGAAACTTAGATCCCCCATTCCATAACACATTATACTTAACAGCCTCTTTCTTAATAGCCTCTAGCATGTGTTGTGCAGTTGGTGTTAATGGCCCATCACTCTTCTCAATCACCATAAGAACATGCATTATCCTCTTCATACAATATTCCCTGATGTATTCTAAGGATGTAATAATAGGTTTGCTTAACCCCTATTTAATTTTCTCATGAAACACTTGACACATGTTATTAAGTAACACATCAGAAGTAGCTCTCCCTAAAGATGAAAAGTAATAAACATGTATTAATTATAACTGTTTATACTGCATTTATGAATACAAAGTAAGTGAAACTGATAGATGACTTACATGAAAAATGTGACCTTGACCAATAAATCGGTGGTATCTTACTTAACCAATCATGGGCTGGTTGATTAAGTTTCTTGAGATCAGCCATAGCTTTCAGAAACTGTACAACAGTTGAGGCTGTTGCACATTTCCACAGATGGTCTTTATAGGCCCTACCTTTCCATTGCAATTTCATTTTCTCATGTATGCTTTTAATACAGAATCTGTGTTCTGCACTTTCAAAAACTTCTGCTACAGCTCTACTTATATCCTGCACAAAATCAAATATCTTTACTGTCTGTTTCAAAAGAGTGACACTTAAATTCATGAACAGAGTAAGAGAGTACCTTATTCATGTCAGTAATAAAAGTGATGCTTGAAATTGGCCCAAGTGCTAAATCATCGGATAAACAATGAAGAAACCAAGTCCATGATCCTATGTTATCTGAATCAACAAAAGCATAAGCGAAAGGGTATATACCATTGTTGCTATCAATTCCCACATCTGTCATAAGTTGACCATTGAAAGGACCACGAATTGGAAAAGCAGCCAGCCCCAACAACGATCTCCCACAATCTTTAAATCCTTGCTTCAGTGCACCTAAACAAACATACACTCTCTTGAATTCTCTGGTTGGAAGAGACTCATCCGGAGGTCGTTCCACATTCATCTCCACTGTCGTATTAGGGTTTGTCTTCTACAACTCTTGAACATAATCTCTCAACATGGTAAATTGTAGCTTGAATTGACCCCTGATGGCTGTTATTGCTAGGTTTTTGGCCCTTAAAACCTTCTGCAGGGACACTTGAAGGTCGTATTGGTTGGTAAGTTGATTATGCACCGACCTGACAGGAAGCTGTGGATTTGTTTCAACTTGTGCTGTAATTTTCTGTGAGATATAGCGAAGGTCAAAAGCTCTGACTTCCCTTGATTGAAAACAAGTGTGTTGCTCATTATATGTTCTGACCGACCAGATACCTGTCTCACCATTCCTGCCGACAAACAATAGCCATGGGCAGAGTATTTGTGAAGGGTCCTTTTTGGCAGAAAGCAATGCTCTTATACCCCTTCTGCTTAATGGACTTCTAGATGGGCCAATATCCAGTCCAGGACCTTCATTTGGGCCTGAAACTGGAACACAACCCCTACACCTGACCCTTATTCTTGTTTTGTCATTCTTCAAAAAAAACAACTCCCTCCTAATTTCTATTGAATGCTCTCTTACTAGGTTTTTTACTTCCCCTGCAGTACCAAACTCCTGACCAGCATAGAAAAAAGTGGTATAGACGCCATTAGCAAAGTGTGCGTGTTGGAAACTAACATGGTCACTGCAAAATACTTCATCAACCATCACAGGTAAATCATTTACCAACTGCCTGTCATCACTTATATTACATGTTGTTCCTTCTTCACCTAAATCATTACTCTTACCTACTTGTAGCATACCAAGCTGTGCATCATTCTCTTGACAGGTGTTATCTTGATTTGGTTCAACTGCATTGCCAAATTCACTAGTGTCACTCGCTTGTAACAGACTAAGATCAACAACAGGATCCTCTTCCATGTTATCCTGAGTCAGTTGAAACAGAGTTACATCCACATCAGGCTCCTCAAACCTGTTATTCACATCAACCAAAGGTCTGCCTGGTTTGTGTAATTGCTTCTCCTGTGTCAATTGAAACAGATTAACCTCAAATTTTTCAGGCTCCTCAAATGTGTTATTGACATCAACTAGTGTTGTTCCACCGTTGTCAAAGTCCTTCCCCTGAATCACTCTAAACAGATTAACCTCAACATTATCAGGCTCCTTTAGAGCATTGTCCTCATCAATAACTACTAAAGCACGCTCACTGTTTTGAACAGGTTGGCTAGCAAATGAGCAGTCTAAGGTGGAAAAGAGTGGCTCAATGTTTGGCAAATTTCTAGCTTCACCAATATCATTAACGTCCACAGGCAATTGTGTAAGTTGGATAAACGGATCTAGGAAAGGTTCATTATCTATATCATCTAACACCAACCGTCTACAACAGGATTGAATAGCCGCAGTAGCAACTTTTCTCCTATCTTCATCCATCTCCCAAAACACAGTCTTAATTGATTGTGGGGACATTTCAGAAATTTCTAATCTAGTCTTCCCTATTTCAACATACACGTCTATCAGCTTATGTTGTATGACAACATCTTTCAACAAGTCTAGATTAGCAGGTTCACGCAAAGAAAACAAACCGTCGTCTAATGTACAACCAGGCTTAACAAAGTAGAAATAATTGGTTTGTCCAGACTCATAACCGATTTGGGTCATGAGAGCATCCATTTCATCAACAGATACCTCTTTTATTTCCACAAGATCAACAAGGCATTTCTTGCCACCTTGATATATCCTACCTGGAAAGTATTTGAATGTACCTTCATAATGGAACATCATGCTAAACGATCCAGGTTCACCCGCTGTATAAAAAAAATGTACAAAAACTTTGTTAAGCTAAAGTTACCTAAAAGGGGAATAACTTAATCAGTCGTACTAACATATGATTGTAATAGGCTCTAACCAAAAAAGACTTACAATATCTCCTGACTGCAGCTCTTTCCTCCTTTTCACGATCATCATATAAAGGATATTCCCTTACTCGCCACAGAGTAAATCCAAGGTGGTTGTTTGTTATTTTCTTACTCAGATTATTTGATTTGATGATAGACATTGCTTTAGGGTTTTCTGGGTAGGCTTCCAAAACAAGTTTGGGGATGAGCAATGAGTACACGGTTTTGTTATATTGTACAAAATGGCGGGAAATTGGACAAGACATGTTCTACAGTGTATACCACATAATGACTATTCTACCCTCAACAGTAACATGATTACGGGTTTTTTTTCGGTATAACGGAACGTTGACAACGCCGTTATTGGTTAAGGGACGAATCTGGCATTTAATGGCTACTGTTTGGACCCGTGGCGATGAAAAGGGCGAGGTTCGTCCCATCGCGATCCTCCGATACAAGTTTAGGGACCAACGGTGTATTTTAGTCTAGGTATAATCATAAATCGAGATATTTTGATGATTACATGAGATTCATAGCATATTAACTTTTATTGTAATTGACTTTTGTAATTATTAAGGATTACAAAAAGAATATACGTTAAATCTTTGTTAAAAGTAAAAAATATGTCTAGGGGGTGAGTTATTCGGACCCCTCAAAAATACAAAGGAGACCCCTTTTTCGATTTTTTATTTTTTATTTATTATTATTATTATTATTATTTATTATTATTATTATTATTATTATTATTATTATTATTATTAATATAATTTTGTTTATATCAAAAACTATAAATCTGAAAGTACGGAACAGAAAATATAAAGTTTAATAAGTTAAACGTTTAAAATTGTCAAAAATACAAAATGAATAACTGACAAAAAACTGCGTTGTACTGAAAACAAAAGAAACAAAAAAATCTTTAACCTTAAACCCCCTTTATAACCTCATAAGGGGTTTTTATAGTATAACCCATAAACTAGTATGAGACTTTAAGTATATTACATAGTTTTCACCAAGTATTGGAGGTGATTATTACTAAAATACAATAATAATTGCATTTCTTAACCTTTTAAACACAAACCTTTATGCATACAATTTTCACTAAATCGGGCCGAAGCATGACACTAATCATATACAATTTAAGTTGATTTTTTATCTAAAAAAATGCAAAATATCCCGCAACAAGCGCGGGTTTATGTTAATCTCGTTATGAGAATATATATGAAAATAATGAGTTTACAAAATATTGATTTTTTAATTTTAAAGTAAGGCAAGTCATCAGGTATCGAACTAGAGCATCGTCTCTTGGACTTTTGAATGGCTACCGCCTAATGTGTCATTTGACCACAGTCATTCCAGGCAAAAGGATCTATTCCTAGACTTAGGTTAGGGCAAGAAGGTTACAGTTAAAAACCACTGACATGTCAAGATCAAAATTCAAAAGGTAGATCATTTTCGTAACGCTTTCGCAGAAAGGTTCAGTCTTTAATCTATATTAATAGCAAACCAATAGAATCGCTGCCTTTAAGGGAGAGTACTGCTTATGGCCTTGTACAGGTAAAAGGCAGTATTCAACAATGTCATGGAGGCTAAGCTTGTCATAATGTACCGGAATTGGGTACTTCAAAGGATGGTGAGTCATCTAAGGGATTTGACATTTGAACAAGAACCTTAGAGCATTTATAAAAGGGGTTTGTTTTTTTTTTTTTTTTTTTTTTTTTTTTTTTTAACGATACTTTTCGCTTAATAAGAGTTAGTTGAGTTTGGAAGCGTATTTTTGTTAAGAGTATTACAATTTTATTAAAACCATCATCTAAACATGGCAATTACAATTATGCCAGATTTGCTTAGATTCAACTAATACACTAACATCAATATTGATATTATTTTAAGTGTAGCTTAAAAGTTGAAACCATCTTTCTAATTTTATATTGTGAAGCTAGTTACTTAGGAGCATCATTTAAGGTTTAAAACATTGAACATGAAGATACATACTATTTATGATGGGACTTATCACCGCACATCAATTATCTATACTACCTTATAATACATTTAAGCCTTCTAAAATTAGAAGGCTTAAAAATTCAGATTTTTAAAATTACTTATTATAGAAAGATATGTCTCTTGCTAAATAAATACATACACATAAAGCTTATTAGTTAAGCTAATAATTGTAACAGCCATTGTTAAATAATTGTCTGCCCATTTATAAGAGAATAAAAAAAAGATTGTACCATTACTACCTTTTTAATTCACCTTACAAACATAAACGCAAATATTATGACCACCCACACACACAAATTCTTTCTCATTCTATATCTCAAACTCCCTTCCTACACACAAATTAATACCGGTCAGTGATATACTCGGGTATAATAAATATTGACGTTAGAAAACTACTACCCCAAAAGTCGCTTCCTTATAATTTGCGTTACACAATATATCAAGCAATGTCATTAACCGGCTAGCACTATATAAAGGTGAGATGCATTTGTACATCCGAAAGGAAAACCTTTAGGTACAAACATGTATAAGCAAACACACTCTCATCTATGGTCACATCAAGCATATTCATCACTACTTCTGTAGCGCGTACCACTTGCCCTGTTTCGGCATCTACGAGATCAACATCCCCTTCCTTCGCTACCTCTGATCCTACAACGTTTGTTTGTGTCACCGCCCCATGGAAACCTTTATTTTTGGCTATATTATTTTGAACGTCGAGGCCAGAGCTTGAATAAACATATTCATCACTTCTTTTCAGCATCTTTTCTGAAGGAGGCGAGGCATTCTCGTTCAAAGCATCCAACGAGTGTAGGTTCAAAAGATTATTGGTTTTGTTAGTTGCATCAGATGCTTTACTTGGCATCAGTTTTTAAACTCTTTGAAGGATTAATAGTTACATTAGCGTCCTCCAAAAGAGGATATCGGCTTTTCAGAAGCCCAAGATTCAAGGGTACGGTTTGTTTGTGTGATTCGAATGGTTTTTCGTTTGTTATTTAGAGATCTAAAAGATAGGAGATTGATTGGATTGGTATATGTGATTTGGTTGTAGTGGTATGAAAGGTTGAGATTAGGTGAGAGTTAGATGAAGGTGTGAGATGAGAAAAAGTTGTGGCTTGTTGGTGTGGCTGCATTTACATAGAGAGAAATTAGGGCATCACATTTTTTAGGGTTGTAAGTTATTACTATCCATTTTATATGCGTGAAATTAGGATATGTTTTAAGTGGGCCGGGGCATAATGACTCAACTTATTAACTGAAATATTCATTGGGCCAACTAACTATACGAAAATTTTAACAATTGGACTGGTATGTTGATTATCGGTGGTAACATATTGTGGAGTGGACCAAGCTTTTATTAGTTTAAATTTTGGTATTTTTTTGGGTAAAAGTTATTGACTTATTTTATTATGATATTGCTAATATTTATGTAGTTTTTAAAATAATTTTTTTTATAATTTATGATCCCGCCAAGAAACCGATATATAGACACTAAGACCGATTTATCGCTTGAAGGTAGTCGACCGTCGACATATCGCTAACCGATTTTTACAACCTTGGGTTATAGTAAACAGTGTGTGGCAATGGTAAACCCAAAGTATGTACATGTATTATTATGTTATTGTCTCATCACTTTACTGAGAATGTGAGCGTAGTCCAAGCATGGAGGTGTGTTTGATATTAATATTATTTGTCTTCTGATAAATGACAATAGATCAAAGAAAATCTTATTATATCTAGAAACGCTTAATGACGTTGTAAGGCCCATTTGAGAAATATTTGTGTTTTAATGTAACTATTAACTAAGCTATATAAATTGAGGTAATCATACTATTTAACTTGGTAAAAGACAACTCGCTCTCCAAATTACTTTTTATTTTGTAATGACGTCTATTTTAACTTAAATTTCAAAGATTCTACTTATGTTTCTTTCTTTCGGTTGGACCTTATGTTTATTTAGACATGAAATATTTTGCGTTCTTAATAATAAGTTAGCATTCATTTGTACAATTATTATTTGAAAAATGTGTAACCGAATAACATTTGCTCGCCGCAAAATATAGTCACAAGGTACCCGCCGCCGCATTGCGCGGGTACCCTGCTAGTTATAAATATATGAGTTAATTGCATAAATCGTCTTTGTGGTTGACACAGAGTTGCACATGTCCTCCTTAACTCTCAATAATTATACCAGTTGTCCGTGTGATTATCCATTTTGCATTGACCGATCTTTTGATCAAACAAACGTTTTTTTTTGTTAAGTCTATAAGGGCTAAACAGGCGTTGGTCCTTTTAACTCTATAGGGACCAAACGCCCGTTAAAAACTAACGAGGGACGATTTATGTAATTAACTTTACTTTTTCTTATTTACTTATTTATGTTATGCTATTTATTTATTTATTTATTTTGCTTGTTTTTTTAAAGGTTTTTTTTTCTTTCTATTTTTTCGTTTTTTCAGTTTCTGTTAATTGTTTTTCGGTTTCGATTTCGGTTTCGGTTTTCATTTATTTATTTTTATTTGTTTTTCGGTTTTGGTTTCTTTTTTCTTTTTCTTTTTAATTATTTATCATCGCCCTTTTTTGTTTATTTTTTTTTCAGTTGCAGTTTCTTTTTCTTTTTATTTATTTATTTATTTTTGGCTTCCTTTTATTATTTGTTCGGTTTCCGTTTTTTTACTTATTTATTTTTCGGTTCCGGGTTTTATTTATTTATTTTCGCTTTTTCTTTTGGTTTCGGTTTCTTTTTATTTATTTGTGTTTTGGTTTCTTTTTATTTTTATTTATTTATTTTTCTCTTTCTTTTCATTAATTTGTTTTTTGGTTTCTGTTTCTTTTTATTTATTTGTTTTTCCGTTTCGATTTTTATTTATTGTTATTTTTATTTTATTTTTGCTTTCTTTTTATTTAATTTTTTTCGGTTTTAGTCTTTTATTTGGTAAAGATAATAATTGCCATTGAACAATACCGTTCTCGTGAGTTAGTCAGTAAAAGTCTTTTTTGATTGGATGGAAATTTATTAAATGTCCACATCTTGTGTGAAAAGTATATAAGCTTAAAATATATGGTTTAAAACCGTTAACCTTTCATCAAATTAGTGTTTTTATAACATGTTATTTATATATTTTTAACGATTATAACATATTACTAAAATCACACAACTAAAAGTTAACCCTACAAGAATCAAACAGCTAAAAGCTCGCTTGATTTCCTACCGGCCTGTACGTGTCAACATGATTTAGATAGTAGATACCATATGCATGCAAATTAAAGAAAATCCATAATCACACGCTACCAAAGAAGAGAAATAACTTAATGAAAATAATTTATATAGATCATGACCACATACTTTCATGTTCATCAACACCAAATTGATTTAGCGAAATACCGAAAAATAAATAAATAAAAAGAAAGAGAAAATAGATCATGACCACATACTTTCATGTTCATCAACACCAAATTGATTTAGCGAAATACCGAAAAATAAATAAATAAAAAGAAAGAGAAAATAATTAAACAAAAATAAAAATAAAATAGAAACCGAAACCAAAAAAATAAAAATAAATAATATAAAGAAACTGAAAACAAAAAACAAATAAGGGTGAAGGCTTAATATACGTAATAAACTTTATCAAATTTACCAATGTACGCAACATACTTTTTTTATTATTTATGTACGTAATATACTTTTGAATACTTACCAATGTACGTAACATTAACAGATTACCATTTAAAAAAGTTACAGTTTTGGTCCCTGTCATTTGCGTTGACTTTCACCGTTAGTCCTTTGATATTTTTTTACATAAAAAATTTATAGTAATGGTCCCTTGACATTTGCTTTGACTTCCACTATTAGTCCCTTGACATTTTAATACGTTTTCGTCCGTTTTTCTTTACGTTTTTATCCGTCTTTATTTGTTTTTATACGCTTTCTTCCGTTTTTCTTACGTTTTCATACGTTTTTACCCGTCCTTATCCGTCTTTAACCGTTTTCATCCTTTTTTGTCCATTTTTATACGTTTTTATACGATTTCATTTGTTTTTCTTACGTTTTCATATGATTTTATCTGTCTTTATCCGATTTCATCCGTTTTTATACGATTTCGTTCGTTTTTCTTACGTTTTTATCCGTTTTTAAATGTTTTTATACGCATTCGTCCGTTTTTCTTATGTTTTCATACGTTTTTATCCGTCTTTATTTGTTTTCATCCGTTTCTATACGTTTTTATTCATTTTTTTATCCGTTGTCATATGTTTTTATCTGTTTTTGTCCATTTTTAAATATTTTCATCCGTTTTAATACGCTTTCGTCCATATTTCCTATGTTTTATATGTTTTTATCTGTATTTATCTGTCTTTATCCGTACGAAAACGTCTAAAAATGGATGAAAACATAAGAAAAACGGACGGAAGCATATAAAAATGGACAAAAATGTATGAAAACGAATAAAAATGCATAAAAACGGATAAATACATATGAAAAATGGATAAAATCGTAATAAAAACGGAGGAAACGTATAAAAACGGATGAAAACTTTTAAAAACGGATAAAAACGCTTGAAAAACGGACAAAAATGTATAAAAACGAATGAAAACTTTTAAAAGTGAACGAAAGCGGATGAAAACGTAAGAAACACGAACGAAACCGTATTAAAACGGACGAAAACGTATAAAAATGGATGAAAAAGGATAAAAACGGACGAAAGTGTATAAAAATGATTAAAGACGGATAAAAACGTAAAGAAAAACGGACGAAAGTGAATTAAAATGTTAAGGGACTAACAATGAAAGTCAACGCAAATGTCAAGGGACGATTACTGTAATTTTTCTAAGTAAAAAAAATATCAAAGGACTAACGGTGAAAGTCAACGTAAACAACAGGGACCAAAACTGTAACTTTTTTAAATGGTAATCTGTTAATGTTACGTACATTGGTAAGTATTCAAAAGTATATTACGTACATAAATAATAAAAAAAGTATGTTACGTACATTGGGTTAATTTGATAAAGTTTGTTACGTATATTCAGCATTCAAAAAGAAACCAAAAACAAATAAATAAAAGAAACCGAAAATGAAAAACAAATAAATAAAAAGAAACTGAAACAAAAATTAAATATATAAAAAGAAAGCAAAAATTAATAAAAAAAATAAAAATAAATAGATACCGAAACCTAAAAACAAATAAATAAAAAGAAACCGAAAAAAATATACAAAAAGAAAACGAAAATAAATAAATAAAAATAAAAAGAAACGGAAACCAAAACTGACACCAAAAACAAATAAATAAAAAGAAATAGGAAACAAAAACAAATAAGTAAAAAGACACCGAAACCGGAAAAAAAACAAAAATAAATAAATAAAAAGCAACCGAAACAAAAAATAAATAAATAAAAAGAAAAAAAAATAAAAAAACAAAACAAAACCAAAAAGCAAGTAAAAGAAACCGAAAAAATTATAAAAAACAAAAGCAAAAAAGAAAAGCAAAAAAGCCTTTTGAAAAAAAAAGAAACAAAAACATAATATAAACAATTAAATAAAAAAAATTAATTAATTAAGAGTTAATTACATAAATCGTCTCTCATTAGTTACTAACTCCTGTTTGGTCCCAATGGATTTAAAAGGACTAACACCCACTTAGTCCCTATGGACTTAACGAAGAAAGCTAATGCTTGTTTAGTTAAAGGACCAGTCAATGCAAAATAAACAATCACTAAGGCAACTAGTGTAGTTATTAAGAATTAAAGATGAAAGGTGCAACTCTGTGTCAAATACATGGATGATTTATGTTATTAACTCTAAATATATAATTAGACTTGATTACATAATTTTGTAGTGAGAGCATCATGTCCGGTGTCATCTCGTTATTTTAAAAAAAAAACTCAATCATCGACACAACAAAAATCATCATCCCTTCTAACACAAGACAAACCACTCTCTTTGTGACTTGTGTATTTTATTTTATTTTCATTTGTATTTTCTTTAACCAACTAATTTTTAACAAAAAATAAAATAAAACTTTGGAGTGGCTATTTGGGTTTTGTGAAATTTCCATAACGAGTCTATCTTTGGAGCTCAAGTCCCTCTTCGATTTACTTTATTTGACAAAGTAGTTTATTGTTCTTTTTTGTGGTTTTCTAATAGAAATAGAAAAGCATCTAAGTCATGAAACAATTGGATTCAAAATCCTTTACTTGTATCTCTTTTGTAATTGTTCTTCTTGCTAGCTTCTTGTTAGTTTAATAATATCTCAGTCGTTTAAAAAAAAAAAAAAAAAAAAAAAAAAAAAAAAAAACTTACATATAAATTGAAAAAGAAAACACAAAAAATTTCAATAAAAAAGTAACTAAAGACCAAACTGAGCATTATACAAAATTGATGGACTAACACACAAGGACTAAACTAAGCATCATATAAAATTCAAGGTCTTAACTATAAATTTAACTCTTCAGAAAATTTAAAAAGAATTTTTTAACCTCTCATTGGTCTCGTACCTGCAGAATACACACATATAAATAAAACACAACACAAATACATAAAATTAATTTGTAAACACAATACACATACGTAAAACACAAACACAACACAAATACATAAAATAAATGATTAAAAAAAAATGCCACCTTTCTAATTCATAACGAATACAAAGCTTGCTTGGGTGACAGCGCAAAGGATGGTGTCATGAAGCCATTTTGGCACGCGCCAAAAAGGCTTGGCACAAGAGTCGAAGCCATGACATCCAATGCTCTGATTTGATTTAATAATGTTATCGGAAGAATGTTGTATCCATTTGTTGTGGTGTTCAGATTGATATGAAGCCTATTTAAGTCAATACTTTAGCTTTTTATATATTGTAACATTTTGGTTATAGTATTATTGTTATATGCTTTTGATTTCAAAGTCAATAATTCTAAGCTACAAGTTACACCCAAAAACGAAAAGATATGATCATAAGCTAAAAGATTAAAAACCACCTTAAAATAGGTTTTCTTTAATACACTAAAGGTCTTGTGCACATGAATACATGATAGTGTGAGGATGTTTCACAACCAATTTGTCATAAATTCAAGTCTTGTGTATCGTGAAATAGTTATTCGCTTCTTAAAAACGTATTTTGTACATCTTTATAGCATTGTGCAGATTGTGTACATTATCGGAGAATCTTTTATGCTCTGCAGTTTAAACTCTCGTTATACCAATCTTGATTCCATTTGTTGTCTTGTGTGTGACTTAGCCCAACACCTTCATGGCTTCGTGCATTATTTGGTTGCTTGAACTTGGTTTATGCTTTCAACATGACAAGGTGTTAACCTTGAAGTGGTCACGCCAACCTCCTGAAAAGGGAAATCTTTACCCGGTTTGACTGTTTGAGTCTTTGTGGCAATGAGTTCAAACCTCGTTGGTTAGTCGGCTAAAAAACATGGTTAAAAAAAAAAAAAAAAAAAACATGGCAATGTGTTAGCAATTACCCTAAAAAATCTTGCAGGTATAATCTCATGGGTCGATTGAGAGACTTATTAGTCGTTCAAAAGACACGCTTTGAGTGTAATGAATCAAACAACGATTTGAGTAATATGAAAGTTTAGGAGTAAGGTATGTTGAAATTGACAAAAGATACCACATTAGAGGATGGTATTACGATTATCTCGTATAATTGGATTATCTCACATAATTGGATCACTTATAGGAATATGAAAGATAATGCCAAGTGACTTTCTTGAACCGGTGACTCTAAAAATACTACGAGTAGTACCAACTTGGTGTAATCTCATTTTTCTAACCACTTGATAATTTTGAACGAACTTGTGCACGGTTAAAAAACGTCTGTGCTAACAGTTTAAGATTTTAAAGATAACATAATTAAAACATCATGTTCCGCCAAAAACACGTAAATAAATACAGACAATACCTAATCCATACATCAAATCTACGGTCAAAATAAGTGTCAAACAAACTAATATTAAAGAACATTTTGTGCTAGATTTTCTGAAGTTATTTCAGGTGATTACATCCCTCTTTCTCTGACTTTTGTTTATCTTATAATAATACTAAGAAAACTTGTCCCCCGCTTAAAGCATAAAATATGAATATTTGTTTATTCTAAGGCTAAATGTGAGACAATAATTGCATGTTTTTATTATTTTAAAGTGCTCAAAGATTATTTAATAAACACTTAACCCTTTGGTGGGAAAAAGTTCATGATGTATATGCTTCATAAATGTGGAGGAGATCTTAGCAAATATTGCTTTATACGACCTCTTTGACTATTCACTTTTTGTCTTTTATGTTTTTTATTTTGTCTTTTTCTGTTTTCATAAACTAATTTTGATAATCACAACCTTCACCTCATCAAAATATAGAAAGACAAATTTCAAATATTATCTTATTTTTAACGCATGAAATCTTTACTGAGCCAATCATTTATATAATACGAGAAAAATGTTTGTAACAATTCACCCTTTTATTGATTAATAGTAGAGCTCAAATACAAAATCAAGCCCTAATAAAAGTTTAAAATTAAAGGGCAAATTGCATAAAAGTGTACCCAACTTATAGCCAATTTCAATTTAATGTACTCTACTTTTTTTTCTTCAATTTAATGTACTCAACTTATTTTTGATTACAATGTAAGACATATAACGGATTTCTTAGTTATTTTATGATGAAAAAATTACATGTTTCGTCCCTATGGTTTATCCCAATAACATTCGTAGCCCCTATTTCATTTTAATTACGTCAGACGAATGTTTTCGTCCGTTTTTATAGGTTTTCATACGTTTTGTCAATTTTTATACGTTAACTTTTTTAAAGAAATTAAAATTTTAAAAAAAAAATTACAATTTAAAAAAAATTAAAAAATATTTTTTTTAAAAAAAACAACAAATTTTTTAAATTTATTTTTTTAAAAAAATTTAAAAAAAACTTAAAGTTTTTAAAAAAATTAAAATTTTTAAAAAAAGTTTTTATCCATATTTTTTAAAAAAATAAAATTTTAAAAATTTTAATCTCTTAAAAAAAATTAATTGTTTAATTTTTTTTTTTTTTTTTTAAGTTTAAAACTTTTTATATATTTTTTAAAAATTTTAATTTTTATAAAATTTTCTTTTTTAAGTTTTAACTTTTTTATTTTTTTTAAAACTTTAATTTTTTTTTAAATTTCTTTTTAAAAAAAATTAAAAATTTTATTGTTTTTATAAAAGTTTATTTTTTTCAAAAAAAAATAATTATTTTTAAATTTTAACTTATAAAAATTGACAAAACGTATGAAAACGTATAAAAGCGGACGAAAACATTTTTCGGGCGTAATTAAAATGAAATAGGGACTACGAATGTTATTGGGATAAACCATAAGGACGAAACATGTAATTTTTTCAACATAAGATAACTGAGAAATCCGTTATATGTCTTACATTGCAATCAAAAATAAGTTGAGTACATTAAATTGAAGAAAAAAAAAGTAGATTACATTAAATTGAAATTGGCTATAAGTTGAGTACACTTTTATGCAATTTGCCCAAAATTAAATTAGTTTAGTCAAACTATTATTGTAATAAATTTTATATAGAAATTTGATCTACACATGACCTCGTGAGTTTTATTTATTTATTTATTTATTTATGTATTATCATTTTTTTTAATTTTAGACTTAATCTGTTAGGAATTAGAAATTCCCAGTATTAAAGAGTCGGTCACCTCAAGTATATGTAATCGTTAGAAAGCTCGTAGTCGTAGTAATTCTTAAGTTAGGTAGTATTTAGTTAAGTAACACCGTGGAGGACGGACGGGTCTTTACCCACTGTATGCCTGATCCACAGCCCAAAGTGTGGCGAGTTATGTAAGACTATAAATACTCTCTACCTTCCAAGGTAGAGAGTTGGAGCTCATAATAATATCTTTCACTTTCTCTCACTAAGTTCCCTAAACCTCTAACTTTCTCTCTCTAGAATTCCATCTATATGCTACTTTGTGTTATGGTTTGATGTGCATGTGATAAGTTATATCTTACAATTGGTATCAGAGCCAGGTTAGATCATATCTTGCACATCTTTGGATTTATAGTGGTTTTTAGGTGGTTTTTGAGTTTGAAAAAGTTTAGTGGTTTTTGCATCATTTGGTTGATTTCTTGTGTTAAAGTTTGAATTTTGTTGGTACTTTTATGTTTAGAATCATCAAAAGTGTTTAGGTTTTCATTTGGTAAGCTTGAATCATCTTGGTTGGGTTGTTTTTGGATTGAAAAGTGATGTTTATATGGTTTTTCAAGCTAGCGACTTAGCTCACGGAATATTTTCTTGGTAGCGACTTGCTTCACATTTTTGTAGCGACTTACAGTGTTAAAGGTAGCGAGTTAGATCTAGCGAGTTAAAGTACAAGTAGTGGAATCTCCACTACGGGTAGCGACTTGTGGTAGCGACTTGATCTGTAGCGAGTTGCTCTTTAGCGACTTGCATATCTAGCGACTTGGGTAGCGAATTGCTGCCAAAATTTGGTTAGCGACTTGGTCTGTAGCGAGTTACTACTTAGCGACTTGTTTTTTCTGTTAGCGACTTGGGTTTCTAGCGACTTGGTTTTCTAGCGAATTAATTGGTAGCGACTTAGTGCATTTGTCTCTAGCGACTTAGTGCATTATCAGCTAGCGACTTGAGTGATTGTTTACGGTTTTCTCTTGATTTAGTAAAATCCCGTGAAAGAATCTATTTCCCGGTTTAATCATAGAGTTATAAAATCCCGTATAATCTGGTAACATGTCTACCAACGTCCCTACTGTCATCTCCACTGTTGCCGAGGATGTACAAGCAGCTGGCTCAGATACTCGTCCACCCATGCTTGACAGAACTGACTACGATTCTTGGGCTCAACGAATCAGATTGTATTGCCTTGGAAAGGAAAATGGTGTCAATATTCTCAAATCCATTGATGAAGGACCATATCGAGTTGAAACGACTAGAGACATACTTGATACTAATGAAGATGGTACTCCTGTTTACGGAATGGACAGACCTAAGATGTATGATGAGCTTGATGATAAGGAGAAAAAGAGATTCGATGCAGATATCAGGGCTTCAAACATTGTTCTTCAAGGTCTTCCTAAAGACATCTACAAGCTGATCAATCATAACACGGATGCAAAGGCAGTTTGGGATAATGTTAAGATGCTTCTCTCAGGTTCAGAATTAACTATGGAAGACAGAGAATCCCAACTCTATGACGAATTCGAGCACTTCAAAATGAAACCAGATGAGAGTGTCTATGAGTACTATGTGAGATTCCATAAGTTAGTGAATGACATGAGGAACATCAGAATGACTATGCCTAACATTCAGCTGAACTCAAAGTTTGTGAACAACATGAATCCCGAATGGCACAAGTTTGTCACAGCTGTGAAGCTCACTAAAGGATTGAAGAATACAAACTATGAGCAACTCTATGCCTTCCTCCTTCAGAATGAGAGACATGCCATGTTTGAAAAATTGATTCTCAATCAGTTCAAAACCAACCAGGGAGAGACAAGCTCGTCTAATGACTCAACAGCCTTCTACTCAAACATCGGAATCACAACCAAAGCATCACAAGTCATACCCTTGGGGAATGGTAATCATAAACTCATTCCTGATCCCATGTTCAAACAAGCTGATGCTGATGCACACGTGGGTAACATCATTAATCAACTTGCTCTTCTCATTAGTCAAAACATGAATTCTCTTCCACAAACCAACAACAACCTCAGAACTGCATCTAACCCACATAATCAAGCCACTGTTAAAGATGGAAGGATTGTGGTGCAACCAGTTCAGGAAAGACAGTATGATCAGGGAAGAGGTGGAGCTGGGAGAGGTTATGTTGGAAACCAGAATCGAGGAAGAAATGGTAACCAAGGTCAACCTAAGCCAATCAAATGCTATAACTGTGGTGGTGAAGGACACATTGCAAGGAACTGCACATCTCCAAAGCGTCCACAGAATGCTGATTACTTCAGAGATAAGATGTTGCTGGCACAAGCTCAGGACAATGGTGTTGCGTTGGATGAAGAGGAATTGCTGTTTCTTGCTGAGGGCAATGCCAAGACCTATGATGCAGATGTGGATGAGCAGCCTATTCAGGAGATAGGTCACAATCATCAGAATGCCTTTCAAGTCGCTGACTGTGATGCATACGACTCTGATGTAGATGATGGACCTACTGCACACACAATCTTTATGGATAGCATCTCTCCAATGGTTTCTCCCAAGATCTCTTCTTCACCACAAGCTGGCCCATCCAAGGACAAACTCATCTCAGAGGTATTAAAGCTATACGATGATGCTGATATGCAACAGATGCATGACAAAGTACAACCAACTGAAACTATTGAATCAAATATTGAAAATACGGGTAATATCAATATTGTCCCATACGATCAATACGTGAAACAAAGTGAAAGTGAAGTTGTACCAAGTGATGCATCTTCTGCAGTCAACAATGACTATGTCTTTGATGAATACACTGCATGTGCTCCTGATGATTCCATAATTTCTGAACTAAATGCCTATAAGGAACGGGTTGCTATTTATGAACAACGTGCAAAATTTGAGTTGACCACTCGTGAGCAGGAAATGGATGTCCAAGTAAGTACAGTAATTAGAAAAAGTAGGTTTAGAGAAGAAGTATTGAAACAAGAATTAAATTCCTTGCAAGAAAAACTTTCTAAAACAGCTAAGCAAAAACAAGAACTTCAAGAAAATGTGAAAATGCTTAAGCAAGAATTTAATGCAAAGGAATCAAAACTCTTGAGAGATTTTTCTAATCTGAAAACTTTGAAAAACAAACTTGAAAACAAGTTGTACTTACAAGGAAACACCATTCAGACTGCTCACATGGTCACGAAACATCGTGTCTTAAGCGATAAGCATAGCATTCCCCTTGTTGAGGAACCAAATCCAGAGGTAATTAAAAAGGCTAGAAATGCTCATAAGGTGCTTTATGATGGTAATGAAGTCCTTAAGCCTAGGCAGAAACCTAGTTGCGTTGAGTGCACTGAGGAAGATAAGATATTAAATGAAATCACTAGGGAAAGATGAATAAGAAACAAAATGATCCCAAATGCAAAGAGAAAAACATAATCATCTCTCCTCATGATTACAAGAAGGAAAACTGGATTTCCTTGAACAAGTTTAAGCCTCAGACTTTGTTGACTCCCGAACAAGTCTTCTGGAAAAAGGATTTAGATAAGCAGAAAGCGGAAAACATTATTGAAACAAACCCTCCCCTTTTGAAAATGCCTAGAGCGACTGTGTATCCTCCTAATACACCAATGCATCTTGTTCCTAGAACAATTGCCACTAAAAGCAAGACATTAATTAGCCAATACGTTATATTTCAACTATTTGTTGATTTTGAGAAAACTTGCAAGAAAAGGATCACACCCACTGGTATAACTGAAGGAGAAAGAGGTTTTGAACAAATGAAAGAATGTTATTTAACTGAGGTCATGCCCTTCTTTAAACTTCTAAAAGATCACTTTGAGAGTCTTAAAAAGGGGGTAGAAACTGATATTAAGGGTATGGAAAAGGAATTTGATGCAATGGTTGTTGAAGTTAGTGATTATGAGCGTGCACTAAAATATAATGAGATTGAGAGAAAGAACCTGCATACATTAAATGAGAATCTTATTACTGAATGTGTTGCTCAAGATGTCTTTTTCACTGCTTCAAATTGCTCTATTAATGCTTCCAAATTTCATGAACTATCTGTGGCCCTGAAAGTCTCCCATGATCGTGTCATTGAGCTTGAAAAAACTAATTCTAAACTAAATGAGAAAATTGAACTGGATGATCATGACAATTTGGTTAAACATTTTTCTAAACTAGAAGTTGAGTATTTTAATCTACAACTAAAATATCAACATCTCAAAGAAAATGTCAAAACTTCAAATATCAAGACATCTTCAGATGCTCCAGAGTTTGATGCAGTTTTTCAAATTAACAAACGAGATGAACAGATTCAAGCTCAGTGTAACACGATCAGAAAATTGAAAGCCCAAATCTCTCAATTAAAGGGTCAAACGAACAATATGACAGGCTCCCAAATGCCTCCTCCTTTAGATTCTCAGAATTCTCAAACGTTTCATCTTCAAAACCTAGTAAATGCTTTACAAAAGGAAAACGAAAGTTTTCTAGAAGAAAATGAAAAGGTTAAACGTCATTTCAATGAGTTATTTGAATCAATTAAAGTCACTCGTAACAAAAACAACGAACAAATAGCTTCATTGCAAAAGGAAATTGAGAATCTGAAGAGTCAGGTAAAAGGGAAAATGCCAATGATCAATGGGGAGAATGGTGTATCTAAGGCTCACTCTGGTAATAAATATGCTTTATCTGTGACATATGTCCCCCCTCATCTGAGGAACAACAAACTTGCCATTCAAACATATTTCTCATCCCTTAAAGATTGCCTAGAATGTCTGCGTGAGATTGTTGAAGAGGATAAGCTAGAGAAACCACATGATAATGCAATTGGACATGCATGCTTATATGCCAAACGATCTCAAGAAATCTTAGAATGCTTGATCACAATATGCCCAAAGACATTAGGTGAGAAAGTTAACCCTTTGATTCCATGCTCGATGCCTAAGGCCAAATATGATATGCACTCGATTCCCAATGTTTTGAATGTGAACCGTAGTGTACCCTTGAGTAGTTCAGATTCTAGATCTGTCAATGCTAAGAAAGAGAACTCAAGCGTGCCTTCTAGGAGTACAAATCTCAGTACCTCTAGTTTTAAGAGTGTGAACCGTAGTACACCTGCATGTAGTTCAGATCCCAGCACATCTAAACAGGTGGTGCAAAGAGTAGTAAAACAAACTAATGTTCCCATTCCCTCTACAGGAGTAATCAGTGACATTAAAGGGAGCAGGTCAAAGTCTCAAGACAATACAAGGAATGATAGGACCTCTCAAGCTAAGAATGTGCACTGGAAGAGAGTAGAAGAACAATCTAGGAACCTTAAGTTTGAATCGAATAAAACGAATCGTGTTGATTCTAGTATTAGCCATAGGCGTACTGTAATTAATTCGAATTCTGATACTATTTGCAAACCTTGTACTGATGATTGCTTGAATTCTGTTTCTAATCATGGATGTGATGTTAATGTTCTGCCTAATGATGTTAATTGTCCAGTTAATTTTGTTAATGCTAAAATTCATGCTAAAAAGGCTAAAAGGCAAAAGCGAAAGAGAGTCAGAAAACAATGGAAACCCACAGGAAGAACATTCAGCAGAATAGGCTTTTATTGGATACCTGTTGGTCATAAGACTAATCAGATAATGCCCACTAGAAAATGGATGCCTACTGGTAGAACTATTCCCTTAAGAAGTGGTCACACTGTAAATAGGGCTAATACAGACACTAGTATTGCATCTATTCACAATGATTCCATTACCTCATTTTCTGATATGAATGCTTCTATTTCTGATGTGGGTGGTCCAACCATTGTAACTAACCAAATGGAACCCATTCTTGCATGGGGATCCCAATTATCCAGTTATCCATTCTTGTCTGTGTTCAACTGCAGATCGTTCAAATCGTTCTGTGGTACCTGGACTCAGGCTGTTCCAAGCATATGACTGGAGACCGGTCACGGCTCATGAACTTCGTGAGCAAATTCATCGGGACTGTTAGATTTGGTAATGATCATTTCGGTGCTATTATGGGTTATGGAGATTATGTTGTTGGTGATAGTGTCATCTCCAGAGTGTATTATGTGGAAGGTTTAGGTCATAATCTGTTCTCTGTTGGTCAATTCTGTGATTCTGATCTAGAAGTAGCCTTCAGAAAACATACCTGCTTCGTTAGAGATCTTAATGGTAAGGAACTGTTGAAAGGAACTCGTGGCTCAAACCTTTACACCATCTCTATCGATGACATGATGAGAGCTTCACCAATCTGCTTGTTATCAAAGGCTTCAAAAACAAAGTCATGGTTATGGCATCGTCGTCTCAATCACTTGAACTTCGGCACCATCAACGATCTTTCCAGAAAGGACTTAGTTGTAGGTTTACCTAGACTAAAGTATGAAAAGGATCATCTTTGTTCAGCATGTCAATTGGGAAAAGGCAAGAAGTATGCCCATAAACCCAAACCTACTAACTCTGTCACAGAAGTTCTTCATATGATTCATATGGATTTATGTGGACCAATGAGGGTGCAGAATATCTTTGGGAAGAAATATGTGTTAGTTGTGGTTGATGATTATTCTAGATTCACCTGGGTCAAGTTCTTAAGGACAAAGGATGAAACTCCTGATATCATCATCAAACTCATCAAACAGCTGCAGGTTAGACTAAACAAAACTGTCAGAATTATCAGAACAGACAATGGAACTGAGTTTGTCAACAAACAACTTAGTGAATTCTATGAAAGCGTTGGAATCAGCCATCAAAGAAGTGTTCCACGAACCCCTCAACAGAACGGTGTAGTTGAAAGACGAAATCGTACTCTTGTTGAAGCTGCTAGAACAATGCTGATCTACTCAAAGGTTCCAATGTTTCTCTGGGCTGAAGCAATTGCCACTGCATGCTACACACAAAATCGTTCCCTGATTCATACTATTCATGGAAAAACTCCATATGAACTTGTCCACAACAGAAAACCTAATCTATCTTTCCTTCGTGTGTTTGGTGCACTGTGCTATCCAACAAATGAGGGTCAAGACTTAGGCAAACTTAGGGCTAAAGCTGACATTGGAGTATTTGTAGGATATGCACCAAACAAAAAGGGATACCGAATCTACAACAAAAGAACCCGAAATATCATGGAAACAATTCACGTTACGTTTGATGAGCTGACCGGTCAAATGGCTCCTGGACACTCCAGCTCAGGACCCGCACTTCAAAACAGTCCCATTGGTTCATCCCTTGTTCCAAACTCCTCTCAAGAAACTCCATATGTACCTCCATCTGAAGATGATGTAAAGAAATTGTTTGATCCTATGTTTGATGAACTGTATGATTCAATTACTAATGAGGTGCTGATCCCTACAACAGAGGTTGCTCATATTCCAGTGAATGAAGTTAATCCTTCAGTCTCAATATCTTTAAGTCAAGAAGCACCTGCTGCTGATCCCTCAGTCTCATCAACAAATCATCATTCTTCAAATGTACATCATGGAAATGTTTCTGGAATCAATGATGAAGTTAATCCCTTTGCTACTCCTGAAGATGCTCCATTTGAAAACATATTTGCTACTCCTGAATCATCATCAGAACCATCTTCTTCAGGAGACATCGACTCTGCTACCTCAGTTCCTCAACAACTGCCACATGAACACCTCAGAAAATGGACTCACGATCATCCATTAGACAACATCATTGGAAACCCCTCTCGTCCTGTATCAACCCGGAAACAACTCGCAACCGATGCCTTGTGGTGCTTCTTCAACTCTGTACTATCTAAGATCGAACCAAAAGATGTTAAATCTGCAATGAATGAAGATAGCTGGTTCAATGCCATGCAAGATGAAATTCATGAGTTTGATCGTCTTGATGTATGGGAGCTAGTACCTGCTCCAGACTGTGCTATGATTATAGCTCTAAAATGGATCTTCAAAGTAAAACTTGATGAGCATGGTGATGTGTTGAAGAACAAGGCTCGATTAGTTGCTAAAGGATATCGTCAAGAGGAGGGTATAGACTTTGAAGAATCTTTTGCTCCAGTTGCTCGAATCGAGGCAATCAGAATCTTTCTGGCTAATGCTGCTAGTAAGAACATGGTAGTTTATCAGATGGATGTAAAGACGGCATTTCTAAACGGAGATCTTAAAGAAGTCGTCTACGTCAGCCAACCTGAAGGATTTGTGAATCAAGAGCATCCTACTCACGTTTATCGTTTGAAGAAGGCTCTTTACGGTTTAAAGCAAGCTCCAAGGGCATGGTATGATACACTGTCAAAGTTTCTTCTATCAACCGGATTCATCAAAGGAGCAGTTGATCCTACATTGTTCACCAGGAAGTCAGGCAAACATTTGATTCATGTTCAAATTTATGTTGATGATATTATTTTTGCCTCGACTGACCCAATGGAATGGGATCGTTTTTCAAATGAAATGAGTTCAAAGTTTCAAATGTCAATGATGGGACAAATGTCATTTTTCTTGGGATTACAAATTTCTCAAAGTCCCGGAGGCATTTTCATAAATCAATCTAAATATGCAACAGAGATTTTAAAGAAATTTGGATTTGATTCAAGTGACCCTGTTGACACCCCCATGATTGACCGAACCAAACTAGATGAGGACCTCTCAGGGATCATGATTGATCAAACGAAATATCGGAGTATGATTGGATCCCTGATGTATCTCACTGCTAGTAGACCAGACATCTTGTTCGCTGTTTGCATGTGTGCTAGATACCAGGCTAAGCCTACTAAAAAGCACCTTGAAGCAGTTAAACGGGTCTTTCGGTATCTCCAAGGAACCATCAATATGGGACTATGGTACCCGAAAGACACCGGTATGTCACTAACGGCCTATGCAGATGCTGATCATGCAGGTTGTCAAGATACACGTCGAAGTACGTCAGGAGGTGCTCAGTTTTTGGGTGATAAGCTTGTGAGCTGGTCTTCAAAGAAGCAAATGAGTACTTCTATTTCCTCTACAGAGGCTGAATACATAGCCATGTCATCTTGTTGTGCTCAAATCTTATGGATGAGATCTCAATTATCTGACTATGGCTTTGAATTCAACAAAATCCCTCTGTACTGTGATAATAAAAGTGCTATTGCTCTCTCATGCAACAACGTTCAACACTCAAGAGCAAAGCATATCGACATTCGATATCATTTCATCAGGGAACAGGTGGAAAAAGGTGTGGTGGAACTATATTTTGTGAGGTCTGAATATCAGTTAGCAGACATCTTCACCAAAGCTCTTCCAAGAGAACGTTTTGAGTTTATTCTTCCACGACTTGGGTTGAAAAGCCTTCAACCAGAAACTCTCAAACGTCTTCAGGAGGAAGACGAGGAGTAAAGGTCTTTCTTCATCTATCTCTTGTACATATATATTTGAAAAAACAAAATACAAAATTATAAAACCTTCAAAAATCAAATAGAAAAATATAAAACTTTCAAAATCCATAAAAATTTGAAAAATTCGAAAAATCTTCAAAAAATATTGTCATTTTTGTCGTGTTTCTTCCGGTTCGATAATATCTACGGTCTTTGTGCTGTCATTCAAAGAATGACACGGGACTTTAGATGTTGTTCGAATTCTTAAAAAAAAAAAAAAAAAAAAAAAAAAAAAAAAAAAAAATCAAAAAATATTTTTTGGGAGAAAGAGAAATGGTTTATTGTCATTTTCAGGCAGTAACCCGGTTTTAAAAGAAAGAACAGAGCCATGTTTTAACATGTTTTCAAATTCCATGCTCTGATTCTATAAACATTTATCTGCTGAAAACCAAATGCTTTGAAAAATAACTCGATCTCTATTTTTGAAAATCATCAGGACTTATTTGTCAAAATCTCGATCTCTCAATCAACAACCTATGTCATTGATTGAGGGGGAGAATGATTTCAATTAAATTAAAAAGTTATTTGGCATTAAATTGTTTTCAAAAGATATACATGCATGTTTTATAAATGGAGTTTAAAGTCTCAAAATCCGATCCGTATCAGTTAAAACACTCTCACAATCAAGTCACAAATTCTCCTTAAAAGCTTTCAAAATCAATTTAAATCTATACGAGATCACAAATCTCAAATGATTTGATAATTGTGATCGGGGGAGAATGTGTGATTTAAATTAGATTTAAACTGATAATTAGGTAAATGGTTATAAACGGATGTACATGCTATCCTGCCCACATGTGACAAACGATTTCAAATTTTCAATGCACATGTTGAGGGGGAGCATCTATCTTAAACCTTTGATTTGAAACGTGATCATTCATCCTAATGTGCAGGTTCCCTCTAGTATGTGCAAAACTCTGTTCAAACCTCGAGGCACATATTGAGGGGGAGCGAATTTATGGAAACCTCATCCTTCCCGGAAATGCTATATTTACTTGATTTGATATGGGAAGTGATGTTGATATCTTTTAGAAAATGGTAATGAAAGAAGTTAATTCTTTCTCTTGCCTCCGTGTGCTTAACATTTTTCAAATACTTGATGCACATGTTGAGGGGGAGTTCTCGTTCTAAAAATATCAAAAACAATTCAGGTACAAAATGCTTTGATAATACATCACAAGTATCTGAATTGATTTTCAAATGGTTTCTATTGGATCCAATGGCAGATGAACAATACCAAATAGACCGACCAACTTTACTTTAATGTACGATGATATAAGGATGATAAGGTTAGGTATTGGTTCCCATGATCCGCCAGAACCGGAGGGATCTACCCAGGGACAATCCACTAGTTAGTGTAGAAGTCCTTAGGTATGATGATAAAAGGAGAAAAATGAGATAAGGGAAGAGTGCGGACTAAGACTGAGCTAGTACTGGAATAAACCCAACAAGGTTCTAGCTATGAAGTCTCGGTAAGCACTGAAGGGGTTGAAGAATTAAAAAGAATTGAATGAGAAAAGGGTGAAAACAAATAGCCCTCCATGTATTCAACCTTAGGGCAGAAACCAGGTTCAATTCATATGCTACTGATGGTAACATCGGTATTGAAGACAAGACATCATGGACCCAGTGACGCACTGCACTTCAACTTTCCAAACCACTCAAGTTCCTCTTAAAAGGACTTGTTTCATTCTCACGGGGAACCGACATTATCTATCGACTTTCTCTTAGAGATGGTTGATATTGAAGAAGGAGACCCTCTCCCTAGTCTCCGGCACAGGATCCAAATATGCACAAATTGAGTCTAGAGCCACGAGATCATCAATAAATCTCATTAGGACACTTTCAATGAAGACTCTCTGTTTCACTCAATGTGGAAAGAGAGATTATATCTTGAGTCCTACGCATTATCCTTGTGGTATTGCCAGAACATCTGAGTGATGTGTTAACATATTCACAATGAAGATGGAAAGCCTTCTGGAGCCAACATCAAACAAGCTCCTGGTAGGTGGCATGTGAGATCTATTATATGGATCAACCATGTGACAACTGAACAGAAACAATGGGGCGATTCAATCTCTTGAATCAAAACTGGTTCAGGTTATGGATTGACGGATGCCTTTGAAAAACCGTGTCGTTGTGCTTAATAAACTCTTTTCAATAGCACATCGACTGTGTACTCATTTTTCAAACCAAAAGGTATTTTTATGATTGATAATTGATTTTCAATAAAACCTTCGTTGTATTGCAAAAACAATTTCTATTGAGCAATACACGATTGTTTTTCAAATCTCTTTTCATCAATCAGTGAATCTCAATTCGCTGGTTCACTCACTCCGTGTTGTCTTCTTTGAGATGTTCCGGTTTGAGAACAGCTAGAACAGCTGCGAAACCCTGTCAAGGAAATTCTTCGGAATTATACCTGATCACAGGCAGTACATGTACTGATCAACGGGGAACCGTGGGCCGTGCACCTCAATTCAATGAAAGTGATCAAAGACACTTTCGTGCGATTTGTTGCTAACTGTTGTATGCAGGTACGCCCGACGTTTGCAGCTGATCAGAATGGAGCGGTCAATCCATAGCCGCATGCTCACTTAACACATTCAACTCAAAGAAATCATGATTAGTGCATCAATGACTCTGATATTTTCACTCCATGCTTCTGCTATGTTGCTGCCAATATCATGATTCAACAAAAGCTTCCGCTACTCTGATGAGAAGATTTCATGATCCAGAATGTGAGCATGTCAGTCCCAAAGTCACAACATCACAAAATACCAACACCACGAAGGATGTGTCAGAGATTGTTGATAGCTGATAATCTCCAAAGATGGCTCAAACTTATCATCACGTGGATCAGTAAAAGACCTCCACTTGGAATAACCAAACATGCAATGTGAAGAATCAATGACTACGAGCTCAGGAGCAAAGGACTACATCAAGAATGCAAGATCAATTGTTAAATGTAATATCTATTTGTATTCAATGTAATTTTGGTACATGATTGAGGTGACCTCCCTTAGGGGGAGATTGTTAGGAATTAGAAATTCCCAGTATTAAAGAGTCGGTCACCTCAAGTATATGTAATCGTTAGAAAGCTCGTAGTCGTAGTAATTCTTAAGTTAGGTAGTATTTAGTTAAGTAACACCGTGGAGGACGGACGGGTCTTTACCCACTGTATGCCTGATCCACAGCCCAAAGTGTGGCGAGTTATGTAAGACTATAAATACTCTCTACCTTCCAAGGTAGAGAGTTGGAGCTCATAATAATATCTTTCACTTTCTCTCACTAAGTTCCCTAAACCTCTAACTTTCTCTCTCTAGAATTCCATCTATATGCTACTTTGTGTTATGGTTTGATGTGCATGTGATAAGTTATATCTTACATAATCACTTAAGTGTAAATAAATATTATATTTAGATTGGTTTATATAATTCATAGTTAAACCTTAAACTTTTAAAAAACTATTAATCTTAAATCTAATTTTATAAACATAAGTGTAAAATCCTTAATTTCCATAATTTAAAAAACAAATTATATAATAAAGAAAACCCATATAATTTAAATTTTTTTAATAAACAAAAACTACTACTATCACCATCATTATCATCATCATCATATCATTAAATTGATCGAAACACTAAAAATACAACTAAGATACACCTACATATTAATGAGTATATGCGCGAGACATGTGTAAACATTTATATTCGATGAATTTAAATTTTGTTAAATTATTAAATTAAATTACTCCAACAATAAGATTATTAAACAAACTCGATCAAATTTTCAAACGTGAACATATATAGCTGAAATATTATTATTAATTATAGTCATTGTCTGAACATAATCCGCACTTATTAACCCATGCGTACATGGGGTAAAAACTAGAATACGGATAACGATAAATTAAACTAATTGTGATACCCAAAATCTATAGATACATGAGATTGTAAGTATCTAAATGAAAGAGCACGATGTTAGTGCAAATATGAAGATATTTAAACTAAACAGTCTTTAATTTTTTAATGATGACAAATATGTAACTTGTAACATATACCGTAAAATATGCAAGTTACTTGTAACCATAAATCGTCAAAACATATATTCCTTAACACTTTTCATCTTCGATATCTCGAGTCTTCTTGTGCTTCAACAATGGTTCGAATATGTTTGTTATATTGCATTATGATCAAAATATCTAACAAACCATTGAGAATATTTAAAATATATTTTGGAGCCATTACATATTTATAATTTCAACTATTCTCTTCTACAACCTTTTTTTACATTTCATACAAGATATGGATATAAATTTATAAACTAACCTAATAATCAAACATGCTTTTATCATATATAATGCATCAAAACTCTTGCCTCATTTTATAAACTCTTGCATATTTTTATAAACATTTTTATCAATCTTATTTAACTCTTTTTAAAACAAAATGTTTTAGAGAATTCATTTTGACCACTAGCTAGAATCTTTTACGTTGGGAAGTAATTCAAATCCCATCTTTCATTGAAAGATAAATTAACCAATTTTGTAATAATCCAAAACAAAGAGAAAAACATTAAATGTGTTTTAGCATATCTTGTATCACCATCATTCAACACCATGTATCACCAACAATATTCCAAACTAGAGGTTAGATAAATTTGTCTTTAGGCCTTAAAATACAAGGGTTATAGGTTTGTTGTGTTTAGGCCTTTAAACACAAAGGTTATAGGTTTGATGTGTTTGAGCCATAATACACAACGAGTTTGTTATACCCGTAGAAAGACTCGATATCTGGCTTTGTATTGGTAAACTTGTAAGCGACACTGTAAGCTTTGTATTGGAAAACTTTTTGTACCCGCAGAAGGACTTGATATCTACCTTTGAAGTCTCGTATTATTGTGTGTGTGGCCTTATAAAATCATATATTAATGCCGGTATTAATTATATTACCACATTTTTTCAATTAAGGGAGCTCTTCTAATGAACTCCCATTTACTTTTTAATTGTGACGCCTAAGTAAGTACTTATTGGCTTATTGTTTAAGGAAATGGGCACTTGCAAACATGGATGTGAGCCAAAAAAAAAGCATAAATCCTAGACAACTTTATGCTGTTTTAAAATACGTATGCAGCATGTAAAACACGTATGCTAACTATATGACGCAAAAAAGATTGTAAACGACCTTAATATTTTATTACGGAAAGCCAATGGAGATGCTATAAAAGGGAGAGGATGGTACTCCATTCGGTACACCATTTTAAAAGCACATATACTTGTATAGTCAATATAGAGAGATGGGAAAAGTTGTATCTAATTTTCTTTCGTTGACATGGGAAACAAATCATTTAGATTCTCAGTATTCATCGATAACAACGGATAAAAAGATTAGGTTATTCGGGTTTGAGCTAGATCCTCACAAAGATGGCTCAACTCTCAACAAACAAGGAGAAGGCGAAAGTGAAGAAAGTGTACACTCACTCTCAACAACCACACTCTCCTCCGAGAAAGAGAAGTCTCCCATGGTAGAATCCAATGATCTGAAGAAGTTCGAGTGCCAATATTGTTTCAAAAGGTTTGTAAACTCGCAAGCCTTGGGTGGTCACCAGAACGCGCATAAAAGAGAAAGAATGAAGAAGAAAAAGTTGCTATTACTAGCACATAAAGCCAGCATCGATTATTACCTCCAACCCTACGACCAGATTATTGACAATCATGGGACTAACATCAATTTCCATGGTTATTATGGTGATAAACTAAATGAACAAGACATTACTTTTGGTTGGTACGATGAAGATCTATTATCGTTTAGAGACACAAACAACTCTCCTTACAAACATGCGCGCAAGTCAAGAAGGATGTCGTCTTCTTCATCATCGGACGATTTGAAGCAAACTTATAAGGATTTGGATCTTCAGTTGGCTCTATAAGTTCATACTCGACTATGTAACCATCCAATTTTTTAAAACTATTTTGTTGTCCACAAATTAATCTTAGGATTATAACATCTCTTAACTAGATTTGGTAATAAGTAGGGATGTTTGAGAGAAAAAGATTAGATTCTTCTCAAGAATTCCATCAATTTTCTCGTTATCTTGTATCAACAACTTAATGCATATGCAAATAGTATGTTTTTTTTGGTTTTTCACAGAGGATCAACATCAATAACTTTGTTGTAACTGGAATGATTCAAACTTTTTTTTATGTCTTTAGATTGATCAAAACTAAGATAAATATAAATGTCTTTGTTAAAAATCACATGATAACTACTCCTCTTATTTAATGGTAATTTATTGAAATTAATTAAATTACGTACTATTATAAAAAGTTACATATATGTTGCTTGATTATAAGGGTTTGGTTAGCAAGAAGCCAAAGGGAAGACATATATTTTCTTGGTATACTTTTTGGACAACTTAAATTAGATATATTTAACCACCAAATAATAAAATGCACCCTTTGAATAGTTTTGTGATTTTATTCAGATTTTACAAGTATATGGTCGTTAAGTTTGTACGAATTTTGCATGCACACACGCATACAAACAAAGGTTCCATGTTTAAATTGTTTATTTAGGTTTATACACATAAAATTAAAATATTCCAATGAAAGCATCTGAAAAAGTCAAAATATGTTAGTTTGTCCAAGTACAATCTAATCCTTTTGTGTTTTGTGACCTCAGCACCTTCTAGATATCTTACTTCTGATATTTTTTCTAACTCTAGTTAATAAAGTTGGTAGAGGTGATTGGAAGCAACTTAATATCAGAAATTTGTTTATTCCGAACAATACTAATTAACTAATGCAACAAATATAAAAATAGTTATGACATTGTTTTTTAGCTATTTGAATATAATATATACTTGATTTTCAGAATCTTCGATAATCCTCGGCTACAATTAACTATAATTGATTTGTGTTCCATGTGATTTACCTGACAATATATCTATCTTAATTATGTACACTAGTTATGTTTAAATGATTATAATGCACAACTTGTGAAATTCATGACGATGAAGGTTGAAGTTGGATTACCATTTAAGGGTTTTTTAATCCTATGATTGGACATTTATGGGTTGTCTTAACATATCTAACTTGTGTGTGCTAAGAAATGTTAATCAAATATAAATCCTAAAATATATACATCTTTATATAATGTTAAAACAAAGAAGAATTAACCGAGGGAGAAGAGTGCATAATCAAGAGTTAAAGCAAACACTGAATGAATCAAATAAGAAAAGAGAAAAAAGAGGAGATACATCAAGTGACGGGAGCAGTAGCGAGGGGGATAGATGTAGAAAGAAGAGAAAATCAAATTTTGAAGGTGAAATCGAAGACATTGTTAATGGGAATTTCTTTATACAAGGGGCTGGAGACGACATTATTGACAGTGGTAAGAAAAAGATTGGAAGGAGAAGTATAAAAAAAGCAATGAAGGTTGCTAGACATACGGGAGTGGAGGGTTTGGGTGAAAACATTAAAGGAATTTCATAAGCATATAAAGAATATCATGAAGTGGAAGACGAGAGCGATGGGAGATTCATATTTAAAAGTACAAGGCGGGGGGAAGATGATAACCAGAGTTGTTCCATTAACATGGAACAAGTAAAGGAAATTGGGGAAATAATTGGTGTTTCATGGGTAAAGGCGGTGTCAGAGAAGGAGAATGAAGAGACCGGGGATATCGAGAAGAACGATGGGGCGGATGCCTTGTGTCCGAAGCAGTAGCAAGGTATTTGAGGTAATTTCGTTATTTTGTATTTTGATGAAGATAGTATCAATTAATGTTAGAGGTATGGGTGACGTGGGGAAAATTGGGTGGGTTAAATCTATTATTAAATATGGACGTCCATGTCATTGGGCTTCAAGAAACCAAAAGTAGGATTGTTGACAAGTACTGGATATAGGAGATTTGGAGGGGGGGTAAAAGGTATGGGTTTGCTCTTATTGAGGCAAATGGCAGTTCGGGGGGTATTATACTGATATGGGACACAAAGGTATTTACTTGTATAGATGCAATGGGGGATGACAAGTTCATAGCAATTAAAGGTAATTGGAAAGGTAAAAATGGGGATGTGTATCTCGCTTGTATTTATGGTCCGCATGTGGGCAGGCATAAAGCTTCGTTATGGGAGAGATTATCGAGTCTAATGAATAATTTTTGTGCGGCTTGGTGCATCTTCGGGGACTTAAACATGGTTAGGAGAACTGATGATAGATTCAATTCTCAAGTAAATGTTCAAGAAATGAGAGATTTTAACGATTTCATTAATGATTCGAGGCTCGTGGAAATTCCTATGGGGGGACGAAAATATACTAGGATTAGCGACGACAGCATGAAGTTCAGTAAGTTGGACCGATTTTTAATGAACGATGAGTTTAATAGTTTATGGGGAAATCTTTCGGTCGTTGATTTGGATAGGAAGTTATCAGATCATTGTCTGATAGTTCTAAAAGACGTGGAGTTAGATTTTGGTCCGAAGCCTTTTCGTATATTTGACGTTTGGATGGGCGAGATAGATTTTGGGCACGTGGTGGAAGAAGCGTGGAAAAAGGAGGTTAGAAGCACTAGGCCGGATTGTAGATTCCGCGATAAGCTTAAGAATGTCAAAAGTGATCTCAGAAAGTGGAGTAAAGATAGATTCGGGTCGAATAACGAAAAAATTGAGGGGTATAGAAGTGAGGCTATGAGATGGGAATTGGAAGCGGAAAAAAGAGCTTTGAGTGATGTTGAACAATCAACATGGTTGGAGGCTAGAAAGCTTTGGTTGGATAAAGATAATGAGGTTGTTGGCATGCTTCGTTAAAAGGCTAAAATTAGATGGGATGTGGAAGGCGATGAAAACTCAAAATTCTTCCACTCCTTTCTTAAAAGAAGGAATAACAAGAATAATATTCGAGGTCTTATGGTTAATGGGATTTGGTGTGAGGATCCTACGACGATTAAGATGGAAATGGCAAGACACTACAAAGCCTTATTTACGGAAGGGATGACGATTAGACCTGATGATGTACCCTCCGATCAGGTCGAAGGACACCCCTTCGACCTTAGTTGAATTTGTATTACGAAGACCCAAGTCTTTCTTCATAAGTCATTGGTGGCGTAAAATCACTCATCATTGATATGGTTACCAGTTGGGAATTCGCCAGCCGAAGGCCTATGCCCTTCAAAGTCTTCTCTTGAAGGCACCAAGACAAAGGAGAACCTTGACTTGGTCTTCCCCCACGTTCCCACTATCTCCTTAGCTTCCCCGCCAAGACAGAGAGAGTGGGGATGAAGCCCTAGCGGTTACCACAAATCATGGGACGCCCCCATAATCTCCGAAACGTGTGCTAACACTCTCCAAGCTTATTTCTTCATCTATAAATAGGTTGGACGAGTCATTTCAATGGTATGTTCACTCAACACAGTATTTCACATACTCCATATTACTTACAACACATATCACATACTTACTCTCACGCCGGAGGTGGTTCGCAGGGTCCAACCCCTGCGCAATCACTTAACGAAGTGTCTATTATTTCTTATTACAGATTGGCTACAAGTTTGGCGCAAGCATATCACCCCTCATACCCTTCGATCACCATCGAAGGCCTGGTCGTACTAATTATTGTACAATCAGTGGCGCCATCCGTGGGACCCGCTACAATTGGTCTCATTATTCCAAACATATAACCAGTCAATCACACTCACTAGTTTCACGGCATGAATCAAGGAAGAAAGGATACACCCCTCCGGGTTTCTCGACCTTGACACCAATCCCAGTCAACGACCCTAACAACCTTCCTAACATAACCGCGTCCACCTTTACCACACGATCTCACCCTGAAATAACTCCCAACAACCATGCTTCAACTTCGGCTAACCCTGAACTGGTAATCAGTCCTGCGTTCGTCGAAGCTAATATCGAAGCACTAGAATCTTTACTAAGGGCTCGAAGGAGGCAAGCTCGGAACGTGGAGATGCGGAGGGAGTTGGAATACTCTAGCGATGAGTATGACGAAGAGTTAGAAATGGAGGCTAGGCCATTGGCTCCTGGGCTACACGCTCAGTGCTGAGGATAGGGTCTCCGAGTAGTCGAAGGCCGAGTGGAAGGTCGGTTGGTTTTGAAGATGTTCCGGAGAGGGATCCGACGAGAAGGGAAGGAACAATGGAAGGCTCCAATGGAAGGAGTCACCGAAGGGAGACTACGGAGGTTAACTTGCCACCACTCTTAGCGGCCCATCTGGGGAGAACTGAGGCAGGGGTTCCGTTGCAGCCTTCTTACGCATCCGGCGTAGAAGGCAATCCATCTCAAATAAATGGGGGAGGAAATCTTCCTCCTCATGGTATGTACCCTCTTTTTCAGGCTCAATCTTACCCCCAAGGGGTTTATCCCCCACCTAATGGGCAGGCTAGCAACCCTAGCTTTATTCAACCATACGGAAGCATGCCCTACGGGCAACCTATGGTATACCCTTCGTATCCTGTCGGAAGTCACCCACCTTATATACCTACTGCTTACCCTCAATATGTTAACCAAAACCCTGTCGGAATACCTCCCATACAATGTTGTCCCCACTTACATGCCACCTTACAACTGCCTTTATTCGGAGCCCATGGGTTCCACAACACCCTTCGTAAGGTGGATAGAAGACTACCCTTTGCCCGATGGGTTGAAAATGCCCGCACATATTGGTACTTATGATAGGAAAGGGGACCCGATAATTTCTTACGTCTGTTCGAAGGGGCTATCAGAATGCAGAAGTGGGTTATGCCCGTTGCTTGTCACATGTTCACATATACCCTGCGAGACTCTGCTCGTATATGGTGGAACGGGCAAAAAGCAGGTAGCATTGTAAATTTGGATGATCTCAAGGCCAAGTTTAGATCACACTTCAGTCAGCAGAAAAAGTTCACAAGAACGCACCTAACAGTGCACAACATCAAGCAGAAGGAAAACGAGAGCCCCAGGGCTTTTGTTACTAGATATACTGATGACACCTTGCAAATATTGGGTCTGCACGAAGACCAACGCATCTTAGGTTTCGTGCATGGCCTACGAAACAGGAGTCTGGTGGAATTTCTATCCACTGACCTTCCCGCAACCTACAAGGGCTTAGTGGAGAAGACTTACACCTGGATCGAAGCCAAAGAAGTATCTACCAATGGGGCTTCGATCGAAAATAAAGAAAGTTACAGCAAAATCCCGAAGCATCCTTCGTGGGAAGGGTCAAAGAACAAACACAAAGGCAGAGATAGGTTTACGCCCTACCACAAAAACATAAACCACGGGCTCGTGGCTAATCTGTCCAAATCTCCAGGGGAGATACTTGCTACAGAAAGGGCTGCGAAGGCCTTTGATTCTCCTCCTCGTTTGGCAAGTAGGGGAAGAAGCAGGGATACCTCAAAATACTGCTATTTCCATGACGATTACGGACACGACACCAACAATTGCAGAGAGCTCAAGAAACAGATAGAAGAGGCCGTGAAATCTGGCCAATTGGGACATTTGGTGAAGGGCATAAAGAAAGGTAAAGAAAAGGTCTCTGACACACAGTTGGGGAAAGACACCACACCTGTCGAAGCATCCATCCTCATGGTGTACATGGATGATTATGGTTTAAAAAGGAAAGCAGCGGAGGAAGCATTATGCGGAGTAGGAGACGTTACTTTCCCTTCGATCACAGGCAAGGTTCTCTCGAATGACCCCATGGTCATCAAAGTCCTGATCTCCAACAGAGAAGTAAACAGAGCTTACTTAGACTATGGTAGCTCTTGCGAGGTGATCTACGAACATTGTTTTCTAAATCTCAAGCCTTCGATAAGGTCGAAGAGAGTAGATTCGAAGGTACCCTTGGTGGGATTCTCAGGGGAACACTCATGGCCCTTGGGAGAAGTCCCTCTAGAGGTTACGATTGGAGAAGGAAGGCTAAAAAGAGCAGAAACCCTGGTTTTCGCGATCGTAAGGTCTGAATCTCCCTATAACCTGTTAATAGGGAGAACCACAATGCAGAATATGGGCATCGTTTTCTCCAGTTACAACACGAAGAAGCCTACGGAAGTAGGCAAAGGGGTCAAACAAATCCTGGAGGAGCCTCCGAAAGATGTTCTCAGCTGCACCGATGCCGAAGAGCGCATCGTAGTAAACGATCTCTACCCTGATCAGACGGTGGTAATTGGAAAGCAGCTCCCTACCTCCTTTAAGGCTGAATTGGAAAAGTTACTAAAGGCTAATGCAGATGTCTTCGCATGGACTTACTCTGACATGACGTGGGTCCCTAGAACTCTCATCATAGATGGAAAGCCCTTCGGCACCGAGCACAAGCTTAATGAGTTCAAACACATTGAACCTATCAAGCAAAAGCGTCGAAGCCTTGCACCTGAAAGGAATGCCGCAGCATGCAAGGAAGTGGATGAGCTCGTAGCAGCAGGCATACTCAGGGAGGTGAAGTATCAAACCTGGGTAGCCAATCCGGTGATGGTTAAAAAACATGACGGAGGGTGGCGGATGTGTGTAGACTTCACAGATATTAACAAAGCCTGTCCGATGGACTGCTATCCTCTACCAGAAATCGATTGGAAAGTGGAATCCTTATCAGGATTTCGACTGAAATGTTTTCTGGACGCTTACAAGGGTTACCATCAGATACAGATGGCGGAAGAAGACGAAGAAAAAACAGCCTTTTTTACAGGAAAGGGCGTATATTGTTACAAGAAGATGCCTTTCGGTCTGAAAAATGCAGATGCTACCTACCAACGGCTAGTGGACAAAGCCTTCCACAAGCAGATAGGTAGGAATCTCGAAGCGTACGTAGACGATATGGTTATCAAGAGTAGAACGGAGGAGGACATGCTCTCCGACATAAAGGAAACCTTCGACCAGCTTCGCGCCATCAACATGAAGTTAAATCCCAAGAAGTGTTCCTTCGGCGTGGAAGAAGGACAATTTTTGGGACATCTGATCACCAAGCAAGGTATTAAGGCCAACCCTTCGAAGGTTAAGGCCATCACAGACTTGCAGCCTCCTAAATCGCTCAAGGATGTGCAAAGTCTGAACGGAAAGCTAGCAGCCCTCAGCAGATTCTTGTCGAATGGTGCAGATAGATATTTTCCGTTCTTCAAGACACTCAAAGGATGCACGGATAAAAAGACGTTTCAGTGGAGTGCTGATTCAGAAGTTGCCTTTCAAAAGCTCAAGGAGTTCATGGCTATTCTACCTACACTTACCGCCCCAATCAAAGGCGAAGTGTTGTTTATGTACATTGCAGCCTCCTTCGAAAGCATCAATGCTGTATTATTGGCAGAGAGGGAAAAGAAGCAAATCCCTATCTACTTCGTTAGTAGGGTTCTACAGGGAGCTGAGCTAAATTATCCAGAGTTGGAGAAGTTAATCTTGGCTTTGGTTCATGCTGCGAGGCGCCTCCGAAGGTACTTCCAAGCTCATCCCATAACCATACTCACTGACAAGCCTATTAAGTAGATACTTTCGAAGCCAGAGAAATCTGGAAGGATAGCTAAGTGGGCTATCGAGCTAGGAGAACATGAAATTGAGTACAAGGGTATAAACTCGGTCAAAGGGCAAATATTGGCAGACTTCTTAGCCGAAACACCCTCCGAACCGAAGCAGGACACCAAAGTTGCTGAGAAAAAGCCTGCTAAAACGGTCGAAGGGTGGAAAATTTACACTGATTGAGCCTCCAGCTCTGACGGTTCTGGCGCATGTCTAATGCTTGTTGATCCTGAAGGGAAGGAGTATACTTATGCACTCCGTTTCGAATTCGATGCTTCTAACAATGAAGCGGAGTACGAAGCCTTGCTAGCAGGCCTCCGACTGGCTAAGGACATGGAGGTAGAAGACTTGGCTATTTTTGTTGATTCACAACTGGTGGCTAATCAGATAAAGGGCTCCTACGAAGCGAGACAACCTGTGATCAAGCAATACTTGGATAAGGCCAAAGAGATGCTCGAAGGGTTTACATCCTACAACATAGAGCATGTTCGCAGAAACCAAAACAAAAAAGCGGATGCACTTAGCAAACTGGCATCAATGGCATTTGCTCATTTAACTAAGGAGGTTCTGGTCGAAGTGTTGGCAGATAGGTCCATCGTCCGAAAGGAGGTGTCTGACGTAATACTGGAGGAAGATTCAAATTGGATGACTCCGATTAGAGAGTATCTAATAAGTGGTATACTTCCGGAGGATCAGAAGCTAGCTCGAAAGGTTTGCATAAAAGCACCACAATATAGAATCATGGGGAACTACCTATACCGAAGGTCCTTCTTGTCTCCATGGCTTCGTTGTGTAGGACCTAAGCAAGCCGCCAACATCATTCAAGAAGTGCATGAAGGATCTTGCGGGCTACACGCAGGACCCCGCTCCGTTGTTTCTAAGATCATGAGGATAGGATATTATTGGCCTTCGATGCACAGGGACGCAGTAGAAATCATCCAGAAGTGTGAAGCCTGTCAAGTCCACTCAAGAGTGCCAAGGCTACCAAAACAAGATATGACCTCCGTGACGTCCGCATAGCCTTTCAGCTAATGGGGGATAGACATCGTAGGCCCTCTACCAATTGCTCCAGGAGGAGTAAAGTTCTTGGTCGTAGCTATCGATTACTTCGCGAAATGGGTGGAAGCTAAGCCTTTAGCATCCATCACAGGAAGGCACATGGAAAAGTTTGTGTGGGAACACATTATTTGCCGATTCGGAGTACCCCATATCATCATCTCAGATAATGGGAAGCAGTTTGCCGAAGGAGTATTTCCAGTGTTTTGTAAAGGCCTGAACATAAAACAATCTTTCACATCCGTCTGCGATCCTCAAGGTAACGGGCAAGTGGAAGTTACTAACAGGGACATCATCCAGGGCATAGAGCGAAGGCTGGGATACAGTCACCACGGTTGGGTAGATGAGCTACCTTAAGTACTTTGGGCTCACAGAACGCACACAAAGTCAAGTCATGGGGAGACACCTTTTAGCTTGACATATGGCACAGAAGCTGTCATCTCTTCAGAAGTAAGTGTCGAAACAGAAAGGGTCATAAACTTCGAAGCAGCAGAAAACGAAGAAAGACTCCGTAGCAACCTAGACCTACTAGAAGAACGAAGGGAAATAGCCTCAATCAGGGAGGCTATCCATAAACAAAAGATTGAAAAGCACTACAACAGTAGGGTTTGGCCTTCGACCTTCAAGCTAGGAGAATACGTCTGATAACGCTACACGCGTCGTTCGGGGTCAAAGGAACTTCCTTTTCTTTGAGCAAGTTTTATAACACCCTAGGCAGTGAACCTAATCGTTGTAGTGTAGTATTAGGGTAAGCCACGGGTATTGATATCGTTCTCTAGGGGAATAGGAATGCTAGTGAGAAGTTACTACACTAAGGTTGGGTTGAGGAAGATTATTTTTTATCTTTTTTATGTTTTTTTAGAAAATGGAAAGGTACGAATCTCGGGGTTTGGATTTGGGGGTTGGTATTTCTACCGATTACTCTACTTATCTAATTATCTAATCTAAGGTGTATGTAGTCTATGTCTAATTATTGTGTGCTCGTATTTTATTACTCCTTAATTATCTCCTATTGATGGTTGAATTGTCACGTCCTTATTCTTAATCGCGTTGTGTGTCTAAAGTCGTAGGGTATGCGTTTATCCCTAACTCTTTGAACTTACCAAAGGGTCTCGTCTACAAAACCCTCTAGGGATTATAAACTCTAACTCTAAGGCCCTCTTTGGATGGTTTAGCCTACAACCGCTCTAAGTGCTATAGCCTAAGGTTCACAAAGATTAATCAAGCATTAATTACACAACGAATGACCTATCGCATTACTAGATCATTAATCAATTAAGATAAGAGACAACCAATCAATATTTAATAATTAAGTTTCATATTCCCTAAGCAAACACACAAGTAAATTAGCCGGACATGGAGAACATGCAAGCATACACACAAATAATTGAAGACATAATTGAATTAATGAAGTAAAACACTTATCTTGATGTAAGATAGGGTTTGGAACCCAAAAATACTGTACAAGACAGCCTTGGTTCGGTTTAGGTTTTTACTCCAAAAGACTACACACTAAAACTGAAAAATTTGGATTCTATATATAATATTACAATCGCAACGGCGTCACCTTATGCTTGTGACGCCGTCCTCTTCAGCTTCTGACGCCGTCTGGATCAAATCTAGGTCGTTTGAGTTGCGACGGCCTACTCTTTTAAAGCCTGAAACCGTCACTTGAAAATAAGAAATTTGGCTTTTGTGCCGTCACAAAATGCTCCGACGGCGTCGCAGTTAAGCAGTGACGCCGTCACCTTGTATTTCAGCAGCTTGAGTGTCTCGATTCTTGACTTTGGCCATTTTCTTCGTATATCCGCGCCTTTTCGTCCAAATAAGTGCCATTACAGCAATTTGCCTTCAAGAGACCTAAAAAGTGAAAAGGAACGATATTAAGTAATAACGGATACAAAAGTGATCAAATAAGGGCTTAAACGACCCCTCAAAAAGGTACATTTTAAAACCTTATCAAATATCCCTACACTTGGTATTTGCTTGTCCTCAAGCAAATGTGCTTTTAGCCAATTAATTTATAAGTTAGGGGTCATGAAGCATTGGTTTAAAACAGTCCACAACACATATAAGCCCCGCAAAAGTCATAACAAGCACGGAAATTACACACTAGCACCTCACATGGGGTGTTTGGATACTCACATCTCTCTAGGGTGTATATGAAATATAACAAGTTGGAAATGGAAGATAAACACTCATTAACCGGTCCTAGTACATAGATTACCATAGGCTTGAGAATAGATCAAACCTCCATCGCTTTGGCGTAAGCACCTAGGAAAGACTATCAAAGAGGTCTTTAAAGGGTTGTAATGTTAGGCTTACGGTAGGGAAACAAAGGGTTTGGTGGGATAGGCTATTTAGTGGTGGCAAGTCAAAAATCTCTATGTTACAAGCATACGAAGAATGGCGTTGCTAAGCCAAGACTCGACACTCTAAACTCTAGATAAGTGAAACAAACAAACATAAATTTAAAGGATAGATGTAGGATGGTAGCCCGTATATATATTTTTTTTTACACTCTATTTTTTTTTTCTTTTCTCTCTTTTTTTTTCAATTTTTTTTTTCATACACTTTTACTCTACCATCCTCTACGGTAACATCAAAATGATAGGGATTTATAGGCACATCCCTACACTTGAGTTTTTATTACTCTAACACTAATTTGACCCGAATTGAAAAGATCAAAACACTTGGGGTACGTTATTACGCAAATAAGGGAATTTAACGTTCCCTTCCAATCATTTCATAAACTTTAACTTTTTCCCATTAGTCCCAATCGTCCCAAAACTGTGTACAAAAGATATGACTCGACTTAGCAACTCATGCAAGCAACTAGATAATTGAACTTAGGGTTTAGGGTGATAACAATAATGCACTTTCAGTTAGTGCATATAAGGTAGGCTAAGGCGATTTGGGTGTATATTTGGGGGTGGGGTGTAAACAATGCTCTTCATTGATATTCTGGAAAAACCGAAACATCACGAGAACCGCGAAAAGGATAGGCTCTGAGGGGTTAATTAGGGGTATCGTGTACTAAAGATGAGTACAACGCAAAGGTGTGGGGGAATTACTCAACCGATGTGGAAGAAGTAATTATATTACGGGTATCAAACAAGGGTTATCCTAATGCCTCTTATCATTTAGTTATTCCTAACTACACAAGTGTAGTCTTACTAGCGATCTTGGAATGCATCACAAAACAAGTTCTAGAATCTAATATACTACCGGTTCACACTCTAAGCATTAAAGATGAATGCTTTAATTCCTACTAATCTAAGGGCGATCCTCACATTTTGGGTGGAATTTAGGTGGTAAAGGGTTTTTGTGCTAGTCATGTAACTTCCTATCCGTGAGACGCTTTTGTTAATACTAATGGCCCACTCCTATATGTCATGAAAAATTTTAAATTTGGTGCCAAAATTACCCTAACCGACATTTTCTCATGGTTTATTACACAAATACAGTTGGACAAAGCAAATAATCAAGGATAAGCATAGTTTCAAAGTTCCCGTTTTGTTTTCCCTCCCTACACTTAAACTGAACATTGTCCCCAATGTTCCCCGAAAGTATCAAAGTTATGATAATGGAAGGTAATTAAAAACAAAAGAAATTAGTTATCCCCTGATTAGCTCGGTAGGATCCGTGTAAAGTGGTGGTTAAATCCTTTCCAAGAAAAATGTATGCGTGAAAAGCTCCTTCCAATCTTTTGTTTCTTCTTCTTGATAAATAAAACCTGCACATTCGAAGAAAACAAACGAAACCTTCGCGTAAAATCGGCGGTAATAATATATATAAGACTCTACTAAACTAGGATATAATGCTTGTGGAATAGATGTTTACAGAATTTATGGAAAATTAAGACCTGGAAATTTCTAAAAATTTATAAGTAGCTCAGAAAACGAGAAAAAAGTAATCTGCTGTTTTTATTCCTTCCTGACGCCGTCAGGTTGCGATCCTGACAACTTCAGGTTATCCTGACAAAAACTGGTCTGCGATTTTCTGGAAAAAATTCTGGAAAATTTACATCTTTAGAATCTGGAAATATTTCTGCAAAACATACGAGGTTAAAAACAAAATAAATCATTTTTACAAATTCAAACATGAGAATAAACAATCAATAAAAGATATACAACACTAACAAGCAAACAATTAAGCATGGGTTGCCTCCCACGAAGCGCTTTTCTTTATTTAAGAGTCTTGTAGCTAGACACGTAGTCGTGCCCTTACGTACCGATATAAGTAAGCTTATCCTTAACAATGTCATAAGGATCAAACTTATCATTTAGGTTCCTAGTAGTACGTTCGGTTCGATATTCCTTTTCAAACTTCTCTCCATCGGGATCATAGATTGTTATCCTAATGTGCCACTCTCCATTACCATCACTAGGTGGTCTATTCCAATCCCACTTATGTTTAGGCTTTTCAATTTTCCACCTATTCATGACAAGGTTGACTGGCAAACTTCCTAGGAACTCAGTCATCTTCCTAAATACTAAGGCGTCCTCGAATGGGTTCACTTCCATGTCCCTAGCCATCTCTTTTTCATCGAAAGTTGCTTTACTAGCAAAGGTTTCATCTAAGTAGAAAGGTCGTTGGGGACCTATGAGGTTCTTATCTATCCAAGGTCCATATCTAGAGGGCGCTCTATCCAACCTAATCTCATGTGGGATTTCCTCTTCTTTGTAGTATGTATGCTTTTTGACATCGTAGATTGACCTAGCACTTCCCTCTCCTACCACTATCTTGGACATATTACAATCGATGATAGCACTAGCGGTAGCTAAGAATCCTCTTCCTACTAGTAATGGGCATGTCGGGTCCTTATTCATGTCTAACACATGAAAGTCGGCCAAAAGAGTCAACTCTCCTACGTGTACTACCATGTCTTTAATTATCCCCACCGGATATGCAACACTACCGTCCGCTAGACCTAAGATGGTTTCCGTTGGTTCTATCTTACCTAAGTTAAGGCTTCTATGGAGGGACAACGGAACAAGATTGATGCATGATCCTAAGTCGGCTAGAGCATCGAGAGGTTTGGAAGTTCCAAGCCTGCATAGAAGAGTAAATAGCCCGGGATCGTCAACTTTTTAGGTAGATTATTTCGCACAAAAGCGGACCCATGTTTTCCAAGTTTAAGTTCTAACTCATATTTTTCTTTTAAAGCATTATAATAAGGTGCATGAGCTAAGACTTCAAGAACCGGTTTTTCTTGATGGAGTTCCTTGTACTCCTCCTCTAGACTAGGTTTGGGTTCTTGGTTGACGGGTTTCTCAAGAGTAGGTTCTACCAATGGTGCAGGGCCTTGGTATCTCATTTTGGATGGCTTGGAACCCTTTTTGATAGCATTTACCGAGTGAACCGTTGGGTGTGAGGGGCATGGATGTGCACTCTCCCATGGTGAATATGAAGTCGACGAAATCGAATTCACTTTTGGGTTCTTTATAGTGTCACTTGGAAGTGCTCCAATTTCTCGTTCATTAAAAGCTTTTAAGAGAGCATCAAGCTTGTTTGTCATCTCGCCTTGTCTTCACTTAAAATCGGCTTCAAGCTTAGTCAATCGAGTTTCTTGAGATGACATGAATCTAGATGCAATTACCTCAAGATTAGCGGGGTTCCCGGTGTTTAGAGAATTGAACCTATTAGGTGGACTAGATGAGCTTTGGGGTGTGCTTGAGTTTTGGTTCCACTTAAGGTTAGGGTGATTTCTCCATGAGGGGTTGTAAGAGTTTCCTAAGTTGTTTTGTTCGGGCTTGAAAGTGTACCACTTCTCTCCCGCTCGGTCGGTACGCATGGAGGCGTAATCCGCAAAAGCTTGTTCGGGGAGTCTTGTGCAATCACGAGTGTCATGGGGACCACTACATAACTCACAAGGAAGAGTGATTTTATTCACTTGATGTGAAGACTTAGGATTTTCATAGGAACTCATTAGGAATTTAACTTGATCTTCAAGTTCGATCATCCTACGGTCGGAAGATTGCGAGTCAATGGGAGGCAAGGAGATTGCCTTAACGGTTTTGGGTAACTCACGGGGGTCATTCTAACTTTCGTTGTCATAGAGAGCAAGGTCCTCTATTATACCCCATGATTCTTCCGCGGTGAGATCACTAAGTTTTCCACCGGCCGCTTGGTCAATGGATCGCTTTGTGGGGAAGTTGACATGATCATAAAAGATTTGGACTTGAAGCCAAAGATCAATGCCGTGATGAGGGACTTTATGAAGTAAGTCCTTGAATCGAGTCCATGCTTTGCAGAGAGACTCACCTTGACGTTGTTGGAACATCAAGATGTCATTCCTAAGTTCAGTGGTTCTCCCCGGTGGTAAAAATTGAGCAAGGAAGCGAGAGGTGAGATCATTACAACTTGAGATGGAGCCGGCGGGAAGTCGCTCAAGCCAATTACTAGCTTGGTTCCGTAGAGAGAATTGGAAGAGACGCAGGCGCGTGGTCTCCCGAGTAGTAGCATCAAGGTCGATAGAATCGAAAATTTTAAGGAAATCCCTTAGATGCTGATTTGGATCTTCGGAACGAAGTCCATGGAATGCACATCCGTTTTGCACCAACCGGATGGTGTCTCGCAGGGCCGTAGTTTGGGCTTGGTCGGGAAGCTCAATGGTGTTCCTATAGCCTAGGTGGCTTGGTCTCGAGTATTCACCAAGAGTACGGGCTCTTGGCGGGTCATTTGGTGGTAGGTTGATGAATGGTGGTTGGTTATCACCTTCCATGATGAAAAGTGATGGGGTTACGAACAAAGGTCACGAAGAAGGGGGATAGACTACGAGAAAGATAAAAATTGAGAAAAATTTACTTGATAGGAATCAAGCAAAGAAACCTAAACGAGGTGGACTACTAACTAGCTATTCTATTCCCCGGCAGCGGCGCCAAAAACTTGATAACGCTACACGCGTCGTTCGGGGTCAAAGGAACTTCCTTTTCTTCGAGCAAGTTTTATAACACCCTAGGCAGTGAACCTAATCGTTGTAGTGTAGTATTATGGTAAGCCACGGGTATTGATATCGTTCTCTAGGGGAATAGGAATGCTAGTGAGAAGTTACTACGCTAAGGTTGGGGTTGAGGAAGATTATTTTTTATCTTTTTTATGTTTTTTTAGAAAATGGAAAGGTACGAATCTCGGGGTTTGGATTTGGGGGTTGGTATTTCTACCGATTACTTTACTTATCTAATTATCTAATCTAAGGTGTATGTAGTCTATGTCTAATTATTGTGTGCTCGTATGATAGTTTAAAGATGTGTTCACTTAGGTTTTATTACTCCTTAATTATCTCCTATTGATGGTTGAATTGTCACGTCCTTATTCTTAATCGCGTTGTGTGTCTAAAGTCGTAGGGTATGCGTTTATCCCTAACTCTTTGAACTTACCAAAGGGTCTCATCTACAAAACCCTCTACGGATTATAAACTCTAACTCTAAGGCCCTCTTTGGATGGTTTAGCCTACAACCGCTCTAAGTGCTATAGCCTAAGGTTCACAAAGATTAATCAAGCATTAATTACACAACGAATGACCTATCGCATTACTAGATCATTAATCAATTAAGATAAGAGACAACCAATCAATATTTAATAATTAAGTTTCATATTCCCTAAGCAAACACACAAGTAAATTAGCCGGACATGGAGAACATGCAAGCATACACACAAATAATTGAAGACATAATTGAATTAATGAAGTAAAACACTTATCTTGATGTAAGATAGGGTTTGGAACCCTAAAATATTGTACAAGACAGCCTTGGTTCGGTTTAGGTTTTTACTCCAAAAGACTACACACTAAAACTGAAAAATTCGGATTCTATATATAATATTACAATCGCGACGGCGTCACCTTATGCTTGTGACGCCGTCCTCTTCAGCTTCTGACGCCGTCTGGATCAAATCTAGGCCGTCTGAGTTGCGACGGCCTACTCTTTTAAAGGCTGACACCGTCACTTGAAAATAATAAATTTGGCTTCTGTGCCGTCACAAAATGCTCCGACGGCGTCGCAGTTAAGCAGTGACGCCGTCACCTTGTATTTCAGCAGCTTGAGTGTCTCGATTCTTGACTTTGGCCATTTTCTTCGTATATCCGCGCCTTTTCGTCCAAATAAGTGCCATTACAGCAATTTGCCTTCAAGAGACCTAAAAAGTGAAAAGGAACGATATTAAGTAATAACGGATACAAAAGTGATCAAATAAGGGCTTAAACGACCCCTCAAAAAGGTACATTTTAAAACCTTATCAACGTCCTCCGACGCAAGAGTGCAAGTAAAGCTGAGTACCAGGGTAAACTAGGGCCTACATGGGACGGACCCTACGTTGTTAAGGAAGCATATGGCAACGGAGCCTACAAGCTGGAAACCCTCGACGGAGACGCTATTGATAGAACTTGGAATGGCACTACCCTTCGTAAGTTTTACGTATAAAACTTACAATGTCCAAGGACATTTTTTTTTTAATTTGTTTTCAATCAATGTATTTGCATTCTTCTCACTTGGGGAAAGAAGCATTAATGGTAGGCGTCTAGTGTTCATTTCCTTAAAATGATGTAATCCTCCCTACCCACTTAATGATATAACGCATTTCCCTCAAATCTCTTGTTTCGTTCAATACAACAAAGATTTGTCCACCAAGTCGCTTTTATAAGTTTCAATGTCGAAGGGATGTACAAAGACTAACAATAAGTCTTGCTCATATGCATAAAATCCATCTCAACTTCACATTAACTTTCCTATATGGCCTTAAGGTATTTTAAGCCTTTCGCTGCCCAAAGGATCAAGATGGAGTGGGTCGCAACCCTCTGTCAGCAATCAAACTATACAATTGCTATATTCTTGGTGAAGTAATTACACACAATGAGGCTATGTATCTACCATACGCCTTAGGTTGTAACAATTTTACGTGCAAATGAAATGTAAAGAGAAGAATCACAAATAGCAAAATACAGGCCCTAGTGGCCTTGATGTAGATATTAATTTATGACTAGTTTCACTAGTCTAAACGTACATGCCGTAGCCTTAACGATCAAACAAACAAACTATTGTCTTAGGCCAAAGCCTTTACCACACACATCAAATGTAAATTGTTTCATCAGGCATATAGCATGGAAAGAGACACAGACAAATTGTTTGAAAACAGGGTACATACCACCCTGAGGGATCAAATTACTACCACATGGTAGCCTTCATCAAACATTGGAATGGGTCGGATCAGCAGAACCTGGGGATGGAACCTTGGGAGATGGTGTCTTCTTCGAAGAGGAGGCAGGCTGGACTTTCCTTGGCTTCTTGGAGGCCTCTGGGTACTTCGTCGCTTCGGCAAGGAAGGAGAACTCTGAAGCAGTTAAGGCATTTCCAGCATCATCATATTCCTGCTCATGAGTTGCCCTGTAGTATGGAACATTTTCCAGCTTCACTGGTTTCCCTGTCTCAGCTATCTCCTCCAAAGTGGTACTCTTGCCATGAAATATGGCTGCATTCACCAGATTCCTAATCACAATCCCCACATCATCACTATGGTACAGTTCCATGGCGATGTAGGGGATGACCTTGGTTACCAAATCCACCCTATCTTTCTTGAGCATCTTTAACCGAAGGTTTAACCCATCTACCTTTTCCCTGAGCTTGATCTCCTGGTCAACCAGCTTAGCCCTCTCTTCTTCAAGGCCTTCACACTTGGATGTAAGAACGGATATTTGCTCTTTGTAGCCTATGACCTTCGCGCCTTCGAGAGATAGCTTGTTGCATTCAGCTTGGATTGCAGCTTTGAGATCTTGAACCAAGGGGTTCTTGTCAAAGTCCTCCATAGCTTCTTCACACTTTCTCTGCAGGTTTGCATACTTCTTGTCCCTAGCCTTCTCCCTGGGAAGCATGACATCCATCTATTCCCTAGCTTTGGTGACAGCACGAAGAAGCTCCCTAGTCCTGGTGTTGAGTTGATTATCCAACATACATTGTCTGACATAGCTCTTGTCATGAAGATCACATAGCCTTTCCATGGACATGTTATCCATCACCCCCTTCCAACTGGATGGGGTCACACGCTCCACAAGCAAATGACAAGCTAGGGGTGACGGAAGCTCCTTCGTATCAGGGAGTCCTGCAGCATAAATAAACTTGTTAATATATTATTACTTGCATCTAATCCTTTGTAACAGGAAAGAAATCTTACCGTGGATATCATCTGTGTTGGGCCCCTCGATGGCTGGAAACACCACAGCCTTACCCTGGGCACTCTTCTGCCGGGTAGTTCGAGAGGGAGGAGTGGGCAGGATAAGCTTCCTCTTTGATGCAGACTTTGCAGCCTTCGCGCTCGTACCCTTCCTGCTTCGGACTCTCTCACCAATGCCGGAGGGCCTACGATAGCTAACTGTTCTTCTGAGACAGGTTCATCAGAGTCTGCCACATTCTCCACTAGCTGGTCTTCAACATCTATAGGCTCTTTCGAAGGAGGAGCAGATGACACAGGTTCGATGGGCTGAGCATCAACATCATTGTTATTCACAGACACTGACGGAGAGCCCACACCATACCTAGTTTCTTGGGGATCCTTCGGGATAAAGCTTACTTCCTTCGCACCACCAGCAACAACAAAATTCCTCAATGACATTTCTGCAAAAAAAGGAGAAAAAAAGATGAATATCTGAAAGATAAGTTCCTATATCTTATTTTAATTAAAAATTTACATACTTTCTCCACAACATATAATCTCAGGATGCAATGGAGATCCCTCCCAGCTTCCAGCAAGACCAGCCATAAAAATAATTGGCTCATGGAATGTTTGACAATCAGCTGGATGACAAGCCAAACGCTGATACAAAGGATTCCTCCTCACAGTATAGGGCAAGGGATCATTAAACCTATTTTCATCATATTGAAATTCTGGGTTTAGCAAAGCAGGTAATTGTGGAGGAACAATGGTATTTTGGATATAAAAGAACTTTCCCTTCCAATTCCTGATGTTCGTAAAAGGCCTATCAATGAGAATGGGCACATCCCTTTCACCCCTTTTTGCCAATGTTAACCAGTATCCTCCAGGGTACAAGTTCAAGAATCCTCTAAGCACAATCAATGATGGTTCATACCCATAGGCTTTACACATTACGATGTATGTTGTGAGCTTGGCTAGGCCAAAAGGGTTAAACCTAGATATGTGTACTTCGTAGTACTGAAGGAGTTCTAAAATCAAAGGGTGCGAGGGTATCCTAAGGTTAGAGGTGGTGAATGCATGGGTGTATAAGCCTACATAGTTCTCTGGGGCATCAAAAATACCATGATTTTTGCTAGGTAACATGATTTTATATTCTTTGGGAATAGGATAATCAGTAAGGAACGCTTTAAGCTCCTCCCTAGTCAAGGTGCAACCTTGTTGTTTGATTACAAACTTCTTATTGGTAGACATGATCCTTCTAATCGACAAAAAAGTATTGAAAACGTAGCGTATACGAAGGAATACTTTACCTGTTGCTCGAAAGCTTGCTCGAAAGGAGATTTAGTAGGTGAAAATTTGGGCGTGAGATAAAATTGTGTTAGGGTTTTACTGTTTTTGATTTTAAATACCCTCACACATGTTAAATCTCAGCCCTACACGTGTCCTAAGATATCCCCTAACCTCCGGATTTCAAATCCTTTTTAAATTTTGAAGAGACGTTTTGATTTTACCGAGGAAAGGGTGGTTAGGAAAAGTACATGCATTAATTACGGGTCAATAGTTGCTAGACTTTTCATCTTCGTTCATTTTTGTGACGGAGGGGAGGTTTCGTACCTATTTCTGAGTCGTAAGCAATATTTCTAGTTCTTACATATCACTTTCGACTGGGGGGCTTGATGACGTACCCTCCGATCAGGTCGAAGGACACCCCTTCGACCTCAGTTGAATTTGTATTACGAAGACCCAAGTCTTTCTTCATAAGCCATTGGTGGCGTAAAATCATTCATCATTGATATGGTTACCAGTTGGGAATTCGCCAGCCGAAGGCCTATGCCCTTCGGAGTCTTCTCTTGAAGGCACCAAGACAAAGGAGAACCTTGACTTGGTTTTCCCCCACGTTCTCACTATCTCCTTAGCTTCCCCGCCAAGACAGAGAGAGTGGGGATGAAGCCCTAGCGGTTACCACAAATCATGGGACGCCCCCATGATTTCCGAAACGTGTGCTAACACTCTCCAAGCTTATTTCTTCATCTATAAATAGGTTGGACGAGTCATTTCAATGGTATGTTCACTCAACACAGTATTTCACATACTTCATATTACTTACAACACATATCACATACTTACTCTCACGTCGGAGGTGGTTCGCAGGGTCCAACCCCTGCGCAATCACTTAACGAAGTGTCTATTATTTCTTATTGCAGATTGGCTACAAGTTTGGCGCAAGCATATCACCCCTCATACCCTTCGATCACCATCGAAGGCCTGGTCGTACGAATTATTGTACAATCAAGACCCTTATTTTGTTGTGATAGGGTTGAAAAAATTTCGGAGGAAGAAGTTGTAATGTTGGAAAAGGAATTTCTGGAAAAAGAGGTATGGGAGGCGATTCACGGTTGTGGTGGAGATAAAGCCCTGGGACCAGACGGTTTTAATTTTAATTTCATTAAGAAGTTTTGGGAAGTCTTAAAAGAAGATTTGATGCTTGCGGTTAAATGGTACTGGGATAGAATGGAGATTTCGAGGGGGTGTAATGCATCCTTCATAACCATTATTCCAAAGGTTGCGGATCCTATCGGTTTGGGGGATTTTAGACCTATTAGTCTCATTGGATGCTATTATAAGATTATAGCAAAGATTCTTGCAGAGAGAGTTAAAAAAGTGATAGGAACAGTAGTAGGTGCCGTCCAAAATGCTTTTATTAAGGGTAGATATATTCTAGATGGTATCTTAATTGCAAATGAATCTGTTGAATATTTGAAGAAAAAAGGCGAAAAAGGTCTTATTTTTAAAGTCGACTTTGAGAAAGCATATGATAGCATTAATTGGAGGTTTTTATTAGATATAATGAAAAATATAGGGTTTGGGATGAAATGGTGCAAGTGGGTGGAGAGTTGTTTACGCTCTTCTACTATGTCAATTCTTGTTAAAGGGTCTTCGACGGAAGAATTTAGTTTAGGAGGAGGAGTTAGACAAGGTGATCCGTTATCTCCGTTTCTCTTTATTCTGGCGGCGGAAGGTTTAAATGCTATTGTTAATGAAGCGGTCGAAAATGGTATTTTTAGGGGGGTCTGTATCGGGAATGATAGAGTGGTGGTGTCTCATCTTCAATATGCGGATGACACTATTTTCTTCGGCGAATGGACCAAAGAGAATGCAAGGTCATTGATGTGTATTCTTAAATGTTTTGAAGAAGTTTCTGGGTTAAAGGTAAACTATAATAAAAGTAAATTATATGGTGTAGGGGTGAACAATAGAGAAATTGGTGAAATGGCTAGATGGATGAGATGCGGGGTAGGGGATTTTCCTTTCACTTACTTGGGGTTACCAATCGGTGAAAACATGAGACGGGTTAGTGCATGGGATCCTATCTTAGATAAATTCAAGAAGCGTCTAGCGGATTGGAAGACTAAAACGATGTCTTTTGGGGGTCGATTAACATTGGTTAAATCGGTTCTAGGTACCTTGCCTTTGTATTATTTTTCGATGTTCCGTGTGCCTTCGAGTGTGATTAAAAATCTTGAGAGTACTCGGAAAAAATTCTTTTGGGGAGGGGTGGCGGGTGAGGGTAAAAAAATATCATGGGTAAAATGGGACATGTTACTAGGCTCACACATTGATGGGGGTTAAATATTGGGTCTTTACGGGCAAAAAATTGGGCTCTTTTGGGGAAATGGTGGTGGCGTTTCAAGAGTGAAGGGGGGACTTTATGGGTAAAGGTTATTTAGAGCATCTATGGTGATAGTGGAGGTCTTGGGGTTGTTAGGGGGGTAGGAGGGGGGACGTTAAGCGTGGTGGGGTGTGGCGTGAGATTATTAAGATAGGTGAGGAATTGGGGGAGTTAGGCTTAGAGTTCTTTTCCTCATTTGTCGCAAATGTGGGGAATGGTAGAGATATAGGGTTTTGGGTAGATAAGTGGGTGGGCGATTCGAAATTATGCGATAGGTTCCCTAGATTGTATCATCTAGATAGGAGAAAGGATGGTAGGGTGGCGGAAAAAGGGAAATGGGTGGCAATGGGAATGGGATTGGGTTAGAAATTTAAGAGGAAGGGTTTGCAAGGAGTTCGAAGATTTACTCATTATATTACAAAATATTGTCGTTTCTAATGATTGTAGGGACAAATGGAGTTGGTCGCTTCAAGAGGGTGGACAATTTACGGTCAAAGCTCTAACAAAAATGGTGGAGGAGAGAATGCTCAGGTTCGAAAGTGATGGTCAAGAGACTTTATGGAATAAATGGCTTCCTAAAAAGGTCAACATATTCATTTGGAGAGCCTTAAAAGGTAGGATCCCGGTTCGTATGGAGCTCGACAAAAGAGGCATTGATTTGGATTCTAGTCTTTGTCCCTGTTGCGATTGTGCGGTTGAATCATGTAATCATAGTTTAGTTTTGTGTAACTTTGCTATGAATGTTTGGGAAAAGGTTTATAGATGGTGGAAGGTTGGTGATGTCAACGATTTTTCGATTGGTGAATTATTTTCTTCGAATGGGAATGTTGATATCCCTAACCATGCCATCTGTTTATGGCAAGCGGTTAGATGGACATCCGGTTATTATATTTGGAAAGAGAGAAATATTCGTATCTTCAAAGGAAAAGTCTCAAGTATAAATAAAATTGTTCAAGATATTCAATTAAAGAGCTATGAATGGATTACGAGAAGATCGAAAAAGAAATTCGAGATGGATTAGCAACAATGGCTGTTTAATCCTATAAAATGTGGTTTAGATCACAACACCAATTAATCGGGTATGCAGTTTCTGTGGTCTGCTGCAGCGGGTTTCGGTTGCAGTACCTGTGTTTGGTCGAGTTTGTTTCACTCCAACTTTTGGTTTTGCTTCGGCTACAGTGGGTTCTTTTGTTTCTGTCACATGGATATGTTTCAGATGGCAATTGGGGTCTGCAGTTTGAAGTTGTATGCTCAGTTGGGTCATCCTTCTGTTTGCAAGGTCATCCTTCTGTTTGCAGTGCTTATTTCATTCTCTGCTGCAACATGTATCGGTCCTTCTTTTTGCAGGGCATTATGTTGCTTCTTTAAATCTCTGCTGCAACATCTATGGGTGTGGTCTGCATCTTTTCTGGTCTGTGGGAAGTGCATCTGATCTGGTGTCTGCACTTTCAACTCTTGCTGCAAATGTGACTGTTTATGCATCTACTGTTTGGTTCTACAATTTGGTTGGTCCATGGTTCATAGGAGATATTAATTTCTTTGTGGGACATGGTCATTTATGGTATAGTATTTTTACAATGGGTTTACTATTGCAATGGCTAAATGTAAAAGTCAGTGTGCATGTAATAGTCTTGTGAAAGTTGTAGAATAGCTTTATTTGGCTTGTATTTTGTTTCCTTCGGGTCCCTTCATTCTTAAATTATCTTGTTTAGCAATAGAGGGATGCCTTGTATTGTATCTGATGAGTGATTATTCACTCATCGTTTTTACCCACCTAAGACCTCAAAAGCAACTAAAAACACCCAAATACGATCAAAATATGTCAAAAATATCCTCGGAGTGTGTTTTATGTATTGCAGGTACAAAAGGATTGAAAACAGAGCGAAAACGGACAAAAATCGAGCCAAGATCAGAAAAGTGCTGAGAAGCCGGTGCCGGGATGTGATTTTCTACGATCATTGATAAATTGAAGACCCGGACACGTTTTTAGAGTGGGTTTGGGAAAACCGTCTTAAAACCTAACCAAGAACCCAAATTACCCTTCACCGAAACCCAAATGACCATTTTGCCCGTCAAAACCAAAAATCCAAAAAAATCTTATTTCATCCTTAATAACCATTTTTTGTTAAAACTCATTTTTATTTAAAACAATTTTTAGTCTTAAAAAAAAAAAAAAAAAAAAAAAAAAAAAAAAAAAAAAAAAAAAACGTTTTTCTTTTACCCGGTTCCTCTTTTCCCTCATTTCTTCTTCTTCTACCTGCTTTTCACAAAAACCCACATAAATCCTTTCCCTAGAAATAAAAAAATACCACCCTTTTTTTTCCCTGTTCCTCTTTTACCCAGCATCACCCAACCCCAGGAACACTCAACCTCCCATCACCCTCTTTACCCAGTTAACCCCAACTCCCAAACCCACTATCACTCTTTCCCTCTTTCCATGACCATCCAAGCTGGCAATCCAAGCTCAAAAAGCCCTCATAAACGGCTCAGATTTGTTCTTAATTGTATCTACTTAATGGATGGCTCGGATCATCTCAAGAAATCACAAAGTAAAGCTTGGTTGTTTTGCCTCACTGAAGAAACACAAGTCCTCAAGATTGAAGACTTAGCTTTTAGTATAAATAGCTTATCATTGTAGCCTTCAAAGGCACCCCTAGTCTTAAGTTTTAACTCAGTTTTCAGTCTTTTAAATTCAAATTGTAGTTTGTTTTCTCATTAATGAAAAGTCCTTTTTTTTATCAATTCTGTTTCACTAGCATTTGATTTATCTTAGTTGTTTAATGTTTTGTTTCAAGGTCCTATGTTAGTTTACCATTTCAAGTTTAGCGAAGAAAACCAAAATCAGTTTCTGAAAAGTAGTTTTTTCTCAAAATCCATTCTCTTCAGGGGTGTTTGTTTTAAGCTACTAGGTGGTCAAAATCATGTTTTCACCCATTTGACTTATCAAGTCAAAGTTCTTTTATCAATTATGGGTTAGTGGGAAATGATTTTATAAAATTTGTACAAGTTTAGATAAAATAAAAATCTGTTTTCTGTCTTTCTGCACTTGCACAGGACAGCCGCTGTGCTGCTGTTCATGAGCTCATTTTTTTCAGCTTAATTGATGTCTAAAATTGGCAAATGTTGTTTTTATTCAGTCCTTGTATTCCCCACATAATCTAGTTTCAGTTGCAAGCTTTAGTATCATCTAGCATAGTTAAAAATTGAAGTTAAAATCTGTTTTTTTTTTACTGTTTTTCTGTTTCAGCAATTAAGCCGAAATCAGCATATTAGCAGCTTATTTTTAAACTGTTGTAAAGCTTTTCCAACCCCCAAATCGGTTTTATTTAATCTTGGCCATGCTAACTTTTGTTTTCTGAAGCTGTCTCAACCTTGGAAGGCTTTTGGTGGTCTAAAAATAAGCCCCAACAGGCCACTTAAGGATGTTTGCAGCCTAAGTTAAGCATCACAGGTCACTTTTCTTTCATTAATAGCTTAGTTAGGATTTAATTTACTAGTAGTATAATGGATGTAGGCTTAGTTTAAGTACTAACTTATTAGAGTTTATCATAGTAGTTTAGAGCTTATTTTTCAAATTTCTTCATTAGCTTAGGATTTCCTTATGCCTACTGATGTCCCCACTTAGTTTGCTTAATGGTAGCTTATTTTTTGTATATGCTCACTGGTTGTAACTACTCATTGCTTGATCACCTTAATTGATTAGTGCTTAAAAATCTGCTAAGAAGTGATTAAGGGATGTTTGGTTGGTTGTTTAAGAAAGGTGTTTGTATGTGATTGATGAAAGAGTTTGCATACAGCTCGTTTTAGCCTTTCTCAGAAAAGAGTTTTTACAAAAGTTCTTATATTGGTTGTATCTTCAAGCGTTTAAAGAAAGAAAAAAAAAAAGGGTTTTCAAAAAACAAGCAAGAGGTAGGATTCGAACACCTGACCTCTTGCCTGCGAAAGCACTAAGACAGCACCACACAACCAACTGGCATTGGGACCTCCTTTGTTCCTTTCTTGCGCAATTAAACCTTTAACTAGTCTTTAGCAGTTTTAGCATTAAGCCTTTCTTAGCTTATTCAACAGCTTATTTCCAAAGTATAGAACTGTTTTCTTAATTTTGTTAAGTCAAGCATCAACAAAAGTACTTGCTGTGATTTTTCACATTTTTCTAAAATAGTTTAGTATTTTTAGTTAATTAATTAGATTAAATTAGTTTTTAATTCGTAGTAATTATTTTAAAAGTCGAAAAAATTCTCGGCTTTTTTCTAAAATTATTTTTTGTCAAATAGAACGTAGAAAAATTATTTTCACACCCGTAGCCCCTAAATTGCAAAACTTTTACGTTTATGGCTCGGGTGGTTCCCGGTTCTTGCGTTTTTTAGTTTTAGCACCCTAGGACTTAGTTTAGCCTCGTTTTACCATTTCTTAGGCTTAGTAGTAGTTAATTTGTAGTTTATTAGGGTTCCCTTGCCTTAATTACTTTCCCGTTAGTTAATTCGTAGAAAACGTAATTCAAATCATCAAATCATTAAAACCAATTCAAGTTATAAATCACAAAACTCAACGAATCCTTCCATTCACACCTCGTTGGGACACGACCCGGAAAATCACTTTTCCGGTATCACTTTTATCACACCCGTAAGGTTTGGTACGTTAACCTTTTTCCTAAAAGGTTAATTTGCCGAATTTTACGGTTAATTTGATATATATTGATATTGTGTTTATTTCACCACACTCACAACAACGAATCAGTATCTTATGTTTTTTTTGAAGTTTTATATATATTGTTGCCTTTAAAAAAAACAAATACTTAAATATGATAATATAAGTTTATTATGTTGCATATTAGGTGGCGAGTATCAGTACATATCGACCAAAATTAAAAGCACCGAATAATTATACTTTCAAAATTATGGTTAAAATTTTTGTTTATGAAATGGAGATGTTTATTAGATGAAACTTTTGACTTATAAATAGTCAATGAATGAAAGTATATGGATTTGAAGTATAACATTTAAACAATTTATAAACAGTATATATGGATTAGTAATTTCACAATTTTTACTTTAGCATAGTGTTTTGTATATTGTAATTAAAGTGATAATGAAAATAATTATTTCGAGGAAATGAAAAAAATCTTGTTTGTTTACAGTTATATAATGTAATTATTCATTACAAGTAATGAACCATTACACTAAGGTCTGTTTGGTTAGACGTAATGGACTGATTAAGGAATGTAATCGACGATGGAATGGAATGGAATGAACATAGTAATTGAATGAGTCATTACTGTTCCATTGACCTATTTGGTTGTCATGTTGGAATGGAGTATATCGTTTACATATGTTGTTTGGTACAATGCAATAGATGTTAGAAAGGAATGAAAGAAATGAAATATGGCAAAATGTGATTACATGTCGTAATGGAATGAGAAAAAACTAGGAGGTGGCTATGTAATGAAATTAGTGGTTATTGTCGTAATGGAATGAATCAATGAATAAACCATTCCATTACAAGATTTAAAACAAACAACAATTTTTCATTTCACTGTCATAATCTATTCCATTACAACCTTTATTCATGCATACCAAACGCTACGTAAATTTATTCTTTAGGGGCCTTCTCATTTTTTTCATTACATTTTGTAATTACATAAAAATCTATCATTAACTAACCACATTAAATAAACTTCCTATCATCAATGAGAATTTTAGTCTTTTTCTTTTCGATTACATTTCGTCCTATTATACAAACCAAACATGATAAAAAAAACGGTAATAAATTATTACATTACATCACTTATTCCATTATGTCGTTTTTCATTCATTTGACATTTTATTCCGTTCTACCAAACAAACCTTAAAAGTTTTTAAGTAAATGTGTTTTCTCTTTTAATTAGGGATGAGCACGGTACCGGTCCCGTACCGATTAGTGGTACCGATTTTTTCCCGAGCATAAATTAGTGGTACCGGTACCGTACCGAACAGGATTCGGATACCGGTACCGGTATCGGGAAATCGGGTTTTCCCCGCTTTTTTTCAGGAATTTCCCGATTTGGTACCGGTCTCGTACCGAATTAATGGTCCTGATTTTTTTCACCTTATTTCATAGTCCCGGTACCGTACCGTATTTCAAAAATCGATACCGTTTCGATACGGTACCGGTACGGTTCCAGTTTGGTTCCGGGATTCGGTTCGAAATGCTCATCCCTACTTTTTATATAGTAGAGATATATCTGAATCACAAGCTAAACAATCTATAATTAAAACCCAAATAATTTCAAAGTTTACGTTAATACACTCGGAAAAACTTAACCATTGTATCCCAAAAAAGCAAGAATAAAATATAATCAAACGCAATGTCTTTTCATGGCGTTTGACAAGAGATAGGTTGCCAACCCTTTTCAATCTCGACTTATGCGACATTAATATGGATTCAATGAGATGCCCGGTATGTGATGAGCCCATTGAAACATCTCAACACTTGTTTGTGGAATGTACTGTCGCCTCCTCTTTGTGGTCAATGGTAGCAACTTGGTGGGGTTTCGTGGACTTCTTTAAAGTTCTTGGAGACGATCCAATGGGGTGACTCGGTTACTTACGACAAGCCCATCAAAGCTTGTTTTGACATAGTGATTCAAACTATGTTACGGACCATATGAAATTATAGGAATAAGCTTTACTTCGACTTAAAGCCAACCTATAAGCATATTTTACAAGATGAGATCAAAATCCTATCTCATTCTTGGATCCTTAATGAGAATAGAAAACTCAATTTTTAACATGGATTGATTGAAGCAATGATCCTAAAATGGCTTGTAACACTTTCTTGTAACTTGTTTTTTGTAAACCATCTTTTAGCATTTCTTTTTGAACAGTGAACTTCAATAGAAACAGCGATTTTTTTAATACACAGCGTTGTTCCAGAAAAAATAAAAAATAAAATATACAGTATATACTTTTATGTTTGTTGAAAACACATATGTATCCTAGATAATATTTTATTCATTACGTGTAAATGGATGGCATGGTTTAACCATATATGCATATAAGTTATCCTTTATGAGTTACGTACGTAACTTACCAAATCTAATATTGTTTGGTTCATGATTATTTGTATCTGAATCTGAATCGCAATCGCACATCAGAATCTGAATCTGAGGCGTAAATATCTGAATCTGACGGCATCTGAACGAGAAAAAAACTCATGTTTGAACCGCACATTTGCTTGCTCGTACTATTTTTTTTTTGTGTCAGCAAAGAGGCAACAAGAGGCATTCAGACATTCCTCTCAAGTCTAGACCATTAAGATCTTACTGCCTCTGAACGCGTCTGAACGAAAAAAAAAAAAAAAAAAAAAAAAAAAAAAAAAAAAAAAAAAAACGATCTGAACGACTAAAATATCTGACCGCGTCTGAACGGTTCAGATTAAGAGGCTGTTAAGAGCCTCTTTATGAAAAACAAACACCACCTAAATCTAATATTGTTTGGTTAATTATTAATACTAGGTAGTAATCAAAGAGCTTTTGTTTTAATGGTATTTCATGTGTGAAAGTGTTTATAAATAAAATTGTTGTTTTTTCATTATGAAATTGATTTGTGATATATATAGAGTTGTTTTTAACATGTTTCTTCACGCGCATGTTATGTTTATTAAGTACGAACATTACTTTTATATTAAAAAATGCATTTAAATCTTTTTTAATATAGTTTAAAGTTACACTAATTAAATGTAAATTTGAATCTAATAATCTTTAACCTTATTTTTTTTTATAGAGTAAATTGCAAAAATCGTCCTTGTGGTTTGGTTAAATTGTACGTTTCGTCCTTGTGGTTCATTAAGTGCAAAAATCGTCCGGATTTGGCACTGTTACGTTCACTTTTGGTCCTTCATCATTGCAAAAACCGTCCTTGTGGTTTGCCAAATTTCACTGTTGAAGGACCAAAAGTGAACGTAACAGTTCAAAATAAGGACGATATTTGCACTTATTGATTTACAAGGACGAAACATGCAATTTAACCAAACCACAAGGACGATTTTTTCAATTTACTCTTTTTTATAAAACTCAAACATGTATGCTCGAGGCATAGTTTAAAAAATCTCATATATATCACATGAGATAATTAGTTGCCGTAAGAAAAAATATTAATAAATATCAGAATCTTTATATGGCCTATGGGTATCGAGGGTTTGAATTCAGATACCTCAAATGACTCAAAGGTACAAGTTGATTTATCTTGTATGTCACAAAAATTTTTATTTCTCATAATGAACCAGGGCAAAAGTCGTCTGGGTAGGTCGGTACGACTCCTATACAATTACGACATGTGTCAAAAATAAGTACATAAATTGACATGTGTCATAATTTGTAAGAGTCGTTTCACACCTATCCAGTACGACTTTCACCCTAAAACATTATTTATTTACTTTTACTTTTTTCTTAAACATATAGAGTAATCCCAGTTATACATTTGAGGCATTTAGAAAATTACCTCTTGTGACGAGTGGTTATTAAATTGCGCTTGTTCTTTTATTTATTTATTTATCCATTTATGTTTGTGTGTGTATTTTGACTTGGCTAGATTGGTGGGTTCTATAATATTCAAGTTTCACTTTAAATAATTTTGTTTGTATTGTATAATACTTGATAAAAATTATATCAATAATAATACATTTAAAACTCAATCCATTCATATATTTTGCATCAAGTATCATAAAACATAAACTAAAATATTTAAGATTAAAGTTGAACAAAAAAAACTGCGATTGATAATATGTCTTTTTGTGTATCACTCATTTTTTTCAATTAACATAATAATTAAAAAAAAACCCACGTTTATAATTGATGCAGGTTTTACTGACCAGGTCTTAATATTTATAGTGTCTCGTTATACCTATGGTCTACCCTAATGCACTAACGGGCAGTGTACCCGGTCGTGTGTAGTGTAGTAAATGGTAAAGCCGAGGTCGTCCCAAGAGCTATGTGTGTCGGATAATTACTAAGTCTAATTGTCACAGAATATTAATGGTTTGAAAGGGTTTTAATTAATTAAACTACTAATGCAGAATATAAAAGCAAATAAATGGTAGAAGGGAAATCAATAGAGGAATAGTGGTGCTGACCTAGTTAATCCTCCTAACTAGTTATGTCTACGTCTACCTACTTCCAATTACTTCGGGTGGGGTCAAATTCGAGAGGACAGCATTTGATCAATTCGCCCTAACCTATCAGCAAAGATGCCACCACAGGAGAAATCAGGCGCACCGTCATAAGTCCTGTTGTTCCTGGTCCCCTAAGCCGAGTCATTAAGTACCGCTACATGCTAGATTATAAATAGTGAGTGCCCGGCCGTTAGGAACTTAGACACTACACCCCCCAATTCTTAAGTTCATCCAAACGATAGGTGATCAGTTGGTCATATCGCACAAGTAAAAAGGGTCGTCAGTTGGTCATATCTTACCCTTCCCGTCTCAGTCCGCTCACCTAGGGTCAGTTGGTCACATCTCCTAGGCAATTGGCCTCTATCGCCATTCAAAACTACCGAACCAGGGGTGACTACCAAAGAACTATGCATGCATACACTTAGTAATAATTGTACGGAAGTAAAGGTAAACGCAAACAAAATAATTAAGGAATCATAACTAGGCTAGCACCAAAGGGTGCTTAGCCGCTCATATTAATCATGCACATCAATTCAATATTCAAAGGTACGAAATACATGAATTGAAAGTAAAAGAAATAATAAACGCTAAAGCTTATCGTAATGGTGTGACTTCTCCCTTGGAAACAGCTCCGTACGCTTCCCTAGACCTCTCTTGAGCTTTTTCCCACGTTCTCAGAGTGTTGTGTGTGGAATGGGATGCTTTGAAATGCTGGAATTCGTGGGGTATTTATAGGCCAGGTCTGGGTTACGGCGTAACCAATAAATGAGTTACGCAGTAACCTTCTATTTCTCCGTAAATGCACTAGATCTGCTAGTTACGGTGTAACCTTATAAGTGGTTACGCCGTAGTCTTCAATAAACTCGGTTACGTCGTAAGTGAAGCAGTAGTTACGGCGTAAGTATCAGCGGCGTGGAACCTCAATTGACCTAATGGAGTTACGTCGTAACCTTTGGGAGGAGTTACGCCGTAACCTCTTGATAAGTTGGACTTCTGGGTCACGCAATAGTTACGGCGTAATGTGAGAGATGAGTTACGCCGTAACTTCTTCAAAATAAGCATACTGTGATAAATCTTAAGTAACGTTTCCATTTACGTGTCTCTTTAGCTCCAATGCTCGTAATTTACCTGAAAGTGTAAAACAATGGAAAACAAGCATAAATCCATATAAATGATATAAATAACGAGCATTAACGGGGGAAATTGACACTTAATATTCAGGACTATTTGATGTTATCAAATATCCCCCCACTTGAACTCTACTTGCCCTCAAGTAGACCTTTTTAGATAGATTCCTAAAAAGATATCTCCCAAAACCTGGAAAATATGAGTTTACAAATCCCTTATGCTAGAATAAAACAAAGCCGAACACCTCACGAAAGGGGAACAAACACTCAAATCTCTCAACTATTCTAAGTGTCAATTTCGGGGTGATCACTCAATCGCACAGTCATAGCATGTATTCTATCATAAGCTTGGCGGTTACACAAATCTCCACCACTAGAGTTAAGGGCTAAACAATTCTCGAAGGCAATATGGGTAGATACGACAAAGGTTAAGGGGTGACTCGTCATTACTAACATGTCACGGCGAAGTGGACAAAATCAATGATACATGACCAAATCCATGGCCAAGACACCAAAGATTGCTCGCTGCATCACCTAGACACGCTTCATGACTAAAAGGGTATGATAAGACATGAGATATATAATTGGTGTAAAATGAAAAACAAGCAGGTAGTCTATATCTACAACTAAGTCATCACCACTTACCGTCCGCCCAAAGTTCAAGCTTAGAAGTCTAGAGACCGGATCATGAAATGCAAGGTAGATGTGTCATTAGAGGACGTCGTGATGGGCACACTACCTTTTCTTCTTCAGTTGGTATAACTCCAACTCCAATCTTCCAATGTGACCGAGGTGGCCTCCTCGATACATAAACAATAAAGCTCATACTACAGTGCTTATAATATTGCACTTTACAAAATCATAACTCAATCAACTATTTTTTTTTTGAACATAACATGATAACATAACATCCCCCCACTTGAGATGAACAATGGGAATTCGGGGGTTCTTCAATGATCTTCATAATTGTTGTCGATGAAAGCGTGATTTCCATACCTTTCCACTCGAACCTTGAACTTAGGCAAATGATGACTTCCCAATTACAAATAAAGACTACATGGTAGGTTAAGGTGTAAGGGTGTAACGAAACAATATATTGGGGGTGACAAAATGAAAGGAATGGCTCAGAAGAGTGTATCTAAGGGTATCTTGCACTAAAGGGGAGTGCAACAAAAGGGTTTCATATGGGGGTCGAAAAGTCGAGGTGACTAATCGATAGACTCACAATGGTAGGCGGTTTGGGTGATAATCCTATAATATTGCCTTCTAAAACTGAAAAGTCCAAATACATCGAACTAACTCAACATACCTCGTCTATGGTCTCGAAATGATGCAAAGGCAAAGTTCTAAAGTTTACAAGCTTCCGGCACACTCATAATTTGGTGGATTTGGGGTAAAATATTGGAAACGGATAAGGCTAATCTCACCATGTAATATCAAGGGTTGTATGTGCTCGGCTAAGGTCTAATCTAGGTAGGTTCGGAAAAACATGTCAAAATTTTTCAAAATAAACTAGAAAAATGAGGGCGAAATAAAGTTCAAGAGATAATTCTACTCCCGTCCCCCCACTTGAATTGTACAAAGTCCCTTTTGTACTAGGTATTAAAATAAAGGTGAAGACAAAGGTAGAATTAGAGCGAGAATTTCCCTGAAATTTGCTCCATAAAGAAGAAGGCCCACGAGAAAGGATCGTGCCTTCGTTTAAGCGTCATGAACAAACTTCAATCCCTGAAATCACAATACCGACAAGCATAATTCTAAAAATAAAAAATAAAATGAAAAACAAACCTAACTCACTTTCATAGGAATCACGGTTGCATTTAGCGAATGCAACAAGCCTTTTAAACCACATGGTGTCCCAAGTGGACGAGTGAAGTCTCGTGAGGGTTTACAGGGAACACACCCACAAAGTTCATTTAAAAACTAATACAAGGTTATTGTGTTTCAAAATAAATAATTAAAGCAAAGGAGAGTTACGTCGTAACTCCTATGAGAGAGTTACGCCGTAACTGGCAAAACCTGGTATGAGCTGTGAAGCGAATAGTTACGGCGTAACCACTGAGATGGTATTACGCCGTAATTGGTAATGCGACAAGAATTATGCTGCTAAAATGTTGGTTACGGCGTAATCACCAAGATGAGTTACGCCGTAACTCTGTTCAGATCAGCAACTGCAGCAGTAATTACTTCATTGTTTCCTGCAAAAATGGTTAAAAACACAAAACCCAACAGAAATGAAATAAAAACAAAAGAAAGGGATAATTCGGGTTGTCTCCCGAAAGAGCACTTTTCTTTATTTACGATTCTTTAAGTTAGACTCAGAGCCGCGGGGCTCCTATGGGGGTCTTTGAACTTGCCCTACTTCTTCAATATCCTTCATTAAGTTATTCCGGATCCAGGTGACATTGGGGGCTGTGCGGCGGAATTCCTTGATTCCCTTCTTTGAAACCTTGCAAAACTTTTCATCTGGTCCTAAGGAGTACCTAGTGAATACCAACCTTTCGGTGACAATAGGGGGAGACTTTCTATATTGGATCCCATGTAGTTTGCATCTGTTTTGTTCATACTCTTCATCATCAATGTTAGTTACACATACCTCTTGTCGTGGTTCATTGTCAGTGGTTCCATTAATGCGATAGTCGTTCGGTTCAAAAGAATTGTCTTCAATCCTGTAACTGCAGTCTTCTCTTACGTTAGGAACGTTATCAACTCCCGCGTTACCAGTACCTTGAAGAGTTTCATTATCGTCTTCTTTTATGCAGTCATTCCAGATCTTGTTTTTAGTTGACGAATCTATTCTCCCATACTTGATTTTTACCCAGTCATTAAATCTTAATTTGCATGTCCATTGTGCCTCGGTGCGTTTATGGTCAGTTGTAGAATTCCAGAGAAATTTATCAGTCCCAACTCGTTTAGCATTACTTCCTCCATTACAGAAGTTTTCGTAAGGATCACAAGAGGCCCATGAATTATCAGGAGTTTTAATCATTTCGCACCAATGCTTTTGACCAACGACTCTCCGCCCAGTTGTTGTTGATTTGCGATTATTGGTTTGGTTGAGACAAGGATCAATCCATATTTTTATTTTATCGTTGTTGCTAACTTCTCCATAATGAATTCTTATCCAAACTTCGAATGTTATCTTCTTATCATTGGTTGAAGACCATAAGTATTTGTTGTTTTTTGTCCTTTCCTTGTCTGTTCCCCCGTCACAGATTTCGGAATAAGGGTTGCATGAAGCCCATAGATCAAATCCTTTATCGTGGTCAATAGGGATGGCCCGACACCAATGATATTTCAATTTGGGGAGGTGTTTGTAATCTACTTTTTGAACTTCGTGCCATGTTTTGTTGGACCCGTCCTTCGTGTCATCGCGCTGTGCTTTATTACTGAATTCCTTTGGTTTCTTATCCTGCATGTTACGATGATTAGAAGCGCAGTGCATATTCGTGATAGAAGGAGGAGTGATTTTGTTTTTTCCTTTTTTGATAACACAAACGGATTCGACTGGGTGACATTTACCCACGTCATCCATGTTTAGTGTAAGTTTTCTATCATTTATTTTTAGAGTGATGATTTTTTCGAAAACATTAATCTTAGCACGAGCAGTAGCTATAATGGGTCTTCCTAAAATTAAAGGAATGTCGAGGTCTTCTTCCATGTCTAAAATGACAAAGTCAACAGGGAGAGTGAAATTATTAATTTTGATAAGCACATTCTCAACAATTCCTCTAGGTATACTAACTGTCCTATCAGCCATTTCAATGGTCATGCAAAGGGGTTTAATGGGTCCTAAATTCAACCTTTTACACATAGAGAAAGGAATAATACTAATACTAGCCCCTAAATCAGCTAAAACATTTATATTATGTAAATTATTAATAGAGCAAGGGAGAATGAAACTTCCTGGGTCTTTTTCTTTGAGAGGGATCTGATTAAGGATGACTGCAGATCATCTAGCGTTTAATTTAACTTCGTTTCCAGCCCTTGCTTCGTCATTAGATTGTGTTTTGGCCTCAGGCAAACTTGTCTTATTGCATAAGTCTTCATCTCGTGCTTGTAATTCGGAGGGCTCCTCTTTATTGCATCGGAAAGGGGTGTAGAGAGGTTTTCCATTGCTAGAGTAAATGGCATTACAGGAATTATCATCCAATGACTTGTTTGGGATGACATCGTCAATTAATTCCTTGGCGTCCTCCATATGCTGTAGAAGAGTGTTTCTGGAATCCTGGAATTTTTTGAATAGTGCATTTCTGTGTGCTTGCCATTTGTTTTCTTCGTAAAGATAATTTCTTATTGATTCTTCGAGTGAAGAAGCTCTTGCATTGGAGTGGTCTTTATAGAATGATATCCCTTCTCCATAATTAACCTTCTCGATTCGTGGTTTTATGTCATTTATAGGAAAATTTCCGGGCAGATCCCAGTCATCATTGTTGCTGCAACGAATAGCACGAACACTTTTTCGGAGTTCCCTCATATCTCTTCCAAGGTTTTCCAATTTACTGGAAATGGAAGCAATGCTTATCGTCTTAGTTTTAAGGCTTAGGCTGTACCCCTCGTCATGCCATTTTTGAGAGTGATCCGCCATTTTTTGAATGGCTTCAATTGCAGTAGTAGGAGTCATGTTTGGAACAGGTCCTTGATAGTCCAGCATCTGTCTTGTAGTTACATTTATTCCTTTGTAGAAAATATTGACCTTCTGTTGGTTATTAAGATCATTGGTAGGACACTTATAAAGAAGATCGTTGTATCTGTCCCAAGCTTGATACAGAGTTTCGTCGTCTTCTTGTTTGAAATTGTGGATCTCCAAGAGTTGATTAGAATTCTTTGATGGTGGGCAATATCTTTGGATAAAGTGTTTCTTTAGTAGCGCCCAAGTATTAACTGCCCCGGCGGGCAATCTTTCGATCCATCTTCTGGCTGCTCCATTGAGAGTCATAGGGAAGACCCTGAGCATAACAGCATCATGAGACACGCCCGGAATGTTGAAAAGGCTAGCGATGTATAGGACATTTTCGACGTGCTCATATGCGTCTTCGCCCCTGTTTCCCGAAAAAGGGTTAGAGCGAAGCTCCCTCATAAATTGGTCTTTAATCTCGAAACGAACATCCGTTCCGATTGCCGGTCTTACGAGACCCGGCCCTTGATCTGCTCTAGTTAACGCCAAGTATTCCTCAAGAGTGAGGTCATCGATGTTAACAACTTTCATGGTACCTGAAAACTTGAAATATGATCGTGAGAAAAGTTTGAAAATGAAATGAAAGACTTAATATTAATCCTAATATAGCTCCCCGGCAGCGGCGCCAAAAACTTGATGCAGGTTTTACTGACCAGGTCTTAATATTTATAGTGTCTCGCTATACCTATGGTCTACCCTAATGCACTAACGGGCAGTGTACCCGGTCGTGTGTAGTGTAGTAAATGGTAAAGCCGAGGTCGTCCCAAGAGCTATGTGTGTCGGATAATTACTAAGTCTAATTGTCACAGAATATTAATGGTTTGAAAGGGTTTTAATTAATTAAACTACTAATGCAGAATATAAAAGCAAATAAATGGTAGAAGGGAAATCAATAGAGGAATAGTGGTGCTAACCTAGTTAATCCTCCTAACTAGTTATGTCTACGTCTACCTACTTCCAATTACTTCGGGTGGGGTCAAATTCGAGAGGACAACATTTGGTCAATTCGCCCTAACCTATCAGCAAAGATGCCACCATAGGAGAAATCAGGCGCACCGTCATAAGTCCTGTTGTTCCTGGTCCCCTAAGCCGAGTCATTAAGTACCGCTACATGCTAGATTCTAAATAGTGAGTGCCCGACCGTTAGGAACTTATACACTACACCCCCCAATTCTTAAGTTCATCCAAACGATAGGTGATCAGTTGGTCAAATCGCACAAGTAGAAAGGGTCGTCAGTTGGTCATATATTACCCTTCCCGTCTCACTCCGCTCACCTAAGGTCAGTTGGTCATATCTCCTAGGCAATTGGCCTCTATCGCCATTCAAAACTACCGAACCAGGGGTGACTACCAAAGAACTATGCATGCATACACTTAGAAATAAATGTACGGAAGTAAAGGTAAACGCAAACAAAACAATTAAGGAATCATAACTAGGCTAGCACCAAAGGGTGCTTAGCCGCTCATATTAATCATGCACATCAATTCAATATTCAAAGGTACGAAATACATGAATTGAAAGTAAAAGAAATAATAAACGCTAAAGCTTATCGTAATGGTGTGACTTCTCCCTTGGAAATAGCTCCGTATGCTTCCCTAGACCTCCCTTGAGCTTTTTCCCACGTTCTCAGAGTGTTGTGTGTGGAATGGGATGCTTTGAAATGCTGGAATTCGTGGGGTATTTATAGGCCAGGTCTGGGTTACGGCGTAACCAATAAATGAGTTACGCCGTAACCTTCTATTTCTGCGTAAATGCACTAGATCTGCTAGTTACGGTGTAACCTTATAAGTGGTTACGCCGTAGTCTTCAATAAACTCGGTTACGTCGTAAGTGAAGCAGTAGTTACGGCGTAAGTATCAGCGGCGTGGAACCTCAATTGACCTAATGGAGTTACGTCGTAACCTTTGGGAGGAGTTACGCCGTAACCTCTTGATAAGTTTGACTTCTGGGTCACGCAATAGTTACGGCGTAATGTGAGAGATGAGTTACGCCGTAACTTCTTCAAAATAAGCATACTGTGATAAATCTTAAGTAACGTTTCCATTTCCGCGTCTCTTTAGCTCCAATGCTCGTAACTTACCTGAAAATGTAAAACAATGGAAAACAAGCATAAATCCATATAAATGATATAAATAACGAGCATTAACGGGGGAAATTGACACTTAATATTCAGGACTATTTGATGTTATCAATAATCAAAACACTCATTAATTAAAACAAACATTGCATTAATAAAAAAAAACAACATTAATAAAAATACTACTGAAATTGGTAGACTACTCATCGTCTCTCCATCTTTGTTTTGTCCCGAGCCTGAACCAAACACATCAGGTGTTATTCGAGTTGACCCGGTTGGGTTCGGGTCAACTCGGGTCGGGTCAAGCCTTAAAAAAAGATACCCGAACCCGACTTTTTTTAGAACTCGGGTCAACTCGGGTCGGGTCATTTCGGGTTCGGGGTCAACCCGAGTATTTTTACATGTAAAACTGTTGTTGAGCCGGGTTAGTCGGGTTTGGGTCAGGGCAAAGCTAAAAAAAATACCCCGAAACCGACCTTGTTTAGAACTCGGGTCAATTCGGGTTGACTCGATTGACCCGAATATAATTTTGAACCCGATTGACCCGACCCGAATTAACTCGAGTCGGGTCAGCCCGAATGACAACCCTACACAACACCATATGCGCCACACATTTTCTCGTGCTTTTTCGAGTTTTTTTTTTTTTTTTTTTTTTTTTTTTTTTTTTTTTTTTTTTTTTTTTTTTTTCAGACGAATCAAACGGTAATGTTACTGTTAATTCTTTTTCTTACCTTTTTATTGGTTGTAACGGTCAAATGAGCCCCGCGCATTCCTCGTCACTTTCTCATCGTCAAACCGACGAATATCAAACCGGTGGTGTCATCGGTGTCGGTTTTTGAAGCTCGTCGGTTTGAAACCAACGAGTACCTTTGGGAGTGGTCTTACGATACAAGTACTCACAACGCATAACTTGATACCATATATTGAACTATGGCCTTTGATTGTAATCTTACATAGGTTCAAAATATATATACCAAGATTCACACGCACAAATTTTACTGTAATACATAAAGATCAAAATCTGTTATTTATTTAATAAGCAAACGAATTACAACACTTTCACAAAACACAAATTAAGTATTAACGCGCGCGCACACACAAACCATTAGCAACAACATACAAGATGCACCAACTTATTAAACCCTTTCTTTGATCATGAGATATGAAATAGCCAAAGCAACGAAACCTCCAACCATTGCGGATGGAGAAACCATGGTGGATGCAGATGGTGCAGCAGCTGGGCCCATGTACATGTTGGGATCCATTCCGGGATCCATTGCACTCGTTGCAGCCACCATGGCAACAAAGCACACGACAAACACAATTGCTGAAGACCTCAAAGCCATTTTTCTTTATTAGTGATGGTAAAGTTGTTGGAGATCAATATCTGTTGTGATTGATTGATCGATAATAGTGAAAATGATTATGGTTGTAGTTATATAGAGGTGTTGATTTGGGCTGTGAGCTGGCATTGGGTTTGTAGTGATCGATGATGGGCGGCTGCCGTGAAAACCCAAGCTAAGAGTCATGGGGGTTGTCATTTACGTTGGTTTCTATGGCTTTCAAACAAAGTAGAGGTAACACATGTATTTATCACCGGAGATTACAAAACTCATTTATTTGGTTCCACTAACAGTTGTATGTTTTGTTGTTTGTGAGCAAACTAAACTAGACGTTGTTGTAAATAATTTTTTAAGACATTCTTTTATCTTTTTGTAACTTATAAGTTGATGCATGAACGATTTGACCCAAGTAATAGTACTCGATCATCCACTCATGTTGAAATTAGTAATGTGTGGCGAATTTGATTACCAAAAATAATTTATTTGCTATACTTCTGCAATAATATTTGTGCAGTTAAATACTGTATATTTTTGCCATTGACTCTTGTTTCTAAGCAGAATCAATAAAAATCTTATTGTATATTTTTTAAAGAACTAGCCGGGTACCCGCGCACAGCGGCGGCGATAAGTATACTTATATGTGCTTGCTTACCCGTTTAGTGAATTCGTTTCACAACACTTCGAATGTATATGAGTTAGTTGTAAGTGTTTGTTTGGGTTACCCGTAACTTTCCCCTAGCTTTCCCGCGACATCATTATTCCCGCATATAGAAATACCCTCGCAATCTCTTACGCGTCAAACACTACCCCAAAAGTATATGATTTTGACGAATCAAGATTGTATTGATTGAAATAAATGAAATAAAGGTTAAAGTTGTAAAATTTTGAATTAAAATAAAATAAACCCATTAAAAATATAAAAACTAAAAACTCATAAAAATATATATCAAAATGGATGTTGAATTAAAGAGCATAAAATTTTAGAAAATATGGTGAAATTAGATTATAAAAAAAATAAGTAGATAAAAAGATATTTTAATTTAAAAATAAAGATGAATTTTTAGTTGAGAAATGACACATGTCATTTTATAATTGGAGCTCTTTATCTTAATTTTTAGTGGTTAGAAGTTAAGTTTGGAGTTTGTTAGAAGTTAGGCTTGGAGTTTGTTAAGAAGTGACACATGTCATCTCATGATTGGAGCTCCTTATCTTAATTTTTGGTTAGAAAAACTCTTTCCATAATAAGCAAGTAAAAAAGTCTGAATTTTTAAGCCTTCTAATTTTAGAAGGCCTAAATGCATTATAAAATAGTATAGATATAGATATGTTAACCGCCCGCTCTTCTGATTGCAACTATATCGAATATTTTATTTCTAATCAATCTTAGGCATGAATGACGTAGAGTTTATAAGAGAACGTGTGGTTAAAGTATAACATAAGGAGGTGTTATCCGTACCTCCATCGTATTATTTGCACCCCTTTGACGTGAAAAAAGTTACAATTTTTCTACTTTTGTATTTCTTTTTGTTTAATTAACCCTCTAAATGGCATAATTTGGGAGAATCTTTTTTCTAGCGTCTGTTATTTATGAAACAAATTGACAGAAAAATACATAGATAAATAAATAGCGAAAAAGTTTTATTCTTAGAACAAATTCACAAGAAAAATTTATTCAATGTGTCATTTCTGGAACAAACTGACATAAAAATACAATAAAAACAAAAAAATATCGAAACACTATTACGAGGGGTGCAAATATGAAAAAAAAGAGAAAGGAGAGAGGGGGGGGGGGGTGGGGGGGGGGGGGGAGGGGGAGGTACAAATAAATTTATCCTATAACATATGCTTTGTAGGCGGCAACCCATTTTATATTTTTACTACCATGTTTTATAAGTTTTCGTTCTAGCTACCGATAGCCGAGTACATACCTTCTTTTAATATTTTTTACTTTTATCCTTTCATCTTTGTTTAGTTTTTGCTTTGATATTTAATTGATGTAAACTATAATTACTTTATATTTATAAATATAAGCACTTTACTTTGTGTAATTTTTACTTTTTCATTTATACTCTTTTACAAATGAAATTTTGCGATTGCAAGAACCTGCTTGTATTAGGGTTTGTTTGGCACGGAGCGGTGTGAAGCTTTCTGGAGCGATGCGCGGTGAGCAATGAACATTTTGATTTTTAGTAGTCGTTTGACAAAAGAGCGGTGATCTTTCATATTTTTTAGAAATGCTCAATTTTCCAATGCTTCTTTAAGAAGATGTGAGCGGTGAGCAGTGAGCTGCACAACTACTACTCACAATTTACAGCTGCTCACAGCTACTTTTGCCAAACACACCTTTAATCACCTTTTTGAAAAGAGAAAGAGAAAGTGGTTGCTTTGTGTGGCAGGAGCCCAAGCTTCTAGACCACGATCACCTCTATGCCAACCCATTATTCAATACCATTTAGCCCAAACATACTAAGCCCATCATCACCAACAAGCTTATCGAAAGCATATTCTTCAATTCATTTCTCCTTCATCATCAGACACCATCTTCTCTCCTTACTCCTATTATCCATTTTCCCCCAATTTCACACTCATGGATTTCACTTCATCTCTCTCTACCTATTCTCACCCTAACCCTAACCGCAGCATAATCACTACAAATACATCTTCTATACTGCTTCAACGCCGCTTATTCTTCTCCACTCCAGTGCAACATGCCATTTCACAACGACGTCGTTTTCATTTCAAAACACTTGCTGTTAAAAATGCTTCTGGAAGGTCCGGAAGAAGTCGGAGAGCTTATACGGAGTCGCAAACGGAAAGTGTACCGCTGCCGGTGAAGGAGATTGCTTCGTTTGTCTTACCGGTTGGATCGTTCGTTGTCGTTACTTTTGGTATTGCTGTTAACCGTTTCTTTTATTCTGTTATGTTTGTATTGTTGATATGATATGTTATTCCACTTGAATTTTGCATGTGAGTAGAATTAGGTTTGGTGAGCTAAGCTAAGTAAAGGATAATGACATAGACATTGTATGGTGATGTAGCTTGATTAGGTTGTATTGTTGGAAGTGTATAAATTGTAGAGTATAGAGGTTCATAGTCGTTTACTTTTGGTATTGCTGTTAACTGTTTGTTATTTTATTTTGTTAGTGTGTTATGTGATATAATTAACTACATTATGAGGCGTTTGAATGTGAATTGGTGAACTTGCTACTTATTATTCTGCTTGAATTTTGAATGTGAGTAGAGTTAGGTTACATGTTTTGAGTATCGAAGCTTGTTACGGTTTTAGAAGCGTTTTTTGATTCGTTACAAATAGATGAGGTTTATTAGGTTTTTTAAGCTAAGGATAATGGCATTGATGTTGTATGATGAGGTTTTGAGATGTGTAATGTGATTCTGTTGTATTGTTGGAAGTGTCAATCAGATAAAGGAATTTGTGGAGTGTATAGGTTGATTAGTGAACGGTTGGTGATATAATGATGAATGATGGCCTTAATTTGATTATTGTAACGTAGGGGTATATTGCTAGTTAGTTATGAATATGAATAAGTGGATGATGTATGTATGGTTTAGTGTTGGTGGTAAACTTGCAGATTAATAGAATCAGGTTTACGTAGTGAAATGAGACGTAGGGGCAGATATGTTGTGGTTTATGAGCATTGAGTTGACAAAATACAATGAGGTTTATCATATATGTTTAAATTTCTGACCTAAGTAATGGATAATAGTTTGAGTTAATTTCGTTTACCGATGATATCGAAATGTGTATGATGATTAATGAGATAGTTGACATGTTTAACATGAGTTTGAGGGTTGTTTGTTTAAGCTTATTTTTGGGCTTATGAGCTTATGTGGGTTTAGCTTATGCTTCATAAGCCCATTTTTCCGACTCATTTTGAAACTTAAGGCTTACATAAGCTTATTGTGACAAAATAACCTTATATAAGCTCATAAGTTTCAAAATAAACCAAAAAAATGAGCTAATGAAACATAAGCAGTAAACACGTAAGCCCAAAAAATAAGCTTAAAAAACACCCCCCAAAATGTGTTGTTTAGATGTCTCTTTTGGATCAAGGAAACTGTGAAGGTCGATAATATTATGATGCAGGAGTTTGATTATGGTTGAATTAGTTGTAGGCCTAGTAGGTTGTATGACTTGGCGACCAGAAATATTTTTACTGTACATAGGAAAGTATTTTTCTCTAGATTTGAACCGTCATTTGCAAGGAACTACAACATTCTCATTAATCATTATAACAAAATTACGTATTGTTATCTTATATAGCGACATCTTTTCTTTGCCCCCCCTTTACATTTTCTTTGTTTCTTTATTTGTTTATTTTATTTTTCCGTAAAAGGTAATGTTTCTCATATAGACATGTAAGGGAACTAATGCAATTGTTCTAACAATAGAAACTTTCCAATGGTTCACTAATTGATGTATTCAGCTGACAGTTATGTGGAAATTGGTGGAGAAACTGATGATGCCCAAGAAGTCAAAAGCTCCAGGGACAGAGAACAAACCAACTGAAGGAGGAGTGAAGTGGTCTTTTGCCGCTGGGTCAAACTTATTACCTAATTTTGGTGCAAAGATAGAAAGGGAATCCAAACTCCGACTCCATGATTTCGCCAAAGAACTTAGGTCATTCAGTATTGTTGACATGTCAGGTACATTCAAATTAAAACCATATACGATGTTATGAGTCAGGAATATTCTATAAACATTCTCTTACACACCCTCCATAATTTCCAGTATTTTAACAATTTACCATTTTCGCAGGTCGCAACTTTGGCGACGAAGGAGTATTTTACCTTGCAGAGAGCTTAGCTTATAACCAGGCAAGATATTTTAATAATCATGTCTAAAATTCTATTCTGCATGATTCATCTCATTGTACATTACACTATGATGTTGTTATAATGTATGCAATTCTTGTGGTGGTGGGTAGTTGTGGCTTACATTTGCTATTGGGGGGTGCTAGAAGATCTATTGTTGCTTTTTATGGTAGTTTGCCATAATAACGCTTCCTAAAACGTTGTAACTAAATTTTATATTCTATAATATTGTTAAATAATGAATAGTTAGGCTAAATACAAATCACGAAGAAACATTTGCTGAGTTGGATACTATTATTCACTGAGTTTATTGAACATGGCGTTGAAGTGTACTCGAGCATCATGTTCTTAGGCAGCTGAAGGATTCTTTCGTCAATAGTTTCTTTGCTCAAAATTAGGCACTGAAGAATCCTTCCGTTAACCTATTTAGGGGGTTTCTGATGTATTTCGTTGTGTTCACAAATGCATCCAATATTACCCAAAAAGTTCTATAGGATTCTTCATCTCTCTTTTTGTTTAGCAAAGTAATTATCCTCATTCCTCAGTACCCGCGTATTCAAGGTTCCGGATATTATGATTTAATTGATCATTATGTGAAATTGTGAACCATGAAAGTAGATCAACATCCAATACGCGTCATGTTGAGTTTTATGGAATTAAAATATGGGCATGTTAGGGACTTACATTTTAACCACTGGCTACAAATAGACATATCAAAGTGTTTATTTTATTTATTTAATTTTTTTTCTTCTTCTTTCAATTGCAACATTTCAATACAAGGCAAAATATTTAGGATGAAATTACTCTTTATCCCTAAACAGGCTTTACAAATCCATTATGGCCCATCTTTTTGTATCACTATTGACCGGTAATACCGGACGTTTAAATAATAGCCTTACAATCATTCCAATCATTCTGTAACGGAGAGACGGAGAGAGTACCATTTCTATTTTTTGAACCATGAAAGAACCAGACACAAAGCCTAAAAATTACAGTATTTGATAATGATTTATCATGATAAGTTTCACTCCCAAAGATTTAGGGCATGTTTGGTATAATGGGGAATGGAAATCATTGCGATACATGATGTTTGTTTAAGATGAGGAGCCCACTATTATGGGAATGAATGATAGATATGCTTCATACTTCATATACCACAAAAGAGTAAGATATGGATCTATCATAGGTGAGGGGTCCATCACTACTATCAAACTCATACCCATTGAGTTCTAATGTTATAGTTGCTACTTGCTAGTTTACTTTGTCCCTCTGGCTTGGTGTACTAACTGCTTCCTTGCTTAATCTTTTTCCAGGTTGCCGAAGATGTCAGTTTTGCTGCTAATGGAATAACTGCTGAAGGAATTAAAGCTTTTGATGGTATTCTGCAATCGAATATTACCCTAAAGACTCTCAACTTATCAGGGAACACTATTGGAGATGAAGGAGCTAAGGTGAACTAATCTGTTTCTCTGTTATTATTAGCTAGTTAAGGAATCATAATATTTAACTTTGTTTCTGCTCTAGTTCTTGCAAAAATAGATCTTGTGAAAGAGTTGTAAGGCATTCCGATTCTACTTTCGAGTTTTCACATATGGACATATTAGTGTTAGTGATTTATTTACTGATTTATGCTGCTGCTTAATATTACAGATTTCGGATGTATATAATCAGCTAATAGCATATGATGTTCTCTACGCAGATTTTAGCTGATATACTGGTGGATAATACTGGAATTCTGAAGCTCCAGCTAAATAGTACTGGCCTAGGGGACGATGTTAGTTCTCTTCTAGAATTTTAAGTTTCCAAAAAAAATTTCTGGTAATATTTAATAGCCTCTTGGTGTGTTTCCATGTTGCAGGGAGCAAAGGCTATTGCGGAGATGCTAAAGAAAAACCCAACCCTGCGTACGGTTGAACTAAACAACAATTTGATTGACTATTCTGTGAGTCTTTGTTTTATCATGTTTATATGAGCACTTAGTTTTGAAGTTAATTGCATATTTCTTACATTTTATTTGGACGATGCAGGGATTTTCAGGTCTTGCTGAGGCACTTCTCGAGAATAAATCATTACAGAGCTTGTATCTAAAGTGAGTAAAAGATCTTGTGATATTGTTTCACCATTACTGTTTCCTCCATATTTACTTATGCCAGCATGCTTTATTATGCAACTCACGGCATGTTTTTTGATCCTAGTGGGAATTATGGTGGTGCTTTAGGGGCTTCAGCACTTGCTAAAGGGCTCGAGGGTAACAAAGCTTTAAGGGTACTTATCTTGTCTTCGTGTGACTTTTTTTTAAGAAATGTGATATGTTTGCTATAGTTCTTTTATCACATTCTTCATGATGCTATATGAACCTGAATTTGTAACTTGTGCACAAACTAATGTAATATACTTAAATATGCAGGAACTTTTTTTGCATGGGAATTCCATAGGGGATGAAGGAGTTCGTGCATTAATATCTGGCTTATCTTTGCATAAAGGTTATTTTTTTTATGCATAGCTCTCCATTCCTTTTAATATGCATTAATTCGTTTCAGTGCATTTATATATATTTTGTTAGCTTGACATGTATAGTACGTAAGCAGGGAAACTAACAGCTCTTGACATTGGCAACAATATGATCACCTCAAAAGGCGCATTTCATGTTGCGGAATATGTCAAAAGAAGCAAATCCTTGTTGTGGCTTAACGTATACATGAATGACATTAAAGATGAGGTATACATCCCTTGGTAGTTTTAACTTCTAGTATGTGATATCTCAAATTGGTATCATGCTATTGTTTAAATGTTCTTATTTTAAGCATTGACATAATTAAACATGCATCAGGGAGCTGAGAAAATAGCTGAGGCTTTAAAGGAGAACCGCTCGATAACAAATATAGACTTGGTGTGTGTGAAAATACAAAAATACCTTGTTAGAAGTAAAAATGTCGATTATTTGAAATATAATAATAAGCGTTTTATACTTCAGGGAGGAAATGACATACATGCTAAAGGGATTACTGCAATAGCCGAAGTTCTAAAAGATAATGGTGTGATAACAGCAGTAAGTCTTTTGCCAATCTTATAGGGGTGAAAACGAGCCGAGCCGAGCCCGAGCCTGCCAGAGCTTGAGCTCGGCTCGTTTATATATAAAAAGCTCGTTTCGAGCCTTACATTTTGAGCTCGAGCTCGGCTCGTGAAAATATTCACAAGCTCGAGCTCGGGCTCGAGCTCGAATAATTTATATGATGTTTTAAAAAAATAAAGTTTAAATGGAGCTCGGCTCGATAATTACATAAGGCTCGAGCTCGTTTACTACTTTTAAGCTCATTTATATATATAGAAAACATATATATGTATTTATTTGTAGGGCTCGTTTAGGCTCGCGAGCCTACTCGAGCTTTTTGTATAGAGCTCGGGCTCGAGCTCGATATAAAATGAGCCCAAACTTAGGCTCGAGCTCGGGCTCGAGCTCGTTTAGGCTCGGCTCGTTCGAGCTTTTTAGCGATCCGATCCCAAGCTTTTCACGAGTAGCTCGGCTCGTTTCCACCCCTATGAATCTTACCTGCTCCTTTTGTTGCAATGCTTCGCTTTTAAAAGCTTTGTTGTTTATCTATTTGCACGCAAAATGGGTACGCCGTGCAGGGTGGGTTGACCCATTTTTTTTAAATAGTTCAATAAACAAAGAGCTATTGTGTCAAAGAGGACCAGAAAAGCTGTATCATTCCAAGAAAAAAAATTATATTTACACTTTGGGGGATTTTTGACCCATTTCCTTTTTAGCTAATTTTTCTGGTTACCCGTGTGATCTGTTAGAGTTTAATTTTAAGTAAATGGGTCGTAATTGTCACCTATACTGCAAGGTAAATGTTGCTATATTGTTTTGGGTCCCGAGAGTCCTTGTATTTTTAGTATATATTGGAGGGTATTTTAGATGTTTAACAAACAGGGAAAAACTTGTCTGATATTGTATTAGATCAGATATTGCAATTTCATGAGGTCTGCTATCTCAATTTTTTAAATAGCTGAAGTAACTTAATCTCTCTCTCTCTCTCTCTCTCTCTCTCACGCAAACAGCTTGAACTTGGTTATAATCCCATCGGACCAGATGGTGCAAAAGCTTTGTCAGATGTTCTCAAGTTTCACGGAAATGTTAAAACTCTCATGCTTGGTTGGTGTAAGGTAAATCACATGCAGCAAGTTATTTATTGAGCTTTAATAATTTTAAGAAATCTTACATGATCAATCTCATTCAAACACATTACAGATTGGACCAAAGGGTGCTGAGTTCATAGCTGATACTTTGAAATACAACAATACAATTTCAACTTTGGACCTACGAGCCAATGGGCTCAGTGACGAGGTTCTTATCCATGTATGTTATTTTAATCAATTTCTAAGATCGGTAAGTTAATAGCAAGTTACTGGTGCAGGGTGCTAAGTCCCTGGCTCGCAGCCTGAAGGTGGTCAATGAAGCTCTTGTGTCACTTGATCTAGGATTCAATGAAATTAGAGTAAGAGCCACCTTTTTCCTAGAGACTTTCCATCTGGAGATGCTTACTTTTGATCATCGGTTATACTTTTCGCACTAATTTTGATTGGATTTGGTAACAGGATGAAGGAGCTTTCGCAATTTCTCAAGCACTGAAAGCTAATGAAGATGTGAGACTAGCATCTTTAAATCTTGCTAGCAATTTCCTCACAAAGTTAGGACAGGTAATTCATCACTTCTTCTTTTCCTTATTATTTCCATAATGTTGTTCGATGGAATACATGATCAGCAGTCGGTCAAATTCTACATGATATAGTTTTTCCTAGATATGTCAAATATGATTACCAATTAATGGGTAAATATAGGGCGGACCAAATATCATTACGAACAATATATTTAAGTTTTATGCATTAAATATACACTTTAAGCGACTCGAAATTGACTAGTTCTTCCAAAAGCTATGCTCTTATCACCCTTTAAAGAGATAACAACCTGAAGTGACTTATTCATTAGTTATAATTGGGTACAGAACAAATTGCCACTCTAGTTTTCCCATATGCTAAAACATTTTTTGTTATAACCTATACGTTCGGCAATTGATAGCTGACACTATTATTGCACTTGCTTTTCCTGAACCTAAAGCAAACGTATAAATTGGTGCAGAGTGCTCTAACCGATGCAAGAGACCATGTGTTCGAGATGACAGAAAAAGAATTAAGTACCGCTTTTTAGTCATCTAAACAAACGGATGTTGTATACTGAGAAGTGGGTTGTTCAGTTCAGTAAGCATTCAACAAGTAGATCTTCAACTTGGAGCGAGTGGGCATCCCTCAACTGCAGGGATGTCTAGGAATTTTGTTAAAAGATGGCAGCTAGTGTCATTGAGGAACTTCCTGTCATTGATTTTTGTTCGCTTCATTTACGACTATGTCAGAACTAGTAAGCACAGGGTTCGATCATTATATAGTCATATTTTGCTAAGGTACACTTGCTTTAAGATCGTGAATCTTTATGATAAAGCATGTTGTCGTTCCTGCTCTGTAAAAAGCAGACAAAAATTGGGTCATTTGTTTGTGTGTTGATCTTCACGTAACATCCGAAACCCGACAAACGCAAGTGCTCTACAAGTTTATATAAACTACAGATACTAAAATTGGGTCATTTGTTTGTGTGTTGATCTTCACGTAACATCCGAAACCCGACAAACGCAAGTGCTCTACAAGTTTATATAAACTACAGATACTAAAACCAGAATATTGATTTCCTTGTGGATTAGATGTTAGATACTTAAATGCCACAGTAGAGGTGTCATCAAAACATAAAACTGGCTAGTCTTATGGAAAATTTAACTAGTTTTATTCACTAACCAGATATTGGCTGGTTGTGTGAATGTGCAATTTTGTATGAATATTGGCGTACGTGTCAAAGTGATGAAATAAAAAACAAGCATTGGAAATTGGATTCCGGCTTTGTGTGCTGGACCACAGCTAATTTCAGAACTGGATAGACATTGCCGATCCAGAATCTGCCGCATCATTTTTTCACTTGCCTTAAGGCTGACTTTTTTTAGTAAAGTTCAATCCAATTTTGGATCTCAAACAATACCAGCAAATTGATAAGTTACGTCTCAAAACCATATGAACATACCCGTTTATATGTCAACATTTGAGTTTCGTTTCAGACAATGTCATAGACTGGCTGATTATATTTGTCTTTGTTAAACATACATGATTAGTTGGAGATAATGAAATTGGGACATGAGTATACAAGATATAAAAATGTCCCAATTCATTTACTCAAACATGCATTTAAAATTTGTAACATACATATGTTCATTACTTCATTTCCTTAGGCTAGTGATCGTGCTTAAGAGCCTGGTATAAAATCATACTATTTCTAAGATGAATACATTTTTCTTCACAAACTTTTCTGTCTTTTATGCCGACTAGTTCTCATATTTTGAAGTTACCATATTCTGTGCAGAGGTTCACCAAACCTCTTAATAGTGTTTGTCATATTGTCAAGTACTCCAGTTAATTAAATAGTTTGGCAAAAAGATAATATCCAAACAGCTCTTATACATTTTGATGGCAAAAAAACAGCTGGCAAGCAAAGTACTACATATTTCAGTGCATCCATTTTGGACTTTTAGTTTAAATTCATTGGCAGGAAACAGCTGGAACTAAGACAAAAAAAGACTTGTGGGCCTGATCCTATTCCCAAGGCCCATTTCTATGTATGTATCGACATCATTTTAATTTTTGGTCACGCTATATAAGAACAAGTGTCTTCATCTAAAATCTCCATGAAAAAATGGCTTCCAACTCAAATTTGCTTAGTATCCTTCTAATTTCCATCTTTCTTCTTTCTGTTTCCCAGGTATATAACAAACACCTTGCTACAAGATAACATTAGTGTACCTAATGCTATGTGTTACTAAAGGGACAACAAAAGTTTGCTTTCTTTTTAAAGCATAGCTTTTCATAAAACTTACGGAGTATTTAGAGTGTGACTTTTGTTTTTGGTCACGTAATTTTAATTATGGGCTTTGCAGGTTTCGTTTTCGTCATTAGCTGAGGATGATACGGAAGCCCAAGCCCAACAGCTTCAGGTTTCTATTGTACACTTTTGACTTTTCGTTCTAGAAAAAAAAAGTTGTACACTCTCAAAAAGTGACTCACGCACTAATACTTTATCACCATCGAGACATCGACATAACAAGTCAATTTTGATGATTAACCAAATATCTAATTTTAAATCACGAATGATGATTTTTTTCCTAAAAATAATTGCTTGATTCAAATTATCTAGCATGCGATCCAAATACAAGTTCACAACACACAAGTGTTGCACATAAAGTTTTCAGCTATTATTATGACATACATGACACGTAGTATGAGTGTATGAAAGGTGAATACTAGCCTTGTGTTACAAATACGAGTGTGATAGCTTTTTATGTCTAGTGAGTGTGGGTTCAATATGAGATAATGGTGTGAAAATTTTTTAGATACTATGAAATTTTTAGAATAAACGAAATGACTGACAATCTAAGTGTGTATATGTGTTTCATAGGTGGTAAAAGGACCAAATCGGAGGCTTTTCGAGTTCGTAGGTACATTTTATGCATTGTCTTAGACGTCTTACAGTTTTATGTATTTCGGGAGTTTTCTAAGGGTAGCTAAAATGTAACATATGCAGATTGTGGGAACGCATGTGCAATAAGATGTGGAAAGCATTCAAGGCCAAACGTGTGCACAAGAGCATGTGGCACGTGCTGCCAAAGGTGTAAGTGTGTGCCACCTGGCACTCATGGCAACAGAGAAATGTGTGGGAGTTGTTATACTGATATGCTCACTCATGGAAATAAGCCTAAATGCCCTTAGATGGATATGTTTGTGCATCATTTTCAGCTTTTTAAAATATTTTATATGTGGTGTTGATGTAATTGTATTAAGTTATTATGTCGTGTGTACAAGAATGTAAAATAATATTAAAATAAGAATGCTACGTAGTTGGTGGTAATTGATGACTCGAGTGTATTGTTAAATTTCCATTGCACTAGTTTTGTGACAACTTGAAGACTACATCAAAATACTAATGACGACCAAAACTTAAGTGTGGTATTAGACCGCCCCAGTGTTTGTACGCCTGTGTCGTGAAAAGTTCTTGCCACATTAACCTACTAATGTAGTAATACCGACAGTAACACTGATTTACTTTTTTGTTGCGGTAAAATTGAAAGGAGGTGTTTGGTTCGTAAAATATAAATACAGTCTAAAATATGCAATATCATCCTAAGGTTGAGTTTAGAGTACATGTATTTATAATTTTACTGTCGGAAGAAAGTCAACAAATCAATTTTTAGAGCAGTATTACGAATCAAGAACAACTTTAACAAGATTTCAGCAAAGGGTTATGCGAGTGGGCACCAACACACACAAGATATTTTACACTCAAACGTTTATTAAACGTGAGCAAGAAAAAAGGTACACATAAAACTCACTCATTCATCTCTATTTATAGAGAATGAGATGGGAGAAACCTAATTTTTGGTGAAGAAAGAATCTACAATTTGAGGAGGTTAAGAAGATTTCCTAATACATGACTAACCTTCTTAGCCTTGAGTTAAACTACAACTAGCCCCTTAAACTTATATATTAGCTATTACACATATATTCTAACAACTTTCACCTTTGTGGTAATAGTTAGCCTTCTCCAATATGCAACAGCTTCACCTAGTGCTGGAACCTCGGACCGGGGACCGCCTTCGTAAAGGCACCGGTAGCAATACTTGCTACTAAGCTTAGCTCAAATCCTGACTCTGTAGAGGGTTGCCATGTCTCCTCCTTCAATTCTTTAGTAAGTGTCATGTACTCCACTTCAATTGTTAACAAAGCCATCATGTGCTGCAATATAGCTTCCCAACTTACCACATATTCATGTATCATAAACTCGTACCTTGTGATTGATCTACTCATGATGGTGATCGATCTACTCATGGCGTAGTCAATATCCACAAAAGCCTGTACGTCCGTCTGTAATCCATGATCAAACCCATCCAACATTCCCACATCCATATATGTTATGTCGGGTCTTGTGCAAACCACTTGATACTCATGACTTCCAACTGCATATATACATGACCCATTACTATTATTTTCTTCATACGATTCCCTTATAGAACACCCTTAAACGACAGCGTAGAGTGTCCCCCAACAATATCTAAATCGACATCCCGATGGAAAAATTGAATCGTGACAGCCTTCGAGTATTGCCAGTCTGATTCCTGAAGATCTCCATACCAAGTATAGTTTCCTTTACTTCATCTAGCAAACCTTTGGTAACCCAAATCGCAGCCTTACATCCGCAAAATAATAATAATAATAATAATAATAATAATAATAATAATAATAATAATAAATAGGGCATTTAACTCAATTTTAACACTAAAAATTTAAGCTAGACATTTTATCAAACACCTTGTATAATGCAACAAATATGACTAAAATATCATTTTTAACGTGTGATGTCTCACTCATATGACATCGAATTTGAGCGATTTAGAAATCTGTGCAAAGAGTGAACCAAAATCTATAAATTTCATGTTTTAGGTTTTTTATAATTCGGCAGTTATGAAGGTAAAAAATAAGGTCGAAAATGCCAAAAAATAAGAAAATTAAGATTCATTGAATATGTAAAAAAAAGTTTTGAAATATTTAACAAAATTTATACTAAACTAAAGTGGATTAAATTTAAAAACTATGGTGAAATTGATTTTTTTTTAAGTTTGTTGTTTAAGAGTTATGTGCGTTTTAAGTTTGAGTGATATAGAAAAAAAATGGTCAAATAAATAATATACCCCTTTGACCGACAATAATTAAAAAAATGACGGATTTTGACTAGATTTCATCAAACGGTGGAGAATACTTTTTACACTTTGCAAATTGATGGGACTTTTTAAAAATGAAATGATTTACACACTTTTTTTTTATTGGCACGGTCCAACTTATTCATTAAACAATTGTACTATTTATAATTCTGATTTAACTAGTTGTACATTAAAACGTGCAATTCTAAAGAATCCGGTACCAACATCATCTATAAGCCATGTTAATTTGAACTTTAGAATTTATTCTGATTGCCATGTACTGCTGCATAGATGGCGGTACACATGAAACACGTTTTTGGCTTTTTCGCAAATCAAAACGTGAATATGGTGTTTCCTGCTTTAACCGGACCATGGGAATACAGCTAGTGGTTATCGGATCACAAAGACCCACAGCCTTAAAAGCCTCGCGCAAACGCTTTTTTTTACTTTTTTTGTTTCGTTCCACAAAAAGCATTAATCGTATCTTTTTTCTACTGGTCCTTTCTTACGGGAGTTGACTTCTAGTGTCTTGTACACTCAAAAATGATTAGCACAAAACAAATATCTAACTTTTACAGTTCTTTTTAGTAATTTTATTCTTATACGGAGTAAAGTTTAAGTTCACAGGCTTTGGTAGTTTTTCATTCCACGTAACACAAGTTTAAAAGTTCACAGGCTTTTGGTAGTTTTGCATTCCACGTAACAAAATCCGGTACTGCTTGTGTATTTGTTAGCAAACTTTTTTAGTTCTACAATATATATCACGTTAATAAATAAGAAAAAAAGAATACATCATTATATAGTAGCCAAGACGAATTGAAGCAATGTATAAACTGATCATAACATCTTGATTATGGAAGTGTACGAGAATGTCAGACTTCTTAAAACTTTATTTGATTACAAACACCTTTTGGACACTGTTTGGCTCAAGGATACAACTACGAACACCTTTGTCGACTAGGCATAGAATATAGATTCACGTTTTGGCTGAGTTTTAGTTTTTAAAACCGCAAAACTAGCAAGGTGTAAACAGCAATGTTACATGTTCTCCTATAAATACATCAAGAAACTTATCATAATTGTACCCACCAAAAACTATGGAGATAAAAGGCCATGTTTTTGTGTTACCATACCCAAGCCAAGGCCACATTAACCCTTGATAGTAATTGATTCCTCCAAACAAACTTTGAAATCACTTTTAGTTATTGAAATTTTAAAGTTTAGTTAGTTTTGATCAAATTTATTTTTTGATTAAAAAGAAAAGTTCAAATTTAGTACATATAATCGTACTAATTTGATTTAATGATATGCATGAAATGATTACATTTCAAACAAGGAAGGTGAGTTCGAAGTCTTTTGAGGGTCAAAAAGAAAAATGTTGCTGTTTAAAGTCTCCTTTCAAAAAGGTAAAATAAACATAGCTTAGAGCACTAGGTATGATAGATACCAATAACACGTTATCGGTATGCCATCTCAGCGCCACATCATACCCCTCTCAATAACACACCAATCACTCAAACACCACTCCCTCATAACACATCACTAACATTTTATTGGGTCCCACAAAATACCCACTAAAAATAAAAAACATTACAAAATACCCCACACAAATATCTGATTTTAAAGTATCACTTCCTTATCTTCGTAGGGAAGAAATATACCTTATCTTCATCCAATATCACTTCCTGCTCAACAAGATCGCTGAGGGGAACCATCAATTTATCTACAAAAAGTTTGACAGAGATCGGCAAAAAAGGTTTTACTTCCAAATCATCCATTACCAAAAAAGTAGCAGGTCCTCTAATAAATCCTTCAAAAACCTTGGCTGGCCGATTCCTTGCTCCTTCAAAAACCAATGCATCCTTCTTTTTATTGCAGGTAAACAAATTGTATCGGTCTCCAAGATACTCTTATTTACGTTTCCTAGACAACCATGGAATGAATTACAAAGGCACAGGCACTCACAATACAAAACAAAAAAAGAAAAAAGAAAAAAAAAAATGGAAAAACACAAACATCACAAATGGCGTGAGCCATTCTAATGGCTATTTCTCTTTTGGCTAGCGAATGGCATTTTTGATGGTATGGGTTTGGCGGCGTTAATGGTATCCAAAGGGATGAATAGCGTGTTTTTATTGTCCCATACCGAGTGCTCTTATAGCTAGCTTAGCATGTGATTCAAGACATATAAAAAAACTTAAGAAATAGACCTTCTATAGTTAAGATGAAACATATCTCGTGATATTATCAAGGGTCTAATGCAAATTTCGTCCTTAATGTTTGTCAAAATTGCAAATAACACATCGAGAAAAAAAAATACAAATTAGCCACCGAGAGCTAAAGTTTTGCGCAAAATAGCCACCGAGACCTAACGAGCGTTAGTACTCCTGTTAGTCAAGGTCAAACACATGTGAAATGACTAATATACCCTCATCTTCTTTCCCACTCTCATATTTTTTTTTTATTATTTTATTATTTTTTATTTTTTTTTAAAGATCTTGGTTTGTTATAAATATAAATTCCAATATAAAAAATTACTTACTTTCTATCAACACCACCACCATAAATACAAAAACTATCTCATTTTAACACAAATGGAACAACACCGCCACCATAAACACATAACCATTACATGTTTCTTTCTTTCATTTTAATTTTCCAAAGGCCACACTAAATCTTTGTTTCCTTTATACCACAAAGCCACATATCACATCATCAAAAACCCATTCATATTTCTTTATTCTCCATTAATTGTTATCCAAAAACTCCGTTGATGTTACAGCGATGATCGAGATCGGTAGATCCGGCAAAGTGGTGCAACGGCGAGAGGTGGTTACCAGTTTCGATGAGTAGCGGTGGCAAAATCTGACCAATTTATCCATATATATTACTGAAGCAGAGTGTCTTCACCAAATAAAAACGAGCTGTTGTTATCATCGGACACCATCGTAACCGTAACCCGACACTACCGCCACTACCACAAAACCCGATATGCTACACCACCGCACGTAACCCATAACAAACGGTCCATCCACGGGGTCCTTCTACACCGTATTTTATAGCATAAACAGCTTTGAAACCATTTACCCAGAACTCCCATCGAATCCGGCTTCATTTTAGATTTTATGTATTTCGATTTGTTAGTTTCAGGAAAGAACATGTGGATCTGAAAGTGATTATTCAAGTGGTGAACCTTTTGAGGAATATCTCTGTTAGAAACGCTTCTAACACGTAAATGTGACAACATTACGAGATTACATTAGTTATGATTGTTTGTCAAAACACAAGGACTATAATAGCTAATATAGCAAAGTAGTGTGTTGTATGGCCTATAAAACCCCCTCTATACTTGCATAGAGGGGTGAAGTTCAAGTGTGTTTGTATTGTAAAGTTCTATTATTCACCATTAAACACACATTTTCTTTTTTATCTCTACTCTTTCTCTAAAATGGCTTTCTCCTATTTTGAGCTTCCCCGACCTCCTGAATCACATTAATCAACTATTTTTACGATCCAACAATTGGCATCACAGTCTCGTTCTTTATATGTTGATTTTTGTGGTATTTTTTCTTGTAAAAAACGTTATCTTTAAGTTATTAGAACAAGGTCTTTACTGTTTTAACTATCTTTTTCTTTAACAGTCTTAAAGTGGTTAGATCTGGTATGTTTAGATCTCGTTTTAGTGGTGGTTACAGTCATAAACTGGTATTTGTTTTGTCTCATTTTCTTATCCAAACAGTCATAATAAACTTACTTTAACTCATGGTTGAAACAACGAAAGTAATGATCTTTATGATAGATCGGGTGTTATGAAGTAAGTTTTGACAAAAAGAACGGATCAAAAAGCTAAAAAAATTGGTTTTTAATCGGGTTTGTGATTCTCTGAATTTGAGAACCCTCTTTTTTCCGAGTTTTGAAACCCTTTTTCTCCGGATTCGGTGCTCTCTGAGTCAGTGCATGCGTTTCTCCAATTTGGTTCCAATTCTCCTAAGAGGAATACACTTCCAAGGTTGGGACACTCCGGATCAGTGAACCCTCTAGATCAGTGAATCCTCTGAGTCAATGATTCCAGATTTGGACTCAATTTTACCGTCGACTACAAGATCACATCTAACCACAAGGTTAGCATAACCTAAGTAAACCTCATATTTTTATCAAATCTTCCTTGGTCCAAATAATCAAAATCAAAAATAAAAAGAGAAAAATGAGAAGATGAAGAACAAATGGAGACAATAACCAACAACCTACAACAAATCCAACCACTATCCTAATCCCGTCATCTCAGCCAACATCAAACCCATCTCCAAACGAACAACAAGATACAAACAACAACTTACTCTATCCTAACACATCTCCAAACATCCCAACAGATTACATTAACAACAAAGCACCATCCAAACCAGTCTACAAACACAAAAAAGACCCAAAACTTTAAAAGAACAAAAAGGGAAGATCTCAGTTATGTTTTTCGTTTGTATCTCTCATGAGATTACAAGATCTTTAATGATATTTAACACTCGAAAAAAAACACACATCATAGATCTTATTGAAACATTATTTCTCTTATATCTGAAAACAGAAAAGAAAGAACAAAACAATAGGTTTCATTCTCTCTTTCTTTCGGTTAAGAAAAAAATGAACAACAAAATATACCTACCCAAGACCTTGATTACCAAGATCTAGAAGCCGAGTTCCATATATAGCGTCTGTGGAATACTAGAAGGGGGGTTGAATAGTTTTGCCGATTTTAAGTTAGTTTCAAAAACTTTTAGATTCGTTAATATGTGAGATCTTATGGATGTAGAGAAAGTATAGATCTAATGATAAAGTAAGTAAATAAAGTAAAGCAAAGGGAAAGAAATGACACAACCGATGTATAGTGGTTCGGCTACAAGGACACCTTCCTTGCCCTACTCCACTCCCCGAGTCACCTACTCGAGAGTTCAAGCACTATGTCAACAAACTCCTTCACTTGGCGGAGAAGCCTTCACAACGTTGCTTACACTTTTTCCGGTACAAAGCTAGATACCGAGTCCGTAACACGGTGGACCAAACCAACACGACTATTACACAACAAATATGTGAAATATCATATATAAGATCTTCGCTAAAGAAATCTTGCGGAGTGACAAATCAATCAAGGACCCTTTGCTTGGATGACTTGTAGAATGCTCGTGATCTCGCCTTAGAGAAGGACCTATATGAGGATCACAATAGAAAGAAAGAAGAACAACTCTCTAGATCAAGTGATCTATATGTTAGAAGAGAATGAGAGTGTTTGAGAGATTTAGTAAGAAGAGGGGTGAGTTAGAATGAAGAAATGGCTCTCTATTTATAGGCAAAATCTTCCACTGTTCCCCGGATCCCACGGATCCCTCCCACTTGGGATCCGTCTAGTGTAATCCTAGGGATCCGTGGGACGCTCCTCTTTGCCCATGGGTTTTTTGGTTATGGGTCATAGGTTATGGGTTGGTCCATAGGTTTTCTTTAGATTCAATGTATCTAAGTATACATTGTATCTAGCCAACTTGGGTATAGGTTATGATCCATGGGTTATGGTCCATGGGTTGTGGTTTTTACCCATCCTAATAAACTATTACAACAAATGCTTAATTACTACATTTTTGTATTTAAATGGCTATATGTAAATGCTTTACAAAAATAACATGTATCCTTATAATTATACTTAAGATAACATTATATTTGTTATCAACAAAACACAAAGAGATCGCAAAATATTAATAAACGTTTTTATGGTTTATTTGTATTAACAATCTCCCCCTTTTTGTTGAAGACAAAACATAATGTTATGATGAGTAAAACTTAATAATAGATGTAAGTTTTGAAAGCCCCTAAGTTTTACTTCTTTTCCCCTTTTTGTCGAAACAAAAAGTTAACCCTTGGAAGAAAAGAAAAAAGTGTGGAAAAATTAGTCCATGTATCGCTAACTCCCCCTTCACGGTAGCTCCCCCTAGTTTGGGGCGTCAAGTGAAGAAAAATAAAAAATCCTACAAAGAGAAAGGTTAGTAACATGCTTAAATAATCTTGTGATTGCCGAGAATCAAGATTGGGAGCCAAGGTATGTAAACAAGGCCTTGTAATAAAACAACAAATTGCAGTGGTATTTATGCCACCTACAAGCATGTAAAAATAAGAACAAGACTTGTTCTTGAAAATGACTTCAAAAGAAAAAGTACTAAAAAATAGAAAATAGTAGTAATGATTCCTTCCATGCTTGCATAAGGTTATGGATGGAGGTTTGGATGAGTAATGGTATTTATGCGATCAAGGATGAGGTTGAGTATGAATCGCATTTCTTCCCTAACTTCTATTGCAATTTCCCTAGTGGATTGGCAATGTTCACAATGTAGGTGATGTGGGTAATGAGTACGGAGATCTTCTTGTTTGTTTTGATTTGTGAGTTGCGGAAGTTGTGGTGGTAAAATAGGAAAATACGGATCAAAGTCCGGAATGATTGGAAGTGGTGGTGGAAAAGAACCTAGATGTTCTTGAAGTTTAATGGGAGCTAAAGGTGGTGATATTTCAAGATCATTGAATATTGTGTTTGGAGAAGTTGGAGGTGTCAAAAAGGCTAATTCTTTTTGCTTTGGTTGTTGAGATCTTGTTGGAGTCGTAAGGAGTTCCAAAAGAGTGATTTTAGGTAGTGAATGATTTGGTGATGAAGTTGGTGTACTCGTTGGTGATGAAGGAGGTGCTATAATGGAAGCATCTTGTGGTGAGTTAGTTGATGGTGATGAGCCATAGGATGATGGTTTTCCTAAGCAACAAGATCGGATGTTAATCCGTGCGGATATCCTAGAGTTTGATTTTGGTATTTTAGAAGGTGGAAGTACAAAGGCTTGGGTTTCATGGAGATGATTGTTTGTACCAGGTGATTCATCTAAAGAATTTGTGGATGACATGGTGTATTTTGTTTGTGAGGATGAGATGGATTATGCAAGCATTTTGGGAGTTCTATATATAGAAAAACAAAGCATTGTAATGAATGCTTGACCCAAAATGTGGATTAAAATCTAATGATTAGATATGAATTTAAGGCATGTGATCATGAGAACACAAGAATTAAAGAGCATACTCCCAAAAATAAAATAAATGTGGATTTTTCATCCAAAGTGAGAAAAATAGAAGGTAAAAATAGCTTCTGTCTCATGGATCCCACGGATCCTTCCCTTGAGGGATCCGTCCAGCATGAAAGCTGGGATCCGTGGGTCTGGTGATTCAGGCAGCACAAAATTTTCCTTTTTGGAAACATTTTTGCCTAGTGTGTGCCTATATGCAAACTATTTGGAGTTACGGTTATCTCGACCCCTAAAAAGAAAAAGAAAAATAAACTAGAAGTAGAAAAGCATCCTATTGAGATAACCCGAAAACACATATTTAGTACTTGAGAGTACGTAATTTAGTGTTATCAATGCTCCTAATTCATTGTGGCTTAAATGAATGTACCCGAAAACACATATTAGTTATGTGTCCCCTTTAGCATTCAAAAGACATGAGATGCAATGAAAGCGGGTTTTTACTTTGTATTAATAATGAAAAAGCGATTTGTCCTAGACGTGAGAAATTGCTTTTGTGAAATTGATACGGGAAGGTATCGTCCTTTTAGAAAACATTTTGAAAAGAGGTTTTCTTTGAAAATGTGTATGTAGTTATGTGTTTGCAACTTGTAAAATAAGAAAGCTATAAGTGGAAAACTTATCTTGGGTTTTGAAAATTCCTGTATTGTTTGTGAGTTGTGCATGAAATAGAGATCCTAGACTCAGAAAGAAGAAGGCTAGTGTTTACATACCTTGTAGAGTCAAATAAGTTACGACGTTTGTTCCATTAGACCGAGACCAAGACGAAGTAGGTTGAATTGTTCCCGCTTCAACGGTTTGGTGAGGACATCGGCTATGTTGTCTTCGGATGCTACCTTCTCAATAGAGATGTTCCCCTTTTGAACATTGTCTCTTAAGAAGTGATGACGAATCTCTATATGCTTTGTGCGAGAATGCAATACCAGATTCTTGCTTAAGTCGATGGCACCTTTGTTGTCACATAGGATGGCTATGTCGCTTAGATGAATGTCGTAGTCGACTAACGCTTGTTTCATCCATAGTGCTTGTTGGCATGCTTTGCCGGCGGAAGACATACTCGGCTTCGGTTGTTGATATTTCTAGTGCCGTTTGTTTCTTAGAAAACCAAGATGTTAAACAACATCCCATGAAAGTACATACCCCACTTGTACTTTTTCTATCAACGTAATCACCTGCATGGTCAGAATCTGCATATACAATTGTTTCTACTCCCTTGCACTTAGGATACCATAATCCTAATTGTGTTGTACCCTTAATGTATCTAAATATCCTTTTTACGGCTTCTAGGTATGATGTTTCAGGGTCTTCTTGAAACCTAGCACATAAGCAAACACTAAACATGATATCTGGCCTACTTGCCGTGAGGTAGAGAAGACTACCTATCATGCCACGATATTTAGTATTATCGACGGATTCGTCGTCTTCATCTTTTGTGAGTTTGGTGTCGGATGACATTGGTGTCCTAATTGGTTTCGACTCTTCTAGACCGAATTTCTTTAACATCTCCTTTATGTATTTAGATTGATTAAAGAAGATACCATCTTCTACTTGTTTGATTTGTAGACCAAGAAAGACATAAGTTCTCCCATCATACTCATCTCGAACTCGTCATGCATGATTTTAGAGAAATCATCACACATGTCTTGACAAGTGGATCCGAATATAATATCATCTACATATATTTGTACTATGATTATATGTGACTCTTTTTTCTTAGTAAAAAGTGTGTTGTCAACTAACCCATGGTATAGTTGTGTTTAATTAAAAATGACTTGAGTCTATCATACCAAGCTTTTGGAGCTTGTTTAAGACCGTAAAGAGCTTTCTTTAATTTATACACATGTTTGGGTTTTTCAAAATCGATGAAGCCCGGAGGTTGAGCTACATATACTTCTTCAATAATGAAACCATTTAGAAAAGCGCTTTTGACATCCATTTGATAAAGCTTTAGATCATTAGCACAAGCATACGCAAGAAGTATTCTTATAGACTCTAATCTAGCCATGAGGGCATATGTCTCATCAAAGTCTATTCCTTCTTGTTGGTTCTACCCTTGGGCAACGAGTCTAGCCTTGTTCCTAGACACTACTCCGTTTGCATCTAATTTGTTTTTATAAACCCATTTGGTTCCTATTATGGTTTGATTACTAGGTGGAGGGACAAGTGTCCAAACATCATTAGAAACGAATTGATTTAGTTCTTCTTGCATAGTCATTACCCAACTCTCATCTTTTATGGCTTCTTGTGTATTCTTAGGTTCTATGATTGAAACGAAACAAAACAAGCTACTTTGGTTTTGAACTTGAGACCTTAATGTTCGTTCGTTTAGCTTTCCTATGACTTTATCTACGGGGTGATCTTTGGACTCTTTAATGTTTATGACTTCATCATTTAAAGGTTCTTCTTCTTCATTTATCTTTTTCTTTATTACTAAAGCTTCACTTTCTATAATCTCGTCATCGACAAGAGGTGGAGAGGGTTTGGGTGGACTTTCATCAAATTTTATATTTAATGACTCTTCTACCTTCATTGTTTCTTTGTTTAATATGACGTAAGATTTGTTATTTGGAGAGTAACCTAGAAAGATATCTTCGGTTGATTTAGGATCAAATTTTGTAAGTTAATCTTTAGTGTTAAGAATAAAACATTTGCTTCTAAAGACTCTAAAGTGATTTAACGTAGGCTTTTTGCCTCGGAGTAACTCATATGGAGTTTTACCTAAGATTGGTCTAATTAAGACTCGATTGAGTATGTACGTTGAAGTATCAACGGCATTACACCAAAACTTTTGAGGTATGGATTGTTCATTAAGCATGGTTCGACTCATTTCTTGTAGGGTTCTATTCTTTCTTTCTACTACCCCATTCGATTGTGGAGTGCGTGGAGCCGAGAAGTTGTGAGTAATACCATTAGCGTCACAAAAGGCTCCAAATTGTACTTCATTATCGAATTCCCTACCATGATCCGTCCTAATGGACACTATAGGACTTCCTAGTTGTCTTTGGATCTTTATGCTTAATATTTCAAAATAATTAAAGGTTTCTGATGAGTGTCTAAATACTCATCATTTTTATACTGATAGAATGCCAAAAACATCTGAAAACACTCAGAAATGCTTCAAAATGATAAAAATATCACAAACAAGTGTTTTAAATGTTTTAAATGCAAAAACATCAAAATCTGATGAAAAACGTATCAAGTTTGCATAATTGGCAGTTTTAGTCCCCCAAGTTACAAAAGTTGTCAAAATCAGTCCCTGGTAATTCAAAAACTTGCAAAATATCATTTTAGGTCCTTGAGATTCAAAAGTTGTCAAAATAAACCCTTTAAAGTTTAAAAATCACAAATTGACAACTTTAGTCCTTCAACTTTGAAAATTGTCAAAAATAGTCCTTGGTTGATTTAAAAAGTGAAAATTATCAAGTTTTAACCTTGTACTATTAATAAATGGCAAAAATGGTCCTTATGATAAAACTTTTTGAGAATTTACAATATTGGTCCCTCAAGTTCTAAACTTGACAGTTTTAGTCCCTGGATTTGTAAAAATGGAAAATTTCAACTATGGTCCTTGTTCTATTATCACTTGGCAGGTTTAGTCCTTATGAGAGCTTGGGAAAATGTTCAAGTCCAGTCCTTCAACTTTGGCTAAATTGCATGATTAGTCCTTGTTGTTAGTTTCTATACCAAACGGACCCTATATTAATAACTAAGCCCAAATCCAAGTCCAACACTTTGACCCGGCCCAATATTTAAAAAACAGAGAAACCGCGCCACTGTAGCTCCATCTCCTTCACGCCTGTTTCACCAATACCAGTGGTATTTTACCACTTGATTTCCAATCCAGCTCACCCCAAACACCTTTCCACCTCTTCCCTTCCACCTCCACACAAATCCAACTCCAATTAATGCAGAAAACCAACTCTTTGAAAAATGGCGCCAAAATCGCCATGTGGCATATCTGACTATCTGGCTTAATTCAATGGTCTAGATGAGATGGGATTAGTTCAGAGGTCGACAAAGGTTGAAATGAAGTCAATAAATATCAAGTGTGAAGCTATGAAGAAGCTATCTAGAGTAATTTTAATTTTCATTGTCGTTTTAACTTATTTCTTAATTCCAGTGCATTTTAAAGCTTTTAAATCTTGTATTTCATGTTATCAGTGTAATATAAACCTTTTGATATCATCAATTTCACTTTTCAAGTATTATTTCAAGTTATGCAATTTTCTCATTATTCAAGAAATCTCAATCTGTTAAAATGATGTTAGAAATTGTTATTTTGGACTGAGAATCACACATAAGCTCCATATAAAGCTTATACAAGCTTTTAGATACTCTTAAAAGCAGGTTATAAGAAAAAATCAAAAATTCACAAAAATACCACTTAATTAGTTAAAAAATAAAAATCCATGGTTCAAGGTTCTAGCAGGTTGGAGCAGGGTATATTTTGGATTGCCTTGGGATTAGTGCTTCATGGGAAGCTTTAGGATGTGTTTTCAGACCTTGGTTCTCAGTTTTCAATTGGAAGTCATTTGTAAGCAGTTTTGATCAATTTGGCATTTCAATATTAAAGTTGTTCTTTACCTTAAATTCCTGTTTGTTTATGTTTGTTGGTCATATTTAATCACAAATAATCAATAAAATCAGTTGTAGGTTCATTAGAAGTTGTAGTTTCTAAAAATTTTATTTCAATAATTTTATTAGCATAACTGATAATCTTAAGTTTTATGTTGCTAATTCTGTTGTTTCATACTTCTCTAGTCTTAGTATATGATAATTCAAGGGTGTGATTCAGTTTCATGATCTAAATCATTGATTTGCTTTGAAAAGCTCAAAATCAGTCCTTAGAAGGAGTGTTTGGATTTGTTCAGTTTAATGTGTAACAGGTTGTGCAGACCTGTGTTTGTGCTTGTTTCATGTCTCATATGGTCTAAATAACTCAGTTCAAAAAGGAAAATTAGTCCTTGTTAATGAAAAAGTCAAAATCTCTTCTAAAATCATTTCACTGATTCACTGTTGGATTTTAAAGAGTAGAAATCATCACAGTAGCTTAAAATTGGTTAGCATAGCTTAATATTATCTTAAAACACTCTAATATATCATAATCAGTCATTAGTTTTAATTCAAAGTTCAATAAAGTCAACCTTAGTTAGTTCTTATAAAAGTCAAAATTTCCAGTATTAGCAGTTTTGGATAAAATAGAATAACCTATATAGGACTTAATATTGAGTTTCATGATTTGAGCCTCTGGAATATAAAAATCTAGCTGCTCATCTCTATCCTAGTGTATTTTATATTTTCTCAATAGCTTATTTACTAGCTTAACTTTTAGCTTATTTCAAGTGCCATTTTCAAAAAGTGCCCTGCACCAAGGAATTTGTGTTAACTGCTCTTTTTCATAGGCTTGTAGAGAGCTCAATTGTTGGTCAAAACTTGTGATATTTGGTTCTTTGGAAAGCCAATCAAGCCTTCTAGAGGTCCCAAGTTTACATTTTCATTTTCTAGCTTGTTTACCTAGGCTGCAAGTGCTTATCATATTGTCCCATATTACTCAGCATACACTGAGTCTCAACTCAGTGTTTTGTCAGTTTTAATATAGCCTCTCACAAGCTCATAAGAGCTTATCATGGTCTGAGTTTTGGTTTATATACTCTCAACCAGGTCTAATACTAGTTCCAATTTCTACTTTTCACTTTTAGCTTATTTTGTGATCTGTGCAATAGCTTAAAGTAGAGTACCAATTTCTGTTTTAATAAACAAGCTCAAACTTCAATTCTGTGTTAACTAGTAATCCAGAAGTTCTAGCTTGTTGTTTTTGGTTGAAATTGAGTTGTTTTAGCTTAATATAGCTCCTGTATCAAGTTGGTAGCTTTTGGTTGTTATTTGGCTGTTTCAAGTGCTTATTAATAAGCAGTTTACATAGCAGTAGCTTATTTCTCTACACAAGACCATGTTTTTCTATTTTTCTTAGATTAAGCATATTAAAATAGACTTTTCCTGAAATTTTCATTATTTTTCATAACTGTTTGCTATTTTTAGTAATTAAAAACAGTTTTTAGGTATTTTTAAATAGCTTTTAATACAAATAAATTATAAAAAGTCCAAAAAAAATGATTTTTCAATTTTCTTAGGTTAAGATAAATATAAATAGCCTAAAAAGTATTTTTCCATAATTTTCTTAGTTTAAAAAGTATTTTTTAGCATTTTAATTAGTTTTAAATAGTTTTAAATTAATAATAAATACCTAATAAGTCTAAAAAATATATATTTTTAGTTTTAAAATAAGTTTTATCATATTTTAGATTTTTCCAAGTTATAATTTCATTTTTCTAGGTTAATTTTGTATTTTCTTATATTTTAGCACAATTTAAATACTTAATAAATAGTTTTTAATTAATAATAAATAGATAAATAGTTGTAAAAATAATTTTCTTTTTCTAATAATTTTCTTTTATTATTAGGATTGTTAAAATATCATTTTCATATTTGTAGGTCTTTTATTTCTTTAAAACTCACTTTTTATTTTGTACGTAGACGTAATTTTATTTTAAACGTAAGTTTTAAGTTTTAGGTTTTAAACGTTCATCGCCTTTAAAAATAGTGATAGCGTTTATTTAATAGATTTTAACTTTTTAATCTTTTTAATTTGCATTTAAGTCGCCTTAATTTGTAAATCTTTTCTTTTAGTATAATTTTCCATCGAAAACCCTACTGATTGCTATCCTTAGTGATCATTCTACCATCTGATTAAGTGTTTTAACACCAATTCATCCTCCGTGGGACTTAACGACCCAGGAATTCCCTATATTCCTCTGATCTTAATTGTATTAGTGTTTGAGCTGTTTTAAGTCTATTTGACTTGACTGTTTTGGACGCAATCAAATTTTGGCGCCGCTGCCGGGGAGGCTGTAAGCGTGTTTCTAGCATTATCAGACCCGTACTTGCACATATACCACAGTTTGTAAAAAGTTTTCTGTAAAGTTTATATAAACTAAAAAGTTCATTAACGCTTTTCCTAAAGTGTTAAAAACCCAAAAACAATATAAAACAACAAAACAATCGTAACGTTTTCTGTATTGTGTTTCTTTTAAGGTGATTCTTAAAGAGATACGATTTGGTTAAACGGGACGATTCCAAAAATATTTCCCAAAAGTTTTTGAACCCCATCAGCACAACTCATACCTACGTCTTTTCAGTGGTACTTAATTGAATACATAAAAATCAACCACCGCAAATCAAGGCAGTGCACTACCTAACTGGGGGTGCGACCATTAATAAGTTCCCGAACATCAGATTTAAAACTTGCCTTTGTGTCACTTGTGATTTGGTGTACCTTTTTCAAAGAAGCCATTTCATTTGTGATTATTGGTTAAGTTCACTTGTGTTTTGCTTCATTTGTTTTGGAAATTGATTTTTATACTTAGTGCATGCGCACTCGTTCTTCCAGTTCTACAAGTCCACTTTCCGAACTTGGAAACATTCCTCGCAGACGTAGAGGACGTTCAGCTCCTTCAGCCGTGACTGAGGAACGTCTACCACCACCACCACCTGTCGAAATGGCAGAAGACAAACCTATGAATGAGCTTCTCCAAGCACCCATCGAGGGTTACGGAGATGCCATTGTTGTCCCAGCCATTGTGGCTGATACCTTCGAGCTCAAAACCGGGTTGCTTAATCTAGTAACCCAAAGCCAATTCTATGGTTTTGAGCGGGATGATCCTCATGCACACATTCGATGGTTCAATAAAATTGCATCAACCATCAAGTACAAGAATGTCCCATCCGAAGCTATCAAGCTTCTTCTGTTCCCATTTTCTCTAGAGGGACAAGCCCGGAATTGGCTTGAGAAACAACCCCCTCGTTCTATAGAGACATGGGAAGATCTAGTTACCAAGTTTGTGAACGAGTTCTATCCTCCATCTCGAACCACAAGTCTTAAGAATGAGATAATGAAATTTTCTCAGAGATTTGATGAATCATTCGGGGAGGCATGGGATCGTTACAAAGAATTGCTCCGCAAGTGTCCACATCATGGTTTTACCGAGTTAATGCAAATGGATACTTTCTATAATGGTCTGAGACCAGCTGACCAAGACTCTCTGAATGCCTCCGCGGGAGGTAATTTCCTTAGCAAAACCACCAAAGAAGCCTTACAAATAATTGAAAACAAGTCCCAGGTCCGTTCTTTCCGCACCAAGACATATCAGAATCAGTCTAATGCAGGACCTTCTACTTCATCTCCTGTGAGTACATCTAGCACCGATGCTAAGATTGATAAACTCACAGATGCTGTTCAGGCTTTGGTTCTTGCTAACCAAAAGAAAGTCACCTTCACTCAATCACCATCACATGGTGAAGTGAAGAAAGTTGAAGTTTGTGTCACTTGTGGTGGTCCTCATGCATATTACAACTGTACTGCCACCGATGGTAGTCCGTTTGAAGCAAATGCTATAGCCGGTACTTCAAATCAAGGAGGTAATCAATACCGTCCTCAGAATGAACCAAATTACCGTGCTAGCAATTATCAGGCACCACCCGGTTTTAACCAGAATCCCAACCGGAATCAGAATCAACCTAGAATGAGCCAAGGTTATCAAAACCAAGGTAATTTCTATCCTGGACCCAATCAAGGTTTCCAACAACAAGGGAACCTTCATCAAAACAATTTCAATCGTGGGAATCAATTTCATGGGAATGTGAATCCTAATCAAGGGAATTTTCAACAACAAGGTCATAATCAAAACATCAGACCTCAAAATTTCCCTCCTAATCCACCTCCCATCATTACTCCTCCAGGACCATCATCTGATGAGTTACTGAAGCAGTTCATGAAATCCCAAGATGAGATGAACAGATTGTTGGTCAGTCAGATCGCTGATCTTAAGAAGTCTTTAAATGATCGACCCTCGAGCTCAGGTACTTTACCGAGCAACACGATCGCTAACCCGAGGGGCGATGCTAAGGCGATCACAACCAGAAGTGGTGTTTCATACAATGGACCCGCTATTCCTACCTCTTCTTCTTCTCTCCCGAAGGTAGTGGAGAGTGAACCGAGGACTCACAATGGACCTACGACTCCAATGCCCCCTCCTCCTGTGGCAATAAGTCAAGTTACCAAGGAAACAACGGACAAAGTGCATTATTCAAGTCCAAGTAATACCGCACAAGTCCCACCTTTGGTAGTCCAACCTCAAGTTGTCCAGAAACCCAATTCTAATCCAGGAGTTGTTTTTGAACCACCTGTAGCTCCCGTTGAAAATATCAAATCCAAATCTTCTATTCCATATCCATCACGTTTGAATGAGCAAAAGCTCCGTGAAAAAGCTAGTCATCAAATGGACAAATTTTTCCAAATTTTCCAAGAATTACACTTTGACATAAGCTTTGCGGATGCTATCATGCTGATGCCCAAGTTTGCATCGACTCTCAAACACATGTTAAGCAACAAGGAAAAGCTGTTTGAAATGGCAAAGACTCCTCTTAACGAGAACTGCTCTGCAGTTATTCTGAAAAAGCTTCCAGAAAAGCTTGAAGATCCTGGGAAATTTCTCTTACCTTGTGTATTCCCAGGAATGGTTGAATGCTTTGCCCTAGCAGATCTTGGTGCAAGCATAAACCTGATGCCTTATTCAGTGTGGAAGAAATTATCTCTTCCTGAACTTACTCCTACATGCATGACTCTCGAGCTTGCAGATCGTACAATATCCCGTCCTCTTGGCATTGCCGAGGACGTATTTGTGAAAGTAGGAAAGTTCCATTTCCCTGCTGACTTCGTGGTTGTTGATTTTGATGCCGATCATCGGGTTCCTCTCATTGTTGGTCGAGGATTCCTGAGAACGGGCCGTGCTCTCATAGATGTATTTGAGCAAGAAATCACATTACGTGTTGGAAATGAAGCTGTCACTTTTAACCTTGATCAAAATTCGAGGTACTCCGCAAATTATGATTCTGAATCGGTTAACCGAATAGATATCATTGATGTTGCTTCTGAAGAGTACTCGCAAGAAGTTCTTGGTTATAATCATAATTCTTCGAGTGATAATCTCACTCATTCATCTCAACCCATCATCGCCAATTCTACTCCTTCTCTTACCCCATTTGAGGAAAGTGACTTCATCTTAGAAGAGATTGAAGCATACTTATCCAGTGATTCTGTACCATGGGAAATTGATCACGCTCCAATTGACATTGAGGGAGACATACTTCTCATTGAGAAGTTGCTTAATGATGATCCATCATCCACCCCTCACTCTAGTGATTCAATTCCTGATGAGATTAATCTGGAGGGAGATTTTCTTCTTGAGAAGTTGTTAAATCATGACATTTCTCATCCTCTCCCTTCCATCAAACTTCATAACAAGGAAGTCAAATCAGTTGAGAAAACTGAAGAATTTCCTGAGGTTGAGCTTAAGGACTTACCACCTCATCTCGAGTATGCATTTCTTGAAGGTGATGATAAATTACCAGTCATTATTGCTAGAGATTTGAGTAAAGATGAAAAAGCTGCTCTCATTAAAATCTTGAAGTCACACAAGCAAGCAATCGCTTGGAAACTCTCCGACATTAAGGGTATCAACCCTGAATTTTGTACTCACAAAATTTTGATGGAGGATGACTTTAAGCCAGCAGTTCAACATCAGAGAAGAGTAAATCCAAAAATCCATGATGTTATCAAACAGGAGGTTATCAAACTTCTTGATGCAGGATTGATTTACCCGATCTCAGACAGTCCTTGGGTTAGCCCAATTCATTGTGTTCCGAAAAAGGGTGGCATAACTGTTGTCACAAATGAAGATAACGAGTTAATTCCAACTCGATTGGTAACGGGATGGCGTGTGTGCATTGACTATCGTAAGTTGAATGACGCCACTCGTAAAGACCATTTTCCTCTGCCCTTTATGGACCAAATGCTTGAGAGATTAGCAGGGAATGAATACTATTGTTTCCTTGATGGTTTCTCGGGGTACTTTCAGATTCCCATTGATCCAAAGGATCAAGATAAAACCACATTCACCTGTCCATACGGAACTTTTGCCTATAGACGTATGCCTTTTGGCTTATGTAATGCTCCTGGCACGTTCCAACGTTGTATGATGGCCATTTTCCACGACATGATCGGGGAAGCAATGGAGGTGTTTATGGATGACTTCTCGGTCATTGGGGATTCGTTTCAAACTTGTCTCTCCCATTTAGATAAAATGCTTCAAAGGTGTGAAGACACCAACCTTTGTCTAAACTGGGAGAAGAGTCACTTTATGGTCAAAGAAGGCATAGTCCTTGGCCATAAGATTTCAAAGAACGGGATTGAGGTTGACAGAGCAAAAGTCGATGTTATTGCTAAATTACCTCATCCTACTACCGTCAAAGGTATTAGGAGTTTTTTAGGTCATGCCGGTTTCTATCGTAGATTCATTCAAGATTTTTCCAAAATCGCCCGGCCTATGACCCATCTTCTTGAAAAGGATGCTCCTTTTATCTTCTCACCCGAGTGCATCGTAGCTTTTGAAACATTGAAGAAAAAGCTTACTGAAGCACCCATTCTCGTTGCTCCCGACTGGGACTTACCTTTTGAGCTAATGTGCGATGCAAGTGATTTTGCTATCGGCGCAGTCTTAGGGCAACGAAGAAATAAGCATTTTCAGCCAATTCACTACGCAAGTAAGACTATGACTGAAGCTCAGACTCATTACACCACCACAGAAAAAGAGCTATTAGCCGTGGTGTATGCTTTTGAAAAGTTTCGGCCATACTTAATCTTGACCAAATGTGTAGTGTATACGGATCACTCGGCTCTTAAATACCTCTTTGCAAAACAAGATGCAAAGCCGAGATTGCTTCGTTGGGTTCTCCTCCTCCAAGAATTTGATATCATCATACGTGATAAAAAAGGAGCTGAGAACCTGGCTGCTGATCATCTGTCCAGATTAGAAAACCCTCACCAAGATGTTTTCGAGAAAAAGGATATAAATGAAACATTTCCTCTCGAGACACTCAATGCGGTTTCTTTTCGTGGAAACTCTTCTACCCCATGGTTTGCGGACTTTGCAAATTACCATGCGGGTAACTTCATCGTGAAAGGGATGTCAACCCAGCAGAAGAATAAATTCTTCAAGGATGTTAAACACTATTTCTGGGACGACCCTTTCTTATTCAAAATCTGTGCGGATCAAGTCATCCGACAGTGTGTTTATGGACAAGAAGCTCTTGACATTCTCAAAGCTTGTCATGCTGGACCCACCGGGGGCCATCATAGTCCAAACTACACCGCGAAAAAGGTGTTTGATTCCGGGTTCTATTGGCCCACAATCTATAAAGATGCCCACGAATTTGTCAAAGCTTGTGATGCTTGTCAGCGTCATGGAAACATATCTCAAAGGAATGAAATGCCACAAAATGCCATTCAAGTTTGTGAGATATTTGACATCTGGGGTATTGATTTTATGGGGCCATTTCCATCTTCTCGTGGTAACAAGTACATACTTGTGGCTGTTGACTATTTGTCAAAATGGGTTGAAGCAAAAGCTTTACCTACAAATGATGCCCGAGTAGTTGTGAAATTTTTGAAAGCTCTCTTTGCCAGATTTGGAACTCCTCGTGCAATAATCAGTGATCGTGGTACACATTTTTGTAATGACCAATTTGAAAGAGTCATGCAAAAGTATGGTGTTACCCACCGTCTATCTACTGCATACCACCCCCAAACAAGTGGGCAGGTGGAAGTTTCAAATCGTGGTATTAAAAGAATACTTGAAAGGACAGTAGGTGAAAATCGTGCATCCTGGTCGGATAAACTGGATGACGCACTCTGGGCTTTTCGTACAGCTTACAAAACACCAATTGGGTGTACTCCATATAAGCTAGTGTATGGAAAAGCATGTCATCTTCCGATTGAACTAGAGCACAAGGCTTACTGGGCCTTAAAGCATGCAAACTTCGATATACAGACAGCCGGTGATCATAGAAAAGTTCAAATGAATGAACTAAATGAACTTCGTGATCAAGCTTATGAGAACTCTTTGATCTACAAGCATAAGACGAAGAAGATTCATGACTCTAAAATCAAAAACCGCGTTTTCAACGTTGGTGATCGAGTCCTTCTTTTCAACTCTAGATTAAAGATTTTCTCGGGAAAGCTTAAGTCCCGCTGGTCTGGTCCATTTACCATTGCTAAGGTTTATCCTTATGGCACCATTGAGTTATCTCAGCCTGATGGTCCTAACTTTAAAGTAAATGGTCATCGATTAAAGCATTACTTTGGAGAGGACATTCCCCCTGTGGTTGTCCCGGATCTACAAACATTCCCCATGAACCAATAAATGCGGGGATCGAGTCAAGCTAATGACTCGGGAATCAAAAATAGTAGCACACACAATATGGGTTTTCACCCATGTTTCTGTTTTCTTATCCCCTTTCTATCACCCTAGTGTGGGGGAGTCTACCCACACTATTGTACATTCTCATTCTTTCTAAAAAAAAAAAAAAAAAAAAAAAAAAAAAAAAAAAAATTGTATATATCAAAAACAAAATAATGTCCGTAGTATTTCCCTTTTATGTTCTATGTTTCGGCATAACCGCCGGTGCTTTGAATATTGAGGGCAATATTCATTTCTAAGTGTGGGGGGGAATTCTCACGAATTTCATGTAATTATTTCACCCAATTCCCCCGTTTTTGGCCAAAATTTTTTTTTTTGGAGTAAGTGTTTCTCACTTACTCAGCAAATGGTAATCAGTCCGCCATGTCTAACCCACATAAGGATTGGCTAATCCAGGAGCAAACGGCTCTTGGTAAAGATATCTCAAATCCGTTTATGGCTTGCAATTTGCCTAAAATTGTATGGTGTTCAGCTCACCATATCTTTAAACTAGTGAAAAGTTGGCTAGCCCGCAAGTTTATGGCTTGTGGTAAAGGCAGTGGAAAAACCATAATTGGTAATCGGCTCACCAAAGATAATATTGATAATTTATCTAAGAGTTGGCTAGTCCAGAAGGGTACGGCTTCTGGTAAAGACAAAATCAAATCCGTTGAAAGCTGGTGGTTTGCTCAAAATCACATGGTTATCGGTGTACCATAGTTCTTACTTGAACTGAAACATTTGGCTACTCCAGAAGTAATGGCTTTTGGTAAAGAGATTAAAATCCATTATGTTTTCTCAAATCATTGCTAGGGACTAGCAATATCTTAGTGTGGGGGATTGATGAGTGTCTAAATACTCATCATTTTTATACTGATAGAATGCCAAAAACATCTGAAAACACTCAGAAATGCTTCAAAATGATAAAAATATCACAAACAAGTGTTTTAAATGTTTTAAATGCAAAAACATCAAAATCTGATGAAAAACGTATCAAGTTTGCATAATTGGCAGTTTTAGTCCCCCAAGTTACAAAAGTTGTCAAAATCAGTCCCTGGTAATTCAAAAACTTGCAAAATATCATTTTAGGTCCTTGAGATTCAAAAGTTGTCAAAATAAACCCTTTAAAGTTTAAAAATCACAAATTGACAACTTTAGTCCTTCAACTTTGAAAATTGTCAAAAATAGTCCTTGGTTGATTTAAAAAGTGAAAATTATCAAGTTTTAACCTTGTACTATTAATAAATGGCAAAAATGGTCCTTATGATAAAACTTTTTGAGAATTTACAATATTGGTCCCTCAAGTTCTAAACTTGACAGTTTTAGTCCCTGGATTTGTAAAAATGGAAAATTTCAACTATGGTCCTTGTTCTATTATCACTTGGCAGGTTTAGTCCTTATGAGAGCTTGGGAAAATGTTCAAGTCCAGTCCTTCAACTTTGGCTAAATTGCATGATTAGTCCTTGTTGTTAGTTTCTATACCAAACGGACCCTATATTAATAACTAAGCCCAAATCCAAGTCCAACACTTTGACCCGGCCCAATATTTAAAAAACAGAGAAACCGCGCCACTGTAGCTCCATCTCCTTCACGCCTGTTTCACCAATACCAGTGGTATTTTACCACTTGATTTCCAATCCAGCTCACCCCAAACACCTTTCCACCTCTTCCCTTCCACCTCCACACAAATCCAACTCCAATTAATGCAGAAAACCAACTCTTTGAAAAATGGCGCCAAAATCGCCATGTGGCATATCTGACTATCTGGCTTAATTCAATGGTCTAGATGAGATGGGATTAGTTCAGAGGTCGACAAAGGTTGAAATGAAGTCAATAAATATCAAGTGTGAAGCTATGAAGAAGCTATCTAGAGTAATTTTAATTTTCATTGTCGTTTTAACTTATTTCTTAATTCCAGTGCATTTTAAAGCTTTTAAATCTTGTATTTCATGTTATCAGTGTAATATAAACCTTTTGATATCATCAATTTCACTTTTCAAGTATTATTTCAAGTTATGCAATTTTCTCATTATTCAAGAAATCTCAATCTGTTAAAATGATGTTAGAAATTGTTATTTTGGACTGAGAATCACACATAAGCTCCATATAAAGCTTATACAAGCTTTTAGATACTCTTAAAAGCAGGTTATAAGAAAAAATCAAAAATTCACAAAAATACCACTTAATTAGTTAAAAAATAAAAATCCATGGTTCAAGGTTCTAGCAGGTTGGAGCAGGGTATATTTTGGATTGCCTTGGGATTAGTGCTTCATGGGAAGCTTTAGGATGTGTTTTCAGACCTTGGTTCTCAGTTTTCAATTGGAAGTCATTTGTAAGCAGTTTTGATCAATTTGGCATTTCAATATTAAAGTTGTTCTTTACCTTAAATTCCTGTTTGTTTATGTTTGTTGGTCATATTTAATCACAAATAATCAATAAAATCAGTTGTAGGTTCATTAGAAGTTGTAGTTTCTAAAAATTTTATTTCAATAATTTTATTAGCATAACTGATAATCTTAAGTTTTATGTTGCTAATTCTGTTGTTTCATACTTCTCTAGTCTTAGTATATGATAATTCAAGGGTGTGATTCAGTTTCATGATCTAAATCATTGATTTGCTTTGAAAAGCTCAAAATCAGTCCTTAGAAGGAGTGTTTGGATTTGTTCAGTTTAATGTGTAACAGGTTGTGCAGACCTGTGTTTGTGCTTGTTTCATGTCTCATATGGTCTAAATAACTCAGTTCAAAAAGGAAAATTAGTCCTTGTTAATGAAAAAGTCAAAATCTCTTCTAAAATCATTTCACTGATTCACTGTTGGATTTTAAAGAGTAGAAATCATCACAGTAGCTTAAAATTGGTTAGCATAGCTTAATATTATCTTAAAACACTCTAATATATCATAATCAGTCATTAGTTTTAATTCAAAGTTCAATAAAGTCAACCTTAGTTAGTTCTTATAAAAGTCAAAATTTCCAGTATTAGCAGTTTTGGATAAAATAGAATAACCTATATAGGACTTAATATTGAGTTTCATGATTTGAGCCTCTGGAATATAAAAATCTAGCTGCTCATCTCTATCCTAGTGTATTTTATATTTTCTCAATAGCTTATTTACTAGCTTAACTTTTAGCTTATTTCAAGTGCCATTTTCAAAAAGTGCCCTGCACCAAGGAATTTGTGTTAACTGCTCTTTTTCATAGGCTTGTAGAGAGCTCAATTGTTGGTCAAAACTTGTGATATTTGGTTCTTTGGAAAGCCAATCAAGCCTTCTAGAGGTCCCAAGTTTACATTTTCATTTTCTAGCTTGTTTACCTAGGCTGCAAGTGCTTATCATATTGTCCCATATTACTCAGCATACACTGAGTCTCAACTCAGTGTTTTGTCAGTTTTAATATAGCCTCTCACAAGCTCATAAGAGCTTATCATGGTCTGAGTTTTGGTTTATATACTCTCAACCAGGTCTAATACTAGTTCCAATTTCTACTTTTCACTTTTAGCTTATTTTGTGATCTGTGCAATAGCTTAAAGTAGAGTACCAATTTCTGTTTTAATAAACAAGCTCAAACTTCAATTCTGTGTTAACTAGTAATCCAGAAGTTCTAGCTTGTTGTTTTTGGTTGAAATTGAGTTGTTTTAGCTTAATATAGCTCCTGTATCAAGTTGGTAGCTTTTGGTTGTTATTTGGCTGTTTCAAGTGCTTATTAATAAGCAGTTTACATAGCAGTAGCTTATTTCTCTACACAAGACCATGTTTTTCTATTTTTCTTAGATTAAGCATATTAAAATAGACTTTTCCTGAAATTTTCATTATTTTTCATAACTGTTTGCTATTTTTAGTAATTAAAAACAGTTTTTAGGTATTTTTAAATAGCTTTTAATACAAATAAATTATAAAAAGTCCAAAAAAAATGATTTTTCAATTTTCTTAGGTTAAGATAAATATAAATAGCCTAAAAAGTATTTTTCCATAATTTTCTTAGTTTAAAAAGTATTTTTTAGCATTTTAATTAGTTTTAAATAGTTTTAAATTAATAATAAATACCTAATAAGTCTAAAAAATATATATTTTTAGTTTTAAAATAAGTTTTATCATATTTTAGATTTTTCCAAGTTATAATTTCATTTTTCTAGGTTAATTTTGTATTTTCTTATATTTTAGCACAATTTAAATACTTAATAAATAGTTTTTAATTAATAATAAATAGATAAATAGTTGTAAAAATAATTTTCTTTTTCTAATAATTTTCTTTTATTATTAGGATTGTTAAAATATCATTTTCATATTTGTAGGTCTTTTATTTCTTTAAAACTCACTTTTTATTTTGTACGTAGACGTAATTTTATTTTAAACGTAAGTTTTAAGTTTTAGGTTTTAAACGTTCATCGCCTTTAAAAATAGTGATAGCGTTTATTTAATAGATTTTAACTTTTTAATCTTTTTAATTTGCATTTAAGTCGCCTTAATTTGTAAATCTTTTCTTTTAGTATAATTTTCCATCGAAAACCCTACTGATTGCTATCCTTAGTGATCATTCTACCATCTGATTAAGTGTTTTAACACCAATTCATCCTCCGTGGGACTTAACGACCCAGGAATTCCCTATATTCCTCTGATCTTAATTGTATTAGTGTTTGAGCTGTTTTAAGTCTATTTGACTTGACTGTTTTGGACGCAATCAGTTTCCGTTTTGATCTTTAAAAATTTTGTCCATGTATACCTAGAGTAATCATCCACTATGACCAAAGTGTAGTAGTTGCCTCCATAACTTTGGATAGCAGATGGACCAAATAAATCCATATGTAGTAATTCTAGACACCTAGTTGTAGACACCATGTTTTTAGCTTTATGACTAGAATGGGCTTGTTTTCCTACATTACAAGCATCACAAAACTGATGTTCATATTTCAACTTAGGTAGATCTCTTACTAGATCTTTGGATGATAGCGATTGAAGAAGTCGCATATTGGCGTGACCCAATCTTCGATGCCATAAGGTCGAAGTATCATCCATAGAGGTAAGACATAGTTTGTCTTTAGGTTCATTACCGATTTTAATGACATAGACTCCATGTTTCCTAATTCCTTTTCCTATGGTTATGCCATTTTTTAATATCTTACTACCGGTTTTGGTAAAAAGTACATTGCACTTTTTATCACATATTTGTCCTATACTTAAGAGGTTAAAGTTTAGGTTTTCTACGTGACACACATCGTTAATGGTTAGAGATTTGTTAGAAATCGTACCTTTACCGATGATTCTACTTTTGCTATTTCCAAACACCACATTACCTCCATTGAAGGATTCATATGTGGAGAATAGATCTCTATTGCCGGTCATGTGCCTCGTGCACCCGCTATCCTTGACCCATTCATCCGGGTCTAGGTCGACCTTTAAGCATACCTAAGACAATAATAAACTTAAAAGTTTGGTCCCCATTTGTTCATGGGTCCATTAGTATTAAACATTCCATTCATGTTAGACATGTATGGATAAGATGAGTATGCATTCCATGGAGCAAAGTTTTGAAAAGGAAAACCATTTTGCATATTTGGGTTCCATCCCATTTGATGGTTACTTCTTGGATAAATGTTATTAGGTCTCCTAGATGGATTATGTTTTGAAAAAGATGGAGCTTTGTTTCTTGCAAAAGTAGGATTATATTTTGGAGGTGGTTGTCTAGTGGTGACATGAGTTGGTTTCTTCCTATTAACTATAACAAACTCAGTTATAAATGAAGAGGCTACGTTATTACCACTGTTTGCTACAGCAGATCCACGGATCCCTGGCTGTACACTAGCCGGTTCCCTTTTCAAGGGATCCGTGGGATCCGCCACAACAGTGGCTGGTTTTTCTAGTGCCTTAACAAATTTTGTTTCTTTATTTTCACTAGTTGATGGATCAAGTTGTTGAATACCTAAACCTTTTTGGCTGTTACCGGTTTTAACACTGTCTAATATCGTATCTAAAGTGTTCGTACTCATTCTAGCAATTTTAGAATCTAGATGATCAACTAGTGTTTGAAGTTGAACGCAAAGTTCACATTCACCACTTGCTATTTTACCCTTTTTCTAAACGTTTTAGTTTTGCTTTTAATTCTATGACTTCTTTATCTAAACGTTGGTTTTGACTCCTTAAAAGCTTGTTTTTGTTAATTAGTTTTAAGCTAATATTGCATAGTTTGTCATATTCATTATGCAATGAGTCGTCATCAAGTGATGAGCTACTATAGTATTCGTGACATACCTCGTCATTTGCCATGAGACAAATTTATTCGTCCTCCTCGTCGCTCATTCCCCACGTGCCGCTCACGAACGCCTTTTGGTCATCCCGTTTGGGACACTTACTAATAAAGTGGTTTGGGTCTCCACATTTAAAGCAAGTACGATCATCTTTTGGCTTCTCGTCCTCTTTGCTTTTCCGAAAGCTTTTCTTATCGTCATACGGTTGTTTGACGTATCTTCCCTTTCTTCTAAAGAACTTTTTAAAGTCCCTTACCGCCATAGCGTACTCCTCGTCGTCACTACTCGAGGAGGAGTTCTCTTCATCGCTTGAAGCCTTTTTGGCTTTAAGGGCAAGAGATTTGTGTTTCTCTTTCACCTTTAAGGCTTCGGAGTCTTTAGCAAGGACAAGCTCGTAGACTTTTAGGTTGCCTATGAGTTCATCGAGGGTGAGGATTGTCAAATCTTTTGACTCTTCGATCGTCGTCACCTTGGATCTCCACTTCGATGGAAGTGCCCTTAGATATCTCCTAACATGGTTACGGCTAGAAAAAGATTCATCAAGTGCTTGTAAAGATGTAATAGTAGTATTAAAGTTAGCAAATGAATGATCTATAGTTTCCTCATCCGATATTGAAAATTGTTCATATTGTTGAACAAATAAATCAATTTTATTATTTTTAACTTGTTGGTTCCCTTGATGAGTCACAACTAAAGAATTCCAAATTTCTTTAGAGGTTTTAAGCATAGAAATTCTTTCGAATTCCTTTTTCAGTAAAGCATTATATAAAACCATTTTTGCTTCACTATTTTTAGAAAGCCTTTTCTTCAATTCATCATTTAGTTTATCATGAGGTATGTTAACTACATTCCCTTTATCATCTTTTGAGGTAGCCTCAAAATCGACTTCAACAATAATGTACCAAAGATCAAAATCTTTAGATTTCACATATGTTTCGAATCTATTTTTCCAATATATAAAACCATTAGTTTCAAGTAGTGGTGGTCGTTGCATAGATTGCCCTTCCTTATAATTTTCAGAACCCATAGTGATTGAAAAGTTTTTAAAATACAATTTTACTTTAAAACTTTTATAAACATAGCTCTTGATGCCAATTGTGGAAAACTAGAAGGGGGGGGTTGAATAGTTTTGCCGATTTTAAGTTAGTTTCAAAAACTTTTAGATTCGTTAATATGTGAGATCTTATGGATGTAGAGAAAGTATAGATCTAATGATAAAGTAAGTAAATAAAGTAAAGCAAAGGGAAAGAAATGACACAACCGATGTATAGTGGTTCGGCTACAAGGACACCTTCCTTGCCCTACTCCACTCCCCGAGTCACCTACTCGAGAGTTCAAGCACTATGTCAACAAACTCCTTCACTTGGAGGAGAAGCCTTCACAACTTTGCTTACACTTTTTCCGGTACAAAGCTAGATACCGAGTCCGTAACACGGTGGACCAAACCAACACGACTATTACACAACAAATATGTGAAATATCAAATACAAGATCTTTGCTACAGAAATCTTGCGGAGTGACAAATCAATCAAGGACCCCTTGCTTGGATGACTTGTAGAATGCTCGTGATCTCGCCTTAGAGAAGGACCTATATGAGGATCACAATAGAAAGAAAGAAGAACAACTCTCTAGATCAAGTGATCTATATGTTAGAAGAGAATGAGAGTGTTTGAGAGATTTAGTAAGAAGAGGGGCGAGTTAGAATGAAGAAATGGCTCTCTATTGATAGGCAAATCTTCCACTGTTCCCCAGATCCCACGGATCCCTCCCACTTGGGATCCGTCTTGTATAATCCTAGGGATCCGTGGGACGCTCCTCTTTGCCCATGGGTTTTTTGGTTATGGGTCATGGGTTATGGGTTGGTCCATGGGTTTTCTTTAGATTCAATGTATCTAAGTATACATTGTATCTAGCCAACTTGGGTATGGGTTATGATCCATGGGTTATGGTCCATGGGTTATGGTCCATGGGTTGTGGTTTTTACCCATCCTAATAAACTATTACAACAAATGCTTAATTAATACATTTTTATATTTAAATGGCTATATGTAAATGCTTTACAAAAATAACATGTATCCTTAAAATTATACTTAAGATAACATTATATTTGTTATCAACAAAACACAAAGAGATCGCAAAATATTAATAAACGTTTTTACGGTTTATTTGTATTAACAGCGTCCTTTGTTAGGATTGTTCTGAGCAGTAAAGGTTGCAAAAATCGCTAGGCGGTAGTTGGGCGGCCGGGGTAGGGCATTGCGATTAATCGGTTAGGCGGGGATTAATCGGGGATTAATCGGATTGGATTTTTTATATATAAAATTATAAAATTTTGAAACTATATGCCCGATTTGGCCGATCTAGCCGATTTTTTTTCGATTTGGTCGATTTTTTCCGATTTTGCCGATTTTTTTCCGATTTTACCGATTTTTACCCGTAACTGATTTTTCTGATTTATCCGATTTTTTCTGATTTGGCCGATTAATCGGCCGCCTAGGCCGATTAATCCGATTTTTATCCGATTTTTGTCAGTAACCGATTAATAAGGCCGATTAATGAAAATCGGAACGGCTAATCACCGCCTAGCGATTAATCGGCCAACTAGGCCGATTTTTGCAACAGAGCAGTAATGAACAAAGAAATGTGTTTTGAGATGCGATTTGCATAAAATTCAAGTGATGTGGGTTTGTTATGTTCGAATAACAAGAAGAGAAAGGTGTGCATTTGGTGCTCGGTTCTTGATAGAAAGTATCAAAAAGAGATGATAAACGTGGTGTATCTGTGATGTGTTCGTGTGGAGGCTGAGTTTTTGCAAGATGAGAGAGGATGGGGCGAATGAATAAGAGTAGGGTTATGAAAATGAGATAGATTAAGGTGAGTGTTACTTATATCTAGGTTTGGTGTTAAAGTTGGACCGGTTTTATAAGTTTCGTGGGCTAGGACTAGATGGTTCACTAGTACTAAATATTGGACCGTGCTAATTGGGCGGTTAAATGGGCTGGAATTTTTTTATTACGTTTATGGTTGGGCTGTCATCCGATATTTATTATACATGGACTATTAGTTGAGTTATTTGGATTGTATGGCTCAAATTTTAGCATATTGTTGGTTAAATGGTAATATATGGGGTTTGTAATGACAATGTGAATAATTTTTGAGGTTATGTATTATTGACAAGATCGGGAAAAACCATTATCAAGATTCATTTTCAAATCATAAAAAGGCTAGATTCGAAATTTAAAAGCAAGAAATGACTACAGGGTTAATTCATTACTACCTCCGTCCTAAAATTATAGTCCCCATTTGACTTTTTTAGTATTTCTTTTTCAACTTTGACCTTAAATATTTTTGTTTATGTTATACAATAGTTAATGAAAATTATACTAAATGAAAATACATTAAAAACCCAATCCATTCATATATTTTGCATCAAGTATTATATAACATAAACAAAAATACTTAAGGTCAAAGTTGTAAAAGAAAGACCGAAAAATTCAAAAGGGGACTATAATTTTGGGACGGAGGGAGTATTATTTATTTGAGGATGAAGTTGGATTTCACGGGTGTGTGTACTTAGTATCTCAAGATATCGGGGTTAGTTGGATGCATGATTCTTTGAGATCCTTGTATGAGCATTTAAAGCCGAAAGAGTGATTAAGAATTGGATTATCTAGTTAAACCTGATGTAAGGAGTTACATTGTAGTGCTCATAGTGTATACCTATCACTTTAAGGAGTTACGTTGTAGTGCTCAGTGTTACACGCAGTTGTGGATAATTCAAGAGGCGGATATATACTAAAGGATGGATGGTTGGGTAAATTCCACTAGTTATATTGTATGGTGTTATCAATATAGGTTCTTGGTCACACATTGGTACAAGTTTAAGTCACAAATTTGGGTTATCTACTACAATCTCAAGATCTTCATATTTAGTTTTCTCCAGCAGTAGTCAGTACAAAGAGCCATCGGAATGTTAATGGGGTCGGTTAAGATTTAGCTAAAAGGGATAAAAGAGTAGAGAATGTGATCAACAATTGATTCTCATAGGATATTTTTAAACTTAACAGGAATTTATGGTACTTCACACTAGTTCGAGTATTTGGGCATATACGGTGTTACGCAGATTCCGAAGCATCGTTAACAAGAAGTATGTTTCCGATACATCGAAACCATTGTGGGGGAAGACAATGGATGACTTCTACCCATTTCTTGATTTCTTTGCGAAAACACTTTTCTTCAATGAGATTTTCAATCAGGGGGAAGAAGTCTGTACATTGAGGACGCATAACAGGTTCACGTGATCACTTTCAGATCCATCTGTTTAATTTGTAGGGCTTGTACTACAACCTTTTGAGTGTAGGTTCAAGTTACGTATGAGATAATTGTGTGAAAAAATTTTAGATACCGAGAAATTTTTAGTTGACTTTTAATAAACAAAATGAGTGACGATTTAAGTCTGTATGTGATTCATAGGTGGTAAAAGGACTAAATCAGAGGCTTTTCGTGTTTGTAGTTACATTTTATGCATTGTCTTAGAAATCTTAAAGATATATTTTTTGAGGTGGAGTATGTATAACTAGTTTTCTAAGGGTATCTAAAATGTAAAATATGCAGATTTTGGAAACGCATGTGCAATAAGATGTGGAAAGCATTCAAGGCCAAACGTGTGCACAAGAGCATGTGGCACGTGCTGCCAAAGGTGTAAGTGTGTGCCACTTGACACTCATGGCAACAGAGAAATGTGTGGGAGTTGTTACACTTATATGCTCACTCATAGGAAAAAGGCTAAATGCCCTTAGATGAATATGCTTGTGCATCATTTTAGGGTTTAAATATTTTATTTGTGGTGTTGATGTAATTTTATTAAGTAATTATGTCATGTGTACAAGAATGTATGTTAGGAATTGGAAATTCCATGAGGAAGTGTCGGTCACCCCAATTATAGTCTAGCATATGTTAGCTCGTAGACATGTCGTTATTTACATTATCTAGTAGTTAATTAGTTAGTTATTAGCTTAGTGCAACACCGTGGAGGAAGGACGGGTCTTTACCCACTGTATGCCTGATCCACAGTCCGACAGGAGGACGTAGTCTTTGTAAGTATAAATACCCCTTCAATCCTTGGAAGGGGTGGTGCTTCATTCTTAATCTAGTATTCTCTTTTTTGTTTATCTCTCTAGAACACCCTCTCCTCTCTTCATCTCTCTAAAACCATGGCTTTCTTGTTTCATCACCATCCAAGGCCACCCAAATCATCATAACACAATACATGTAAGATCCTACAAATGGTACAAGAGCCAAGGTTATTGTGTTGTATTGATTTGTGTGGTTATTTTTTTATGTTTTAAGCTGTTTTCGTACTATTTTTATTGGTCAGAATTTTTGTTTTCCTTATCTTTGTGTCAAACAGCTTTTACATACTCTTGGTATACCTTTTTTGGTTCAAAAAGTCATGTGTTATATGTCCTTATACTGTTTTGAGTCAAGTTTTCTAACCAAACAGTCCTGATGTTCATCTTTTATTGACTTTTGTACCAAAACCGTGAAGTTTATGTGGTCATTTGGTCAGATTCTTGAGGTCCAAAAAGGGTCAATAAGAAGCAGTTGTTATCCTTTTTCTAGGTTAAGTGAATCTGGTTAGTTTTTATAGTCAAACATGGTCAAAACGAGTAAACAAAAAGTCTTTCTTATGATGTTTTATGGTCAAAATGGGTAAAACGATGCATTTTTATGCAGTTTTTCTGGGTTTGCTATGAAGATGGTCGGAAAACATTGTCGGAAAACTCATCGAAAAAAGTCAACGAGGGTCAAAACCCTAATCTTACGCATAAGGAGCCATCTACAGTGTTATTTACGCATAGCTGTGAAGTTATGCGTAAGGAATGGTTACGCGTAAAATTCAAAGGGTCAAAACCCTATTCTTACGCATAAGGAGCATCTACAGAGTTATTTACGCATAGCTGTGAAGTTATGCGTAAGGTTTTGTTACGCGTATGTTTTACGCATAAGCCTAGGCTTACGCGTAAGACTGGGTTACGCATAAGTCTAAGCTTACGCTTAAGCCTGATCTACGCATAAACTATACCAGGTTTACGCGTATGTCTACGCACATGTAACAAGGCTTACGCATAAGGTTTTCTTTTACGCGTAAGATTGACAGAAATGTAGAAGAAGAAGTTACAATGACTATTTGACCTTGACCTATACCGAATACCAAAACTGACTCGACCTCAGGTCCTACAAACCATCATCGGTCCATAAAAACTAATGTGATAACAAGACACGGACAACAGTTAACCACAACCACGACCAACATATACCATTAACGACTCACGACCTCAGTGTAAACCCATCATCAGTCCATGGAATACGAAAAAGAAATGAAACGAAAATCTACATATCCAACTCCAACAACTTATCCCAAATACATTATCCTATCCTCCATCTCCTCTAGCACTTACAAGACTCAAAGAACATAAAAACATCAAAAAATCTCTGATTCGATTCAATTTATTTAATCTTTTTTAGATTACTTCAATTGAATCATCAATCATCATTGATTCATACTGTGATACTATCCGAAAATAAAAGAAATGAATTTAACAACTATGTTACTTCATCTCTTTGCTTCGTTTTAATTGGAAATCAAAAACATATCACCTACCCGAGACCTCAATCTGAGATCTTGAAGCCAAAGTATCCCGAACTTGTAGAAATGTGGTGCTCCTGGTAATTAATTGTTAATTTCTGGTGCTCGGGTTAAGCATGTAAGAAACACTTGGTTGATTACTGTTTCTGGTTTGTTTTTTGATTCATTATTAATGATGTAAAGGGAGCTGTAATGTGTGGTGTTTGATGGGAGAATACTCATATGTAAAGCTTTATGTCTCCAGATCTGATTTGGTGAAAGGAGTGTGTTAGGTGAGACTGTGAGAGGATATGAGAGAGGCGGATATTTTTGTTTTAGGGTTAGTGGTGTAATGTGTATTTAGGTTAATATTGTGTTAGTATTTTATATCCGGATGATGGTGGGTGTATTTGCTTGTGAATGGATTGCATTGGATTTAGTCGGGACACACATGGACTGGGCTTAGATCTCTATTCTTCCGAATATTGGGCTGAGTTGGACTGATTTAAGATCCGAATATGCTAATGAATTGGACCAGTTTGGTGGGTTGCATATCATTCACGAGGGGATACAACATGTGTGATTTCATATGGCTAAAAATATTGGACACTAATCTTTGTTTATCATATGTCTAAATATGTGATATTTTTGGTATATAAATTTTCACGGGAAGATACAATATTCACGGCTTGAGCGAAAAGATGAAAAATGACTACGGGGTTTGTGTACGGCTTTATTGAAGTGACGTTATCTTCATATATGGTCATTACTATTAGCCGATGAATCAATGGAGGTTCAATTTCAGCAATTCTCATGAGATATTCGACGCCACAAAATGTCAATGATACTTCACAGTCTAAGCAAAATCTTTCTAAGAATCGTCAGCGTCAGTCATGATTTTTTTTCAAGATGTTTGCGTATGGCAAGAACTTGTCGTGCAAATAGTCATACACGTTATGATGCTTCCGAAAGTTCAAAACCATCATGGGGGAGAAACGTGTACTTTGATCTGTTACGGTTAACCTCCAGGGAAAAGGAGTATATACTACTTGACTTAGTATGGTTTGTGAAGCTGTCTACATTTGGGTATAGAATTGTTCATGGTGGAGAAGAATCGTTGAAGAACCAATGCATGTTCCCCTAAAACAAATATTCACCGAAACCAAATTTGTCATTACACATTCAAGCTGACGTTGTTTACGGTTTTGTCTTGATTTTGTAAAATCCTGCGAAAAAAATTATTTCTCGGTTTAAATCATAGACTTGTAAAATCCCGTAACATTGGAAACATCCTGGTTAAAGTAATGAGCATTTCCGGATCTATCTTGCGGTTTATTCTTGGTTTTGTAAAATCCCGCGAAAGGAACTATTTCTTGGTTTAAACCATAGAACTGTAAAATCCCGTATTGATGGACCATCCTGGAGAAAGGAAGGTGTATTTCTGGATCTTATCTGATGCTGGTACTACGGTTTCTACTTCGAAGAAGGGATAAAAGGGTGTACTTCATGAATTGGATGTGTGTTTGGATATTCGTCATGGCAGTTTGGTTATTTCATGGTTTTACGAGGTTTTGTGCTTTTAACCGTGGTCGGGATGGAAACCATTATCATAGTTCACTTAAAACGTCAAAGGAGGCTAGATTTGAACTCTTAACCAGAAGATGTGACAACGGCGTTAATTCAGTATTATTTATTTGAGGTTGAAGTGAAATATCACGGGCAAGTGTACTTAGTATCTGAAGGTATCGGGGATGGTTGGATGAAGATTCTTCGAGATCCTTGTTCGAGCTTATTTTCAAAAACGAAGACTTGGAAATCTAGTTATTATTGGGTGTCTTTTACCTTTTCTTTTACCACTTGGGGGAATTGGGCTCATACCACTACAAAATAACTATCACTTTAAGGAGTTACGTTGTAGTGCTCAGTGTCACATTCAATTGTGGATTTTCAAGAGGTAATGTACATCTTATACTTGATGGTTGGTTGGTTGAAGAGTATAGAGTACATAGAAAGTACTTAGAGATGCTAATGGAAATCGGCACCGCTCTTTGTTACATATGTGCAAGTTTAAGTCACGAGTTCGGGTTAGTTTACTTAGGGTCAAATTCATCATATTGGGTTTTCTCCATCAGTTGTCACGACAAAGAGCCTACTGAATGATAATGGGGTTGATTACAAGTTTGCCAAGAGAGTTGAAAAGAGAGAGATTATGACGTTTGAACACAACAGTTCAAGCCTCGCTCTCTAAAGAAAAGAAAAGTGTACGTCTCAGTGCGCTTTATCTTATGAAGAAGAGAAATCTTCTTATGACGTATGAACACAACAGTTCATGCCTCGTTCTCTAAAGAAAAGAAATGTGTACGCTTCAGTGCGCTTTATCTTCAAAAGAAGAGAAATCTTCTTATTATGACCATTCTCATCAACATGCTTCATACTATTTCCATGCGCTTCAATTATCAAGTGAACCGGGCTACCGTTGATTGTTCTCTTATTCCACTTGCTCAACTATAATGACGATGGCGACATCATGTGCTAATTTTGCGGGGGAGAAGTGTGAGTAGACTACATTTGGATGATTTCACTTATTTAGTCAAGAATGGCAACTTCGTCTGCAATTCTTGAGGGGGAGAAGAAGTATGATGACACTACATGTTGTGTTATATGAGAATAAATGGTCAAACGGCTTCTAACTCATGTAAGAACCGAGCTTATTCTTATCGGGTCATCTTTACATGGAGTTTCTTCAAAGAGCCGTTGGTTGACATCTTCACTCGGATTGATGAGTTTATCGACAAAGTGCTTCCGGTTAATGCTTCACGTATACATCAAGATTATGATTCCGAACAATCTCTCTGTTCTTGTTTGATGTGATTGGTAGTTTGGTGTTACCATCTTGTGTGTTCGTTGCGGCCTGATTGCTGATTTCCTTGATGAACATCTTTCTGTTCTTGTTTGATTGGGAGGGATTTTAGTTAAGGGGATTTGCAAGATGTAAGTTAATTGGGATGCTTTTTGGTGGGATGCTTTTTGGTGTGAGTTGAAGATGTTAACACTCTATTCCCCATTCAGACAATCTTGAAGAAGGTCGAGTCTACAGTCAGTTCTACATTCTCTGCTACATGTTAGACGACTAAAGACGAGTTGCATTTGATTATCCAAAGACTTCTTCTTAATCTGGGCATTTATTAAAAGATTGTCGATTTAGGGGAGAGCACTAATTGGGGGAGGGTGAAATGTCTGATTTAATCCCTAATTAGACTTGCTCATTTTGTTTTTTCAGCAAGTTGATTCTCACAGATACATCTGAGCTAATTATGATCTTCTCAACAAGATTTCTAGTATACGGGCTTACAATATGTTGCTAATTCTGAAGTGTCAAAACCAACAAGGGGGAAGGAGACACGTATCTAAACGCGAGTAAACTTGATGAACTTAATACTTCTAAGTAATTGAAGATATCCCGGTGTCACAATTCTCAAATTCCGGTCATTTCTTAAATTAAATATGCATCATATTAGTTCATTCATGACATTGCATTTCATATTTAACGCGTAAATTTTATATTAAATAAACGTTATCGCGTGAGTTATTATTTTGAGCATTTAATCCGTTACTTTCAAAAATGATCCTGATGTATTTTTAAACTTACATTTAGTTATAAAAACTATATTTTGAGTTTAACTAGTGTTTTGAATTTATTTCGTATATAAATCGTTAAAGTTATATTATTACGACGTTTTTCTTAAAAACTACTCGATAATTATTGTATCACTCAAATTTCACAAGGAATGTATTTTTACAATTTTTATGATCTCATTATACTCTAATTTGACCTATTAAAAATTACTTTTACCAAAAATTACCTTAAATACACTAATGTGTATTAAATCTTACAAGTATTATTACTTATACATTTTCTTACACTTTCTAACAATTGTACTCAAAGTAAAAAAAAAAAAAAAAAAAAAAAAATCTTGTGAAACAAGATCCACAAAATCCGGTTCAAGGGGGGGAAGAAGTCAAGTGGGTAGAATTTTCTTACCTAGATAGATTATATACAAACTTACACATTTCAATCATTCATTCACATTCATAATTCAAGTTCTAGTCAAAATTTCTTTTTCTCTCTTCTTGTTTCTCTCCATAACCGGTTCATCAAGGGGTGTTAGAGGGATCATCATAATTTTTCTCAAGTTCAATTATTAACAATCTAGATAATACTCTTTATTAGGTTTTGAAATAAAAACCAAGAGTGTTTAGGTTTAACCTTGGTTCTTTGCACCTCATCATATACTTGTAAGCATATCATTTATATTTTTCATGTCTCCTTTTCATTTCATAAGTATCTCTTCATTTATGGAGAAAGCATGCATGATTTGTGTTGTTTATACCATTTTTACATGATTTTTAGATATATATATATAAGGTCATCCTATAATTATCCCCTTGGTATACTTTGGTCTTGATGATGTCTAGGAACCCATGACACCCTAAGAAGGTGTATGGTAGGATTAGATTAGCTTTGGAGTTGATTTGAAGGGATTAGAATATGTTTAGTACGAGAAAAACTATTTTCGATACGTATAAAATGTGTTCTGTCCTTGTTTTGATTTTCTGGAAAATCCGACAGTAGGCACGACTTTTTAGCCTTGATATTTAGAAAATATACTTTAAAACGAATCCGTGGCCGCTTGAACGGATAAAAACGGAGTTATAACGAAGAAGTTATGGATTTTACAAGTTTGACGACGAAAAATATAATTTTCAGAATTTTCAGCATACTATATTTTTCTTGTACGAGTCAAAAACGAGCCTTAAGCTTCACAAATTATTTCGACTTATCAAAAATATAATAGTTTACTTCGATACGAAGCTAAGGACGTATTATACGTAGAAAACGGATTTGAAACGACAAAGATATGCACGTTTTCATAAACTTGCCGTAACTATTATTTTCTGAAAAACTATATTATTTTACGATACAAGTGTTACGGTAGCTGTAACGTCCATGTTGAGGGCTGTTTTTATCAAGGTTGTGAAACTTTTTGGAACAAAATGTCTTCTAGTAAAATTTAGATCACCGAGCATATTTTTCAAAACAACAAGCCGTTTGTATAGCGGAGTTGTAATGAATTATTTACGGATGTTCAAACTTGGCCGAAACTCACTTTTTACACCACAATTAGCCAAAATCACTATCTTTAACCCTTATTATCTCTATGTTCGAGACCTTTTTGACAAAAAATCCTGAACTAAAACTTCTAGATTTCGATACAAACTTTCCAAAACCGTCGAGTTCGTTCTCTAACGTTCGACGTACACCATTTTACGACTAGTTTTCCACAACCATTTTTATCACTTTCATGAAAATTCCGACGACATTGTTTTGCGACGAAAAGTGAAAATTTCACTATAAATCATTATAAAACCATTGTAGGATGACATTTTGACGTAAATACTTGTAAAGTCATTTTTGAAGGGTCTAGACGTCAAAAGAGTATTTTTCGACGATTAGTAATAATTTCAAAACTCGCTAATGGTATAAATAACATACGAAATGCATGCATAACATTACATTGCAACTCATTGCATATCATATCATTCGTAATAGGTCCCGGTTAACACATCACATTATACCTCGGTGTACTCACTCTTGTCATCATTCCAGTTTACCGAGTGAGTAATCACATCCCCTTTTTATGGTTTTACTACATTTTGGGGCTGAATGCATGAACTATACTTGAATTAAATTGAATCTTACTTTTGTGAACTCGAATCAAATCCTTGAACTTAATTACGAATTTATGACTTGTTGGAATTTATTGAACCGTACGTGTTATGACCTTGTCCCAAAGTCTCCCATGTTCGGAGCATCACTATAAAGTCTCGCCTTATTGGTGGAGCGTTCTCAATAAATCTCGCCTTATCGGTGGAGTGTGCAAAGTCTCACCTTATTGGTGGAGCGTTCTCAATAAATCTCGCCTTATCGGTGGAGTGTGCAAAGTCTCGCCTTATTGGTGGAGCGTTCTCAATAATTCTCGCCTAGGTGGTCGAGTGACAAAGGAGTCTCCCTTGTTGGAGCAGTGCAAAGTCTCCCATGTTCGGAGCATCCCTGAATTATTATATTCGTGGTACCATATTGTGAACTATTATGACCGCTTATACTTGACTATTAGACATACTACTTTTGGCAGTGGGTTGTGAACACACAGGTTGCAAGTTTTGTATGGGCGGAACTTGGAACTGAGTGGATTTACAATGCCTTTGCTTTGTGGACCATTTTTCGTCGACCGAAAGCTTTGAATATTTCTTTCGAGTTTTCTTATTTTTGCTAAACGTGTTTACTCACCAACTATTTTCATAGTTGACCCGTTTTTCTCTCATGCATTTCAGGTGATCGTTAGTAAGCTCTTTCTACCAAGTCTTGCATAATGAAGCTTTCACTTGTCAATATAAATCATTATGTATAAAACATAATATTTTGGAATCTAAGCTTTGTAATATATTCGCCGATGTCGGCTAAACTGGTATTGTAATGGTGTAATATTTCTTTTTAATATTAATGTTGGTATGTTCTATTATCTTGTGCTTATGTTCCCTTCCGTTACACCTCGTGCTTCCGCCTTCGGCGAGGGTGTGACACCCGGGAACACAAATGTTGTTACCGCAGAGAAACTCAAGGTTTGACTCATGGTGAGTAAACTTGATGGACTTAATACTTCTAAGTGATTGGAGTTATCCTGGGAAAACAAATGTCATGACCGCAGAGAAACTCAAGGTTTTACTCATCAAGGCGTTTAGTGTTATTATTCCAACGACGTAGGGGAAGTGATGTAAGAGAAATTTTTTGAAGATAAAAAGAGGTACACAAGTACGATATATTCAGGGGAGATAAATGTGTAACATGAGGGAGGTGTTATCAGTTATTCTCTCGTTGGGAATGTGTGTACTTCGGATTCTTGAGCTTCATACACATTCATCAGGGACGAAAGATGTGAACATAGGGGAGGTGTTCTTCATTACCCTCATGATGTGTATTTGGGAGAGTTCTTGGATATTGGTGTACTTCGGATTCTTGAGCTTCATACACTTTCATCAGGGAAGAAAAATGTGAACATGGGAAGGTGTTCTTCATTCCCTTCATGAAGTGTATTCGGGAGAGTTCTTGAGCATTATACTAAGAGACGGACTGCATCATTTCAACTACACGGGGGAAGTGGTCTCTTGACACCTTTTGGAATGGATTGCTTCAGACTTCAGTGGTAATGAAATATGAGAAGAAATTTAAAGAGTGGGATGATACGTTGCTGTTCTTCTATTGGATGATATAACCTCAAACGATGAATCACGGTGATTATTCTTAAAAGGAGCAGCAAGTTCGATGATAATGGTGTGCTTCTTTGTGCACCTGGCTAAGAGAAGCTTGAAAGAAAGCTTTGAATCTGCTCATCTAATGGATTTTCGGTTTGGGGGGAAGCTGCCAAAGTCTCACTTTCAGTTGGTTCAACTTCTTTCTATTCAAGAGCCCTTGGAAGCTTTGGTGGTGAATGTTTAAGAGAAGATGACTTCTATCTTCTACAACGGGGCTGTTCGATATCCTTATCCTAGTACTCGTATCATCATCTTCTTATACTATATCATCATCTCTATCTCTGTATATATTTTTCAGAAAAACCAAATACAAAAATAGAAAACCAACAAAAAGATAATAGAAAAATATAAAACCATCAAAAACCCATAAAAATTAGAAAATTTGAAAAATACCAAGAATATTGTTTTTTCAAGACATGTCTTCTGGTATCGATAACATCTGCGGTCTTAGAAATGTCATTCAATAATGGCACGGGACCATAGATGAAGTTCGAGCAGGAGGTGTAAATAATTCTTTCTAAACATGTCACAAATCAAATGGCTTACAGTTACTTCAGACTGTAACCCGTGCTTAAATTATGGCTTGCAGTTATTTCAGACTGTAACCCGTGCTAAAACCAAGGTTTGCTATTATTTCAGATAGCAACCCGCTCTTCATGGAAGGAAAGTGCTACGCTAAAACAATTTTCAAATATTTCGTGCACTTGTCCTAATACAAATTTGAGGAAAGTATGTCGAAGGACTGCTGTTCCTACTCAAATATTTTTCCTTCTAAAATTCTTCAGAAAAATATTTGTTTTAACAAAAATAGTGGAAAATGAGTTGCTTGTAATACAATCAGTTTCAAAGTTTTCGAAAAAAAATTGAAAACTCAATCAATGACTTCAGCGCTTTTAATCTTTTCATAAAATAAGTCATTGATTGAGGGGGAGAATGTTTTCAATTCTATATCACCTAACGGACTTTCTTAATTATCCTACGTGCTTAATTATAATATATAATTGCCTATGTTGAAGGACTAGGTTTCTAGGATGTGATTGTTAGGATTAGATGATTATAGTTTGATGAACACATTATTCCCATACCTTATATGAAGTGATTGATATGTTGAATTGACTTGAATTAGTCGATTGTTGTTTGGGTGTTGTCGACCACCATATATTTGTATGTGTGTTCACTAACGTATGCAGGTATATTGGTATATAAGAATGTTCCCGATCCGGATCCCACAATTGAAGATAATTGGATGCCGAAAGGAAAGGGTAACTATATCTTGGTTGACAAATGAAGAAACGGAGCTTAATTGGACTTCAATGGAGAGTTGGCATTAATGCAACGTAAGAGGTCTTACTGCATCAGCAGATGGTTTTCTTCTAAGTGATTGAAGAAACGGAGCTTAATTTGACCTCAGTTGGCATTCAAAATGCAACGTAAGAAGAAGTCTCACTGCTTCAGGAGACGGTTTTTCTTCCAAACCCTACAGCAACAACGGAAGCTTCTCAACCACCTAACGTATCTTTGTGCAGGATACCATTTTTAAACAATTTTGAATAATTTGATTAAATTGTTTTGAAAATGAAAAATATTGTTTTGAAAATTAATTGGACTTAATTTTGAAAATCACCGGACTTCATTTTATCAAAACTTGAGTCAGTCAATCATCGACTACGGTCATCGATTGAGGGGGAGAGAGATTTAAAATAAAATATTTTCAAATGATATTTCTTCACAAAAGTCCGTTTTGTACAACAAAAAGTGGTGATCTAAAGATTTAATGTTATGTCATGGTATGATTTTCTTTAAAACCCAAAGATCTTCAAAATGAAATTTTTTCTGTTCTTGTTTGATTGTGAAATTGTTTTATTTTACTTAAAGGTCTCTTAAAACAATCATACCTGACACTAACAATCTTTAATGTCTAAATCTGTTCCTTATCCATCATCTTTCAAAATTAAATTTTGCCACGTCTTTCCCCAAATTTTTCTAAATGATTTAAATCAGATGGGATCACAAATCTCAAATGGTTTGATATTTTTGATCGGGGGAGAGATCGTGATTTAAATCTCAAATCTGTTTAAATGAAATTGGTTTTAGTCCTTTAAAGGCACTCCTGCCTCCATGTGCCAAATGACTTCTAATATACAATGCACATGTTGAGGAGGATGATTTATCTAAAAACAAGATGAGTTTTTAAATCAGGCACATTTTCTCCAATGTTTTATAAACCTTATTAAACCACTTGGGATCCAAAATCTCAAAGGGTTTGATATTTTTGATCGGGGGAGAATTTGTGATTTAATAATGAAATTTGATAAATGATGATCGATTTGATGAAAATGGGCAGGCTGCTCTCTCAGATGTGCTAAACGCTTTCGAATCTCGAAGCACATATTGAGGGGGAGCGAATGGTTTCTTAAATGGTTTTTGTGTTCGTGGTTGTGCTTCAAAAGAACTCTTGCCTCTATGTGTTAAAATGATTTCTCTTATCCTATGCACATATTGAGGGGGAGAATTTACCAAGAAAATCAAATGGCTTTTTCTATGAAAATTGTGATCAAAGAAAATATTTCAAAGTCCTCTTGCCTCCATGTGATAAACAATTTCTAAATCATATGCACATGTTGAGGGGGAGGTTTTCTAAATGATCAAAACTATTAAGGTACAAAATGCTTTGATCTCGTATCACATGTACCTTGATTGTTTTTCCAAATGATTTTTCAATTAGTTTCAAGGAAGAATGAACTGTACCAAAAGACCGACCATTTTACTTTATGTATGGAGTTATAAGGATGGTGAGGTTAGGTATTCGTTCCCACGATCCGCCAGAACCGGAGGGATCTACCCAGGGACAATCCACTAGATAGTGTAGAGTCCTTAGGTATGATGAAAAAAGGAGAAAAGTGAGATATGGGAAGAATGCGGACTGAGACAGAGCTAGTACTGGAATAAACCCAACAAGGTTCTAGTATGAAATCTCGGTAAGCACTGAAGGGGTTGAAGAATGAAAAAGAAATGAAATGTCAAAAAGGGTGAAAAGAAATAGCCCTCCAATAATTCAACCTTAGGGCAGTAACCGGGTTCAATACATATGCTACTGGTGGTTACCAAGGTAACGTCGGTATTGAAGACAAGACGTCATGGACCCAGTGACGCACTGCACTAAACTTCCCAAGCTACTCAAGTTCCTCTTAAAAGGGCTTGTTTCATTCTCACGGGGAACCGACATTATCTATCGACTTTCTCTTAGAGATTGTTGATATTGAAGAAGGAGACCCTCTCCCTAGTCTCCGGCATAGGAACCAAATGTGCACAATTGAGTCTAGAGCCAAGAGATCATCCACAAATATCTCGTTAGGACACATTATTCTTGAAGACTTGCTGTTTCACACAATGTGGAAAGTAAGAATATATTAAGAGTCCTACGCATTATCCTTGTGGTATTGCCAGAACATCCGAGTGATATGTAAATATTCACGATGAAGATGGAAATCCTTCTAGAGCCAACATCATACAAGCTCTTGGTGGGTGACATGTGAGATCTTGCAAAAGATCAAGCTTATGACAACTGGATAGAAACGATGGGGCGATTCATTCTTGAATCAACCTTGGTCCAGGAAATGAATTGACGGATACCTTTGAAAAACCAGTCGTTATGCTTAAAAGTTCTTTTCCATAGCACATCGACTGTGTATTAATGTTTCAAAATTAAAGGGTATTTATGATTGATAATTGATTTTCAATAAAACCTTCGTTGTATTGCAGAACTCTTTATATTAAATACGCGATTGTTTTCAAATCATTTTCATCAATCAGTGAATCTCAATTCACTGGTTCACTCACTCCGTGTTGTCTTCTTTTAGATGTTCCGATTTGAGAACAGCTAGTGCAGCTGCGAAACCCTGTCAAGGAGATTCCTCAGAATTATACCTGATCACAGGCAGTACTTGTACTGATCAACAGGGAACCGTGGGCCGTGCACCTCAATTCAACAAAAGTGATCAAAGACACTTTTGTGCGCTTTATTGCTAACTGTTTTATGCAGGAACACCCGACGGTTGCAGCTGATCAGAATTGAGGAGTCAATTTAAAGCCGCATGCTCATAGCATCTACACTTAATTAAAGAAATCATGACAAGTGCTAATCTACATAACCTGGCTCTGATAGGTGCAAATATCATGAACCAGTAAAGCTTCCGCTACTCTGATGAAAAGATGTCATGATCCAAATAGTGTGAGCATGTCGGTCCGAAAGTCACTACGTCACATGATGGCAATACAACAAAGGGTGATCCAGAGATTTAATGTGGCTGATGATCTCGATGAAAGCTCTAAGATCATCATGATGTGGATCAGTTCAAAGACCTCCACTAAAAGTACAAAGTATGCTGACTTTGAAGAATTGCTACTAAAGCACAAAGATTGCGGAAATTGAAGAATTGAAGTCTACGAGCTCAGAACTAAAGACAAAGATGAATGCTAGGATGCAAAATGTATTTCATGGGGTGACCTCCCTTAGGGGGAGATTGTTAGGAATTGGAAATTCCATGAGGAAGTGTCGGTCACCCTAATTATAGTCTAGCATATGTTAGCTCGTAGACATGTCGTTATTTACGTTATCTAGTAGTTAATTAGTTAGTTATTAGCTTAGTGCAACACCGTGGAGGAAGGACGAGTCTTTACCCACTGTATGCCTGATCCACAGTCCGACAGGAGGACGTAGTCTTTGTAAGTATAAATACCCCTTCCATCCTTGGAAGGGGTGGTGCTTCATTCTTAATCTAATATTCTCTTTTTTGTTTATCTCTCTAGAAACACCCTCTCCTCTCTTCATCTCTCAAAAACCATGGCTTTCTTGTTTCATCACCATCCAAGGCCACCCGAATCATCATAACACAATACATGTAAGATCCTACAATGTAAAATAAAAATATTAAAATAACAATGTTACGTAGTTGGTGGTAACTGATGAGTCGAGTGTTTTTTTAACTTTAGGACTATGGTTTGGTACTCGAGTGTTTTGTTAAATTCCATTGCATGACTTTTATAATAACTTGAAGACTACATCAAAATACTACTGATTAATGACGGCCAAAACTTAGGTGTGGTATTAGAGCACCCAATGTTTGTATGCCGGTGTCATTCATTCATCTTGTTGGAGTTGTTCATAGCGAGTGGGCATCAACACACACGAGATATTTTACACTCAAACGTTTATTAAACGTGAGCAAGAAGAAAAGGTACAAATAAAACTCATTCATTCATCTCTATTAATAGAGAATGAGGAGGAAGAAACCTAATCTTTGGTGAAGAAGGAATCTACAATTAAGGAGGTTAGGAGATTTTCTAATACATGACTAACCTCTTTAAGTTTGAGCTAAACTAAAACTAGCCTCCTAAACTTATATCTTTACTATTACAAACTAATATTCTAACAATTTCCACCTTAGTGGTGATAGTTAGCCTTTTCCGATACGCAACAGCTTCACCCAGTGCTGAAACCTTGGACCGAGGATCGCTTTCGTAAAGGCACCTGTAGCAATACATGCTACTAACCTTAGCTCAAATCCTGACTCTGTAGAGAGTTCCTTTAGCCATGTATCCCCCTTCAATTCTCCAGTTAGTGTTATGTACTCCGCTTTAGTTGTTAACAAAGCCATCATGTGCTACAATATAGCTTACCACACATTCATGTATCATAAAATTGTACCTTGGGATTTATCTACTTATTATAGTGATCGAACTACTCATGGCATAGTCAAAATCCACAAAATCCTGCACGTCCGTCTATAATCCACGATCAAACCTATCCAAAATTCCCACGTCTATATATGTTATGCCAGGTCTTGTGCAGACCACTTGATACTCATGACTTCCAACTGCATATATATATGACCCATTACTATTCTTTTCTTCATCACGATTCTCTGATATAACACCCTCAAACGACATCGTATAATGTCCCTCCCTACAAAATCTGGATCGACATCCCGATGGAAAAACTGAATCGTGACACCATCAGAGTATTACCACTCTGATTCTTAAAGATCTCCATACCAAGTATATTTTCCATTGCTTCATCTAGCAAGCCTTTGGTAACCCAGATCTCAACCTTGCATCCGCAAGAAAAATTCATACCATCTATATAGAGAAATAGATGTATGAACATACCTGGTGTATACTCCCAGTAATAGTCGTTGTTGTCATCACTTCTTATCCTGTAACCGTTGTTGAGCACAAACACATCTGGCCGAGCATCCATATTTTTTCAAGCCAGTCTTCCACTTGGAAATCGTCTCCCAAGGAACTGTATCATTAAAAGTCAATGGCTCGTTGTGACAACTGGCAATTTAGGAAGTCTATTTTAGGTAACCGCATTACGTTAAACTAAACCGAGTTTTGCCTTTAACACTATTTTTATCAACCGTGACGTGATTTTATATCGTCTATTGGTTTTTATGGTTTATTTCATTATTTAACGAGTTATCGTGTGAGTTTTAACTCTTTTTGGTAGGCACTATTCGATTCGGCACTAGAAAAGCCTAAAACGAGAAATATTGTAACTTTTAGACCGTAACTCGAAAATTTACAAATAAATAGTCAAAACTCGTGGAAAAACATAAATAACGATATTAGAAAGTCGAATGAACGTCGTGGGACACTCGGGGGACAATATATGAGCTCGGGAATGGGTAAACGGGATAGTTTACGAAAAATAACACCTTCGGTCACTCCTCTTTACCCCTAGTCGGCGCCCCCTCCCCTCTCTTTATTTTCTAGTCCCTAATTCCCAAGTATATATACCCCTCATCCTCCCTCATTTGCTAGTTTGTTTCTCTCACTAAAAACACACACAAACACACTTTCTCTCTCTACTCTCTCTCTCCCCTAAATCACATAAACCATAACCCTAATTACCCACCACCGCCGCCACCTTCCGGCCATTTTCCGGCGAGTGGTACTACACATCTACCACCATCTTGTTGCTCTTCTCATCCTCTTTCTATCCATATATAATACTCTCACTAAAACCTTCATTAACATCTTCAAATCTTAAGATTAAGATTCGTACTTTTAGGGTTTTCATCAAATATTGTAGGGTTTTCATCAAATATTGTAGATCGGGCTTGAATAAGGTAAATGGAACATGGGTAACACTTGTTTGAGCTTTAATAAGCCACGTATGGCTTAAATATGGTTCGACCATATTGAAAATTTTGGGGCTTTTGGTCTAAACATGGGATTAAATCTAATTAACACTTAAATAAACATGTAGCTAGTGTTTGGAAAGCATGTGGTGTATCATATTGTTGGGTTTTTGCATTTTAGGTCTAGTTTCATGTTTTTGGTTAGAATAGATGTTGGGTTTGATGTTTGGTTGATGATTGGAGGTTGATTGATTGTATTTGGATGTTGTGGAATTGATTTGGTAGTGTTTGGTTGGGATGGAAGTGGTGTACGAGCCACCTAGGGCACGTACGAGCCCCTTGGGTTGCGTACGTGACCCTCATGGACCTTGGGTCCGGTTCGGGTCGTTTTGGTAGCTTGTTGGTTGATGTTGTTGGTGTTTGGATGAGACGCGTGGAGTCGAAAAGCTTCTAGAGCTTGTTTGGTTCACGTGGTCTTAACCGTGATCGTGTCATGACCATTAGGGTCATAACATTGGTTTCGGGTATATTTGGTTGGTTGATTGGTTGGCGAGATTGTTTTGAGTTGATTTGGGATTGAATTGCGCTATAATGACTTTTAATTTGGACTTGATATATAAATTGTCAACTTTGAGCAACGTCGGTGTTACTTTGACTTTTTAGTCAATAGTTGACCCCGACAACGCCGTAACATGGACTTTAGTATAGTTGGACTATTGATTGATTAAAAGCCGAGAAGTCATGACTCGTGCTTGTGGACTCGAAACGAATAACGATATGAAACTAATATTGGAATTTGACGAAATATATATATATATGAAAATGCTAATAGACTATGAAATGTAAATAATAAAAAGGGCTTTTATACCAAAAATATCGATAACAAGACTTATCTTGTTATTTACTATTTTAAATAGAAACTAACGACTAAAAATGGAAATGTTTTATAATAAATAAGCAATTAATGTTTCGAGTACAGTTTATCAAATTATGCCAATTATGGGCATTTAATACTAGTTTCAAGTATTTATTTACTTACGTTGTGTGCATGGGTTACGGATAACCTAACATTAATAGTGTTGATCCACGTGGGTAGCAGACTTATTAGGTTGACGAATCTAATAAGAGCCCGCTAGGTACGTTAGGTAACCTTATTAATGGGTGAATTATCCTTATGACTCTTTAGGATGTGACTAATTTATGGGATAATAAGCGACACGAATAAATAATTGAGTTTATCGAGTTGACGAATTCGATAAGGTCTAGTATTTATTCCGAAACTTATTGGACTATGGAGCTTATCGCTTAGATGTCTCATTGTGTTGCATTGAGTCACATATTGGTTGTTGAGTGCATTCATGGCATCATATTGAGTCGATACACCCACATGAGGATACCAAACACTAGGATTAAATGGTGAAACGAGACATTTTCGGAAATAACGAAATAGAATACATTGGGGTAGATAACGTTGATTTCGAGAAATATATATTAAAATTGGTCTACATTAATAGGTTGTGCCGAGTCGATAGTTGATGTGCCGTGATTTCTTGTTATCTTCTGCTAGTGTTTATTCGTACGTTGCTTGCTTGAGGTGAGTTTCATAGCCCCACTTTTATCTACGTTTTTAACTAAATTGGGGTGAGAATCATGCTACTGTTTTTGGACCTTTAAAAATATTTGGATTTGCTTATATGCTTGACTGTTTAGATAGATGTGCGGTAGTTGTTGCCTTAGACTAGGTTAAACCGTTGCCTAGCTAAGAATAGACTTCTACCTCGACCTAGTCCGGGATTGGCAATTGTTCAAGATTTTGCCACGATAGTGCTGGACTAGAGTCGCGGGGCCCAAGTAATCCCTGGATGCGGGATATGGTTGGTGATCCGGGTAGGATCGGTGTGCAAACGGTATTTTTCTATCTTAGGTCTTGCATAGCAAATCAACTCCTACAGGTCCACTATGATTTTACTGAATTTAAACCTATGAACTCACCAGCGTAAGCTGACCTTTTAGCATGTTTTCTCAGGTATTTAAATGATGTTTGGAATACATGATCGGTGGAAGCTTGGCAAGAAGGCGGGGTTCAAGGATCATATTTGACTCTGATAAACTTTGGGGACCTATTTATTAAATCATGTTTTGGGCCTAATAATTATACTTTTGGATTAAATTTTTTGAATACTTAAATTTGGGATTGGTTTTGAATGTTAAATGACTATCTTTTTGCTATACTTGTGTGAGATACCATTCCAATAGTAACGCCCCGAAAACTTGATTAAGTCTTCCGCTTTACCGAGATTTGGGGGTGTTACACTCGTGTAGATATATTTTCTCCACTTCAGGAAATTATAAAAGAAACCTCATTACAGTCTTCTCTATACCTGAATAGTTCCCGTACTGACCATTGCTCCATATCATATGCAAACTGATAGGCGATTAAATCTTAAGTCTCAAAAAATTATGAACCGTCACCTAGATTGCAACTCCTTATAGTTTTCACCTCAAGTCGACGATCTTCTTGTGCTTCCACCTCAAACTTAACTCCATGTAACGTCTGTGTTGAACCCGTACATAAACCAAACCCTTTGAGAGTATCCGCATACCAGCCATTCACAAATTAAACAATATCCCCAAACATGAAAATTTCAAACTTAACCGTTGACATCATGTAAACCCTTGTAAAATCGATTGAACCTAGTGAAAAAACTCACCTAAAATCGATTAAAAAGTACCGTGTGTGCAACCCTTCAAGTATTGATTTTCTTCACTTTGTAATCGATTCAACCAAAATAAATCGACTAACCCGAGAGCTACCCTTAAAAACCCTTTGAAGTAAATCTTTTGTCGATTAAACCATAGCAAACCTAAAACTTGAAACCCAAGTAACAAACTAGTCAACAAAACCCTTCATGACAGACGAACTCTAACTGAAAAACCTTAAATAAAATCGATCAAAGAAACCCATTTGATGACACCCTTGCTCAAATCGATCAAACTTCACCACCAAGTAACCTTCTTTAAACCAAACTTTGAAGTTGAAACTTCTTGAAAAACCTTGTCACATTTGTAGCTCAAAACCAAACTTCCAGAACCTTGTGACAAAAGAAAACGATTTCCTATAAGCCTAGGAGAATCGATCCACCTCATTGCAAGATAACTTCAAGAACCTTGTTGTCCAAGTAATCTTGACTCTTAAACATAGAAACCTTGAAGCTTGCAATCTAAACAACGATGGCCAAACAATAACCGAAAATGAAAAAGAACACAACCACCAGATCAGAAAGTTCAACAGGAAATATCTCTTCCTGGAAGCTCCAATGCAAGATCCCTTCGGTGAGATCCTAGATCTATGTGTCTTCAGTCTACTATTCGAATTTTGTAGAAATCCAATAATTAACGAACCCGAAGCGTTAATTCTCCCACGACTGCGAAGCAACCGGCGAACCAAACCTGGTTCAATCTTTTCTCTTTATTCGGCTCTCTCCATGTTATGTGATTTGGTTACAAGAAAGCGAGTGTAACCCACAACTTTTGAGGCTTGTTGAAAAAATTGAGTCTTTAGGATTTTTAAAGGGTTAAATCAATTTGACAAAGTTAAAAGCAAGGTTAAAGAAAAATGACTTGTATGAATACTAGGTTTAACATCGAAAGCTCGATGGTTTTGGTGTATAAAATCATGGAGGTTCTAAACAAGTTGGGTTCAAGCAACTAGGTCCTGGTGTTAAAAGAGGAATCCATGGAGTATATGTTCAAAAGCGTGTTTGGTTTGAGGTGAAACTATAGGGAGCTTAGAAAAATAATAAAACTGAGGTAATTCAGGATGGTAACGATGATGTTGCAGTGGCTCAAAGAAAGTTGGAGGTTAAACAACTTGAAGAAATACAAACATGAACTGCTTGGTAAATGAGGAGGTACACCTTTGTGCAAAGGTGTAGGCAAAAATTTTGGAAACCAGAGTACATGGTCAAGAAGGTGCAGTGGGTAATGCTGCTGAAAGGAAAAATGTGAAGGTGGTCATAGAAGCTTACTTGGATATTTACTAGGGTACAATTTCTGGTTAATAAGGTGCAGAAGGGTTCGAGGAAGGTAAACAAGAAAGGTAAATTTTGGGTTTTGCTTTAATTTAGGGTTTTTGTTAATTTTGTGTTTTTTTATAATTTTTTGAGGTTTATGGGATTGCCTAGTTTTTGTTGAGTATTTTTTTTCTTTGTTGCTTTGGTTCTAAGGAAATCCGATTGTTAGATTCTTGCTTCAGTAAACTGAGAAGAGGAAATGGATTAGGTTTATGTGAATAATTAGGTGTTTTAACATGATTTTATTTTTAATTTTTTTTCGGTTACTTTGTGTTTTTGAGGATTTGTTTAGATTGAAATTTCAGTATTGAGTTTTTGAGGAATTGGTTAATTCGAAATTTGAGTATTGAAATTGGGATTAATTAAGATGGTGTTTGATGGGTTTGAATTTGATTTTGTTTAAGTTTTGGCTTTGCTTCTCAAATCAAACGTGAATAACTGTAGGGGTGTTGATCGGTTCGGTTATCGGGTTGTTCGGTTCGGTTAATTCGGTTAAAAAAAATTCGGTCAACCCAAGAGCCGAACCAAACCAAATTCAAATTCGGTTTTCGGTTCGGTTCAGTTGAATTCTAATTCGGTTCGATTCTTGGGTTGACACGGATAACCCGAATTTCACTTTACAAAAAAATAAATAATAATAATTATTTAGATATTTAGCAAAAAAAATATATTTCAAGCATAAAAAGTGTTTTATTATATTATGATAATCTTTTAATAGTATTTATTTATATATAAATATACATAAAAATATATAAATATATATATATAAATATATAAAATATATATATATATTTATATGAATTCGGTTTTCGGTTCGGTTTTCGGTTCAAACTGCCAAACCCATAACCCGAGAACCGAGTTAGTAGTTCGGTTTGGTTCGGTTTTAGCAAATTCGGTTCGGTTATTAGTTCGGTTCGGTATTTTTGGTTCGGTTCGGTTTCGGTTTTCGGTTTATCCGGTCTTTTCGGTTTTTTCGCTCACCCCTAAATAACTGAATATGGTGGAAAGCCCTTTCCGGCTTTAACCGGACCACAAAGACCCATAGCCTAAACAACCTTGTGTAACACCCCCAAATCTCGGTATAGCGGAAGACTTAATCAAGTTTTCGGTGCGTTACTATTGGATTGGTATCGCACACAAGTATAGCAAAAAGATAGTCATTTAACATTCAAAACCAATCCCAAATTTGGTTATTCAAAACATTTAACCCAAAAGTGTGAACATTTGGCCCAAAATATGATTTAATAAAATAGGTCCCCAAAGTTTATCAGAGTCGGAAATGATCCTTGAACCCCGCCTTGTTGCCAAGCTTCCACCGATCACGTATTCCGAACATCTCTCAAGTTCCTGAGAAATCATGCTAAAAGGTCAGCTTACGCTGGTGAGTTCATAGGTTTAAGTTCAACAAAATCATAGTGGACCTGTAAGAGTTGATTTGCTATGCAAGACCTAAGATAGATAAATACCGTTTGCACACCGATCCTACCCGGATCACCAACCATAATCATATCCCGCATCCAGGGATTACTCGGGCCCCGCGACTCTAGTCCAGCAAGTTGCCAACCCCGGACTAGGTCGATGTAGAAGTCTATTCTTAGCTAGACACGGTTAAACCTAGACTAAGGAAACAGCTACCACACATCTATCTAAACAATCAAGCATATAAGCAAATCCAAATAGTTTTAACGGTCCAAAAACAGTAGCATGATTCTCACCCCAATATAGTTAAAAACGTAGATAAAAGTGGGGCTATGAAACTCACCTTAGCCACAGCAATGCACTATTCACTATTGACATGACTGGCATCTAAAGTTAATCTCCATGGCATCCAAAAGAATGTACGACGAGTACAATAGAATAGTTGTGACGCAACCTAATGCGTATACGATATTCTTAGAATACGACTCATACGATAAATAAATCAATAGAAAGTAATGTGTTGTAGTTTTCGTGGATCATTCATGTCGTTACTTTCAAAAGTACATTATCGTTCCCAAAAGTTCATAATTAATATCTCAAAAGTTTAGTTTTAACGTTTCGTGTGGTGGTAAGAAACATAGACGCGACGTACAACTCACGCGAAGGAAAGAAGACATCGATATAATCAAGACATATAGACCATAACTCACGCCAAAAAGGAAAAGACATTGACAAAGTCAAGAAATACCGATAATACTCAAGCTAGTCAAAGACTAGGAAGCGATGACAACTATTTATGTAACATAAATAGGTTAATTGATAAGTTTCGAAAATTTACCCAATAATCCCCAAACGTACATGTTTAATAACAAAAGATAAGTTTCCATTTATCGCACAATTAATAAAGGTTTCTCAATCGCTATTCATAATTATACAAGTTTACTATAAAGTACTTCATATAAGGTATATTAAGTAGTGTACTATAAATGACACGTTCGTTTGTTCCAACGTTTCCAAATCAATACGACTTCTATAAGTTATATTATCAAAATAATATTTCCAAACAAGTTTATAAAAGCTAGCATGTGTAATAAAACACGAGTTACCATCGTATTTAATAAGGGTTTATAATAAATTAAACCATATCCGTCAATAATATTTATAGTTATATACTTCAATAGCAGCTTAGATGTGAAAACGGAATATTTAGTTTTATCGCAAAAACAATTATACTAAACTCATTTAAACCAAAACGTTTAGTAGAGCACCACATACTAATCAATATAACTGTTATCAAAAGTTTATGAAAGATATTTTGTATTTATAAAACACAAGTCATTATAAAGGTTTATAATAATTAGGAACCATTTTCATTGAAAATATATATCTAAATATTTCGTTATTAGTTAAAAGGAGGAAATAGAATATTTAAACATACCGCGAAACAAATATTTTTAACTTGCGTCGAGTCCAGCACATTATAATTGGTTAGCTCAAAATGTTTAATAAAGCACAACTTATTTACCATATGACTCGTATTTCAAGTGTTATTCTAATTTATAAACCGTATTAACCTTGTAACGTATACGTAATATATGATATTAATTATTAATATCATATCAGATTCCTAAATGTTTATCACGTCATATTATAAATAATTTGTCCATTATTCGCTAGAGTCTAATAGTGTTTATCCGACAGTTTTATTCCAGTATTGTCGATAAATTAATTTGCTACACTATCGAGTCATTAAGTGTATACGTGTATATATATATATATATATATATATATATATATATATATATATATATATATATATATATATATATATATATATATATATATTACAAGTTTATCCGTTGACATATAGTATTTAACATTTCCTTATTAGTAACCGTTAATTCACTTTATCAACCGTTTACGACTTATACTTAAATCTAGTTAACTTAATGAGACTCGACAATAACTTACCCAATCAAACGTTTTTATTTATCAAATGGAAATGTTGTTTATAAAATATTGAATGAACTAAGCTCTTTTCTATAATCAACAACTTTTACCAATCATGTGACCACTGGTGAAATAATCCAAGGATACATTATACTAAACATATACTTGATTTATAATGATAGATATATGAAGTAAATAAAAATACTTTCAATGTGCTTATCGTTGGATTTGAGAATGCATGGTCAAGTGGTCACCTAAGTCAAACAACTTCTACCTTTCTATCCATTTTATTTCGTTCAGTTTATTTATACGATCCCATATAACCAAGTCACCCGACCCGATAAGAATCTCGAACCGGTTACACTTTCAAAATAGAAAACAACCCAATATTCGACAAGAACCAATCTAATAACCTAAGTTTGACCCGATTACACATCCAACACAGCCCGTAAACACCTTTAATTTTATTATACCACACCCTTTTTACTACTTTTTCATCATAACTAGTTTAAGACCAATTCAAACACATCCAAGTGTGACCCAAATGAGTAGACCTCTCATTAGTTTCCCTTGCACCCGAAACAACAATGACCAAATATGATTTAGACCTGGACAATTACTATCAACACAAACGAGTTCCCATAGGGTCTCGTTGCACCCACTTAATACCAAAAAAGATATAACACACTCACTTTAACCCACGTTTTTACCACAAAATCTGTCCTACTACTTCTGTACTCGTTTTCACAATTGCTACCACACGAAACCTTTTTGTAAAATTTATCTCTAACCGGTTTTAAATTCGTTTTACGAATCATTTTTCCAAGACCCGTTTCTTATCTTTTGTACATGAAACCACGAAACATAACTCAAACTAACACATTTAGTTGGTCCGAAAATAGAAAATATAAATAATGAAACGGTTTAGGTCGTTACCGAGAGAAAAGAGATGAGGAGAGTCGGTGGTGTCTTCACGAGTACAACTCGTGACCTAACCAAGCTAGAACCTCCTTTGAAAACGTTTTGTCACAAAACCCTAAACATCCGAATCTAATAAATTAGATTTAGGGCGCGTGTTAGGGTTTGGACGTGCGTACGATGCATAAACGTGACCAAAATAATCCGATCTATCATTTGAGATGGGTGGTGTAATTATTAGAGGTCGCCGGAAATTGGCCGGAAAATGTGACGGCGCCGGAACCCTAATATGGGTGGCCGGATTTTAGAGAGAGAGAGGAGAGAAATATTTGTGTGTGTATTTATTGGAGAGAGAAAGAAAATGAGTGAAATGAGAGAAGGGTGGGTTGTGTGGATATTTATATACCCAGGAGGGACTAGATATGTTCTATTGAAACTTCAAGGGTGGCTACGTAAATTATCCCAAGGACCCTAAGTGAAACTTTATAAAACTTTGGTTATATGTGATTCGGGGCTCGTTTTAACTAGCAAACAAGGGATTCGTGACACGAGAGTTACGCCAATGTTTTTAAAATATTATTTCCAATAAAAACGATATAAAATACGACTCGTATCTCAGTTTAATCAAAACAATCGCTCTAACCGATGTTTCTCCAATTACGACGCATCGAGGAATTTACGAGTTTTCACAGCCTCACCTCCTTAAAAGGAATTGCGTCCTCGTGATTCAATTAAAGTTTTACTCATTGAGGTTTAAAGAGGCTTGTGCATACATACAGGGGTTCACCTTCACGTTTCCCTACGTGAATCTAGGTCCTTACTATGAGTTTCTATGAACTTCGAAGACAGAGAGGCAACTTTACTAAAGTTGCTAGGTTTCATCATCCGTGGTTTTGATAGGTCAACGAAGTTTAAACATCCAAAGATTAGGATTTCCTAAAGGGATAACGATTTCCTTATCGCCGAGTCTTTTCTTTCTATTACTCACGAAATGTTGGGAACTCTCTACTGAGTCTTAATGGTAGCTTAAGGCTCTGAGCTACTGGTCTCAATCTAGCAAGGATTTTCCAAAAGATTGAGATAGCGGGGATTAAGTTTTCACGTTTACTACTCGCTTCACATAATTTCATGGTGGATCCGAAAGCTTAATTCTAGGTTACCTCGGAGGGTTCAAGAGATTCACGTTGTCTATGTCTCCAAATGGCTTATGAGTAACTTACATATCCATCTCAACTTAGAACGGTTTCCTTGGTATCTTTCTTAATTAGGTTCAGAGTTGGTAGGTTGGGTATTTCCATTTCTACCCAACAATCTGAATTTACTCTTACATCCATAGAGGATCTCTTACGGTGCCTTTGAGGTACTAAAATGATAGGTATGGTTATAGGAGATGTTGGCCAAAGGAAAGTGTCTATCCCGACCATTGTCAAACTTAATAGGCACGCTACGTGTTCTACTAGGGTTCGAATGGTTTCTCTACTTCAGCCATTTTTCTGGAGATGATACACTGCAAGCATATCCAGATCGGTTCTCTCGGCTCTAGGAAGTGATAGATGAAAAATGGGTGTGTGGCGATTGCCATAATCCAGAAAAGGTAGAAATTAGCATTTCCTAAAGCACATGGTTTCCTTTACATGCGAAGAAGTCCATTTGTATAACTTAGGTTTTCCGATCGCACTTTTCCTTAAAGAGTATCAGAGGGAGTTGAAGGTTGAGGACTAGGTATTCTCTCACCTCCTTAAAAGAAGATAGTTGGGTTCTCTAGTGTTGCTATATCTATATGAGGAGAGACGAGCATTGTCGTCCATACTTTTCCTTTTTACCAATTCGCGGGAGGTGAACAGGTTGGTAAGACTACTAACAACCACTTAGGTAAAGGCGGGAATCTACTTCCAAGGTTTCGTCTATGGTGTAGCTTATCGTTTGGTGAGAGGTCCGAAAGGTTATTAGATGCTTCTCGAAGGATGAAAGAAAGATTAGGTGATTATTCTAGAGAATGTGGTTCCGGTTTCTCCTTAGGATTTCAAGATTTCTGCTAAGTACGGAACTCTACTAGATGAGACGTCTAGAAAGTTCAGAGTATGTCTCTATTAGAAAGTGTTGATTACTACCATCAATCGGTCAGTTGACTTAGCACGATATCTAGGTTAGAGGCAAAAGTACGACTCCTAAGAGAGAGTATTGGTTACTAACCACAGTCTGTCGATTGACTCATTGGTGCACTTAACACTTAACGCAAAAGGTTTCAATGTTCAACTCCAAAATCATAATCTCCAACAGAAGTTCAACTACCAATTGATATCCAAATCATTTCCTACATACGAGTGAACGTCAACGGCTCTAAGTAGGTATGTTAGAGAATTTCTCATCTATGGTGTGTAAGGCACCATATTGATAAAATAGGGTAGGTATTACCATTACCGGTGGTGTGACGTAGCAGACTATTGTTGACAAACAATGTTGAGGGTTCAATGTTTGCTAGAGTCAACATCGACGGAACAATATCTAAGGATAATCCTCGGTGAACATCTTCACTAAAACAAGTCGTTAGATCGTTATCGATAGGGGTACCTAAATAGAGGATAAGGTACGACATCAACAGCACGTAAGGTACTACCTTACTGAAAGCTGTTGGCGAAGCAACGTCGACCAGATGACGTATTTAAAATCAACATCGAGTGAATGGTAAAGTTTCAGAAGTTTTCTCAACAATCGGTTCAAGACTAGGCTTGAGGTATAAGTGTCGGTAATAGGGTTACCTACGAAACGAGGCTCGATGACAAATCCACGGTGATACTACCGAAACGATGTGGAACGATAATTCCAACAAGATTACTATCGAAATACGGTGGAATGATAATTCCAATACGGTTACTATCGCGATGCGACCGGATGACGTTTCGAAATCGAATACCGATTAAAAGTCGAAAGATGATTTTAACAAAGTTTTCAATGAAACGAGGCCGAATAATAATTCAAGACCAAGTGGTGATTCGAAGTTAAACATCGAGTTAACACTCGGAACGAGATCAAAATCACAAGATCAAAACCCAGGGTCCAGAACCCAAAGCCAAATCCAAAATAGTCAAGACCAAATCCAAAACAGCTCAAAATAATTTCCAATGCTCGATTAAGATCAACGAGGCTTATGTTGAAAAACAATTCGGATGAAAACAGTGCCAATCGGGTCTCACCCGACTTGTGGCGAACTACGCTCAAGTGTTACCAACAAGAATTTCACAAAAACAGAGACGTATAGTGATGCCATAAGTGTTACGATTAAAAAGGTGTTATGATGCCAGTGTGTCGTGTGTGAGTGCGGGCTTTCGTGATGTTTAGCGAGTGTGAGTGTGCGAGTCCACCTAAAGTTTATCGTTCTTAAAACCAATCTCAAATCCGAACAAAATTTTGTTATACAATTCCCAGTATTTGAAAAATTCACCTCTGAGACGGACATAGGTGATCAGTCCATGTCCTGCTGTCTCTGGCTGAATATAGGTGATCAGTCTATATTCAATCGAGGTTCGATAAATTTTTATTAAGCAAGGCACAACCAGTTTATAACCAATTCTTAATATATATTCCCAACTTCAATGTTATATGCCCAAAATGTATTCATTTCCTCATCTCAAAAATATCACGTTGTTCCATTATTTATTAGCGTTAGGTATCATCGTGTGTGTGGTATCGACTCGACAAACCCCATGAATGCACTCAAATAACCACAATGCGACTCATAATGACACAATGAGACGTCTAAATGATAAACTTTATAGTTTAATAAGTTTTGGAATAAATAGTTAAACCTTATCGAATTCGTCAACTCGATAAACTCAACCATTTGTTCATGTCGCTTATTATCCACAAACCAGTCACATCCTAACGAGTCATAAGGATAATTCACCCATTAACAACGTTATCCTACGTACATAGCGGGCGCCTATTAGGTTCGTCAACCTAATAAGTCCGTTATCCACGTGGATCGACGCTATTAATGTTAGGTCATCCGTAACCCACGCACAACACATAATTAGTATTAAATACTCATATATGACACCCTTCGATAAAAGTGCCCTCGAAACATTTAATGACTCATTTATTACAAAAAATTTCTATTTTTAAATGTTGGTTCCCTCTTTAAAATGTCGAATAACAAGGCGAGCCTTGTTATCGAATGCTTAGTACAAAACAATTTATCATCTATAATTTCTAGTACTATTTACTAGTGGATTTATATATACATATATATATATATATAAATTTCGATATAAATTTCAATATAGATTTATTCATCTCACTTATAAATTTCAATAGAAATTTCAACATAATTTCAAAAAAGATTTCAATATAAATTTCGAGTCATTATTCATTTCGAGTTCCCAAGTCCGAGTCGTAACTCTCGGCTTTTACACGATCATATTGCTCAAATTAATACTAAAGACCACGTTACGGCGTTGTCAGGTTAGTCGAGACTAGAAAGTCACGATAACACCTGACGTAGCGCAAAGTTGACATATATATAATTAAGTAAAAAATAAACAATTTTCACAATTCTAATTAATCCTTCAAACAATCTCATACCAATCTCGCCATCTAAATAGACAATCAAACATACCCAACACCATTAAACACTTCCAATTGACTCTTTCAAATTCCCAAACACAACCGATTAACGGGTATCAAATCTAATGTTTGTCAATAACTTACCAATTACCCAACACCACAATTAATTCGTTATTCAATTAAGGATGTTAATTGAAATGTCGTCCGATTCCAAAAATCTGATTCATACCAATGATTCAACGTTAACTAAATAACTACACGTTAATCCAATTTATTATCTGAAAACACTTACTGGTTTCACATATCATTATAACACTAACGGACATGAATTCATTATTAGTAATCAAAACCGATTACCACTTGTTTGACAAATTTTAAAGAATAAAACAACGGTTTACGAAGGTTTTGACTCAAAATCGTGACACGAGACCATCACCAACCGACATCATCAAAATCATTATAATCCATCATCTAGTTATGATCAAGGGCACATAAACATGATAAGATGCAAAACACGTGAGCATGACACACACACGATACCAACACACCAGTTCACATGATTTATTAGCTTTAATGCGTTTTAGACTCGTGTTCATCAAAACTTGACTGTGGAACTCATGTTCACGAGACAAAAGGCCTCGTTTGTGACTCCCTGACTTAGTTATAATAGTACCACTTCCTTTATATTCCCAAATCATTTCCACGACCACTACTAATGTGCAAGATTTAAATCAAGTGGTGAGATTACGCCAGGAAATTGCGTAACCCTGATACTTTGAGAGTATCCGCATTATTTGATAAATAATGTTGAATTATTGGTTATCACATTTTGTGTTCATTTGTTCACTTTAATCTTCCGAATACATTCCAATAGATCCCACGTATTTGTGTATATTCATACAAAGTTTTCTCTTTATTGTTTTGGGGTATACCCAAGGCAACTACTTAATATAAATTAAGTGTTATAGATTTAAGGTTTGGGACTCCACACTCTATGATAGGTATAGTGCGTGCGAAAATATGAGGACATGCTTTCTGTACATGTATAAGCAGGAGGACATGCTTATAGGGCATGCATAAGCATATAGAAATGCTTATGGGGTATGTGTAAGCATGAGGACATGCTTACTGTGTGTGTATAAGCATGTGAAATGCTTATAGTGAACTACTAAGATAGGCAGACTTAAATCGTCTACTAACAGGGCACACGCTCAATCAAGTGTTCAATCAAACCGTTCATCAACTAAGCCATAAACATCTCATAAATCATCTTATCAATCAATTCGTCTAATGTGTCCTCAATCAACTGTATCCCATATCAAATCAATCGAGTTCAAAATTCCAAATTCATAATGTTTCCATAATCAGTTCACAATATCCCTTAACAAATCATCTCATAATTCAAATCACAATTCATACCATAATCAATTAAGAAGCTTCGGCTTGGCAAGCGGGCGTGCGTCGGTCGAGGATCAATTTTCTTAAAAAGTGGTTATAGTTTAGGGTTTATAAAATACCTAATTCTCTATAACCTGGCTTTGATACCAATCTGTAACACCCCCAAATCTCGGTACAGCGGAAGACTTAATCAAGTTTTCGGGGCGTTACTATTGGATTGGTATCGCACACAAGTATAGCAAAAAGATAGTCATTTAACATTCAAAACCAATCCCAAATTTGGTTATTCAAAACATTTAACCCAAAAGTGTGAACATTAGGCCCAAAATATGATTTAATAAAATAGGTCCCCCAAAGTTTATCAGAGTCAGAAATGATCCTTGAACCCCACCTTCTTGCCAAGCTTCCACCGATCACGTATTCCGAACATCTCTCAAGTTCCTGAGAAATCATGCTAAAAGGTCAGCTTGCGCTGGTGAGTTCATAGGTTTAAGTTCAACAAAATCATAGTGGACCTGTAAGAGTTGATTTGCTATGCAAGACCTAAGATAGATAAATACCGTTTGCACACCGATCCTACCCGGATCACCAACCATAATGATAAGGTTTTAAAAGGTACCTTTTTGAGGGGTCGTTTAAGCCCTTATTTGATCACTTTTGTATCCGTTATTGCTTAATATCGTTCCTTTTCACTTTTTAGGTCTCTTGAAGGAAAAATGCTGGAATGGCACTTATTTGGACGAAAAGGCACGATTATACGAAGAAAATGGCCAAAGTCAGAATCGAGACACTCAAAGCTGCTGAAAACATAAGGTGACGGCGTCAGGTGTTAATTGCGACGCCGTCAGAGGATCTTTGTGATGGGACAGAAGCCAAAACTCCCATTTTCAAGTGACGACGTCAAGTTATAAAAGAGTAGGTCGTCGCAACTCAGACGGCCTAGATGTAATCCAGACGGCGTCAGAAGCTGAAGAGGACGGCGTCACAAGCATAAGGTGACGCCGTCGCAAGTCTAACGTGGCCAAGACGAAACCCTAATGACGGCGACACGACGGCGTCACAAAACATAAGGTGACGCCGTCGCATATGTAATATTATATATAGAATCCGAATTTTTCAGTATTTAGTGTGTAGTCTTTTGGAGTAAAAACCTAAACCGAACCAAGGCTGTCTTGTACAGTATTTTAGGGTTCCAAACCCTATCTTACACCAAGATAAGTATTTTACTTCATTAATACAATTATGTCTTTGATTATTTGTATGTATGCTTGCATGTTTTCCATGTCCGGCTAATTTACTTGTGTGTTTGCTTAGGGAATATGAAACTTAATTATTAAATATTGATTGGTTGTCTCTTATCTTAGTTGATTAATGATCTAGTAATGCGATAGGTCATTCGTTGTGTACTTAATGCTTGATTAAATCTTTGTGAACCTTAGAATATGACTCCTTGAGTAGTTGTAAGCTAAACCATCCAAATAGTGCCTTAGAGTAAGAGTTTATTATCCCTAGTGGGTTTTGTAGACGAGACCCTTTGGTAAGTTCAAAGAGTTAGGGAGAAACGCATACCCTACAACCTTAGACACACAACGCAACTAGGAATAAGGACGTGACAATTCAACCACCAATAGGAGATAATTAAGGAGTAGTAAAACCTAAGTAAACACATCTTTAAACTATCATACGAGCACACATTAATTAGACATAGACTACATACACCTTAGATTAGATAATTAGATAAGTAGAGTAATCGGTAGAAATACCAACCCCCCAAATTCAAACCCCGAGATTCGTACCTTTCCATTTCCTAAAAAAAACGTAAAAAGATAAAAAAAAATAATCATCCCTCACCTTTAGACTTAAATCGACATACACTTCAGCCTAGCATTCCTATTCCCCTAGAGAACGATATCAATACCCGTGGCTTACTCTAATACTACACTACAACGATTAGGTTCACTGCCTAGGGTGTTGAAAAACTTGCTCGACGAAAAGGAAGTTCCTTTGACCCCGAACGACGCGTGTAGCGTTATCACATAATCATATCCCGCATCCAGGGATTACTCGGGCCCCGCGACTCTAGTCCAGCACTGTCGTGGCAACCTCTAGAACAGTTGCCAACCCCGGACTAGGTCAATGTAGAAGTCTATTCTTAGCTAGGCACGGTTAAACCTAGACTAAGGCAACAACTACCGCACATCTATCTAAACAGTCAAACATATAAGCAAATCCAAATAGTTTTAACGGTCCAAAAACAGTAGCATGATTCTCACCCCAATATAGTTAAAAACGTAGATAAAAGTGGGGCTATGAAACTCACCTTAGCCACAGCAATGCACTATTCACTATTGACACGACTGACATCTAAAGTTAATCTCCATGGCATCCAAAAGAATGTACGAAGAGTACAATAGAATAGTTGTGACGCAACCTAATGCGTATACGATATTCTTAGAATATGACTCATACGATAAATAAATCAATAGAAAGTAATGTGTTGTAGTTTTCGTGGATCATTCATGTCGTTACTTTCAAAAGTACATTATCGTTCCCAAAAGTTCATAATTAATATCTCAAAAGTTTAGTTTTAACGTTTCGTGTGGTGGTAAGAAACATAGACGCGACGTACAACTCACGTGAAGGAAAGAAGACATCGATATAATCGAGACATATATACCATAACTCACGCCAAAAAGGAAAAGACATTGACAAAGTCAAGAAATACCGATAATACTCAAGCTAGTCAAAGACTAGGAAGCGATGACAACTATTTATGTAACATAAATAGGTTAATTGATAAGTTTCGAAAATTTACCCAATAATCCCAAAACGTACATGTTTAATAACAAAAGACAAGTTTCCATTTATCGCACAATTAATAAAGGTTTCTCAATCGCTATTCATAATTATACAAGTTTACTATAAAGTACTTCATATAAGGTATATTAAGTAGTGTACTATAAATGACACGTTCGTTTGTTCCAACGTTTCTAAATAAATACGACTTCAATAAGTTATATTATCAAAATAATATTTCCAAACAAGTTTATAAAAGCTAGCATGTGTAATAAAACACGAGTTACCATCATATTTAATAAGGGTTTATAATAGATTAAACCATATCCGTCAATAATATTTATAGTTATATACTTCAATAGCAGCTTAGATGTGAAAACGGAATATTTAGTTTTATCGCAAAAACAATTATACTAAACTCATTTAAACCAAAACGTTTAGTAGAGCACCACATACTAATCAATATAACTGTTATCAAAAGTTTATGAAAGATATTTTGTATTTATAAAACACAAGTCATTATAAAGGTTTATAATAATTAGGAACCATTTTCATTGAAAATATATATCTAAATATTTCATTATTAGTTAAAAGGAGGAAATAGAATATTTAAACATACCGCGAAACAAATATTTTTAACTCGCGTCTATGTCTCTTACCACCACACGAAACGTTAAAACTAAACTTTTGAGATATTAATTATGAACTTTTGGGAACGATAATGTACTTTTGAAAGTAACGACATGAATGATCCACGAAAACTACAACACGTTACTTTCTATTGATTTATTTATCGTATGAGTCGTATTCTAAGAATATCGTATACGCATTAGGTTGCGTCACAACTATTCTATTGTACTCTTCGTACATTCTTTTGGATGCCATGGAGATTAACTTTAGATGCCAGTCGTGTCAATAGTGAATAGTGCATTGATGTGGCTAAGGTGAGTTTCATAGCCCCACTTTTATCTACGTTTTTAACTATATTGGGGTGAGAATCATGCTACTGTTTTCGGACCGTTAAAACTATTTGGATTTGCTTATATGCTTGACTGTTTAGATAGATGTGTTGTAGTTGTTGCCTTAGTCTAGGTTTAACCGTGCCTAGCTAAGAATAGACTTCTACATCGACCTAGTCTGGGGTTGGCAACTGTTCTAGAGGTTGCCACAACAGTGCTGGACTAGAGTCGCGGGGCCCGAGTAATCCCTGGATGCGGGATATGATTATGGTTGGTGATCAGGGTAGGATCGGTGTGCAAACGGTATTTATCTATCTTAGGTATTGCATAGCAAATCAACTCTTACAGGTCCACTATGATTTTGTTGAACTTAAACCTATGAACTCACCAGCGTAAGCTGACCTTTTAGCATGATTTCTCAGGAACTTGAGAGATGTTCGGAATACGTGATCGGTGGATGCTTGGCAAGAAGGTGGGGTTCAAGGATCATTTCTGACTCTGATAAACTTTGGGGACCTATTTTATTAAATCATATTTTGGGCCTAATGTTCACACTTTTGGGTTAAATGTTTTGAATAATCAAATTTGGGATTGGTTTTGAATGTTAAATGATTATTTTTTTGCTATACTTGTGTGCGATACCAATCCAATAGTAACGCCTCAAAAACTTGATTAAAAATCTTCCGCTGTACCGAAATTTGGGGGTGTTACACCTTGCCCAAGATGTTTTACTTTTTTTAGGTTTGTCCAACAAAAGCATTTAATCGTATCTTTTTCTTCTGGTCCTTTCTTATGGGAGGTGACTTCTAGTGTCTTGAATGATTAGCACAAAACAAATCTCTGATTATTACAGTACCTTTTAATAATTATATTCTCTTAAAGTTTAAGTTTACAGGCTTCGGTAGTTTTGCACTCCATGTAATACTTCACTTAAGGCCAATGCTATCACCCTCGTCACATCATCACTATCTCAATTTTTTTCTTTCAAAAACTACACCTTAACCATAATTTACTAATAAGCGACCACAATTACAACAAAAAACATACCTCACAGAACAAATAAAAAGAAACTACACACAAAACTAATTGAAAGTTTCGATTGGATAGTCAACCTAAAGATTGAAAGAGTTGAGGTGGGACGCGGTCGGGGTACGTTTTGCTACGGGGAGAGACGCATCGACGGGGTCGGTTATTTGGGAGGAGACGCTTCTATTAGCACTGGCCTAACCAAATTTGATACCATTTATGTATTTGTTAGCGAATTTTTTTAATTCTACAATATATAAATTCTACAATATATAGCATTTATACTACATATAAAAAGAAAACACGTTTGGCTAAAACTTAAAAACTTAAAAAATGAATAATGTTGTTAAATTAAAACTCTTTTACTTATAAAAGTTAATGAAATCTATTAAATGTTTAAACAAGTAACTTTCTTCACTCGCACTTACTTCACATCCATATATACATACAAAAAAATTATATACATAAATTGACGTTATTATACATCATCGATGTAATGCGCAAGTAATCGTCTAGTCTAAATTGATTTATGTACTATAGCTTATATCGTGTAACTTTAACAATTCGATTGATAAATAGATTCTTCTCTTCCCATATGCTTTAGCATAAGTATTAGTTGTTATTGTAACAAAAAGTTAGTGATGCTTTTAACACTTTCTATTGTCGATGCTCTAAACACTTTCTATCAAGGTTTTCAAGATCATAATCCTATTTAGGATTGTTTTCGTGTTTGCAACATCGTGATTATAAAATGGAATCGAGATTTTAAGATCCTACCCTAATGTTATTTCTTAATAGTTTTTGTAATATTATACAAATATAGAAATTATTATACATTATAAACACAAAATATCATGAATGTTTCATATAAATATTGTCTTAAATTATGATTATAAAATGTTTAAAAAGATTAACATATTGTTTTTTTAATTCTACAAAAATACAACCAATAAATTTGTAGTTTTTAGTTTGTAACCCGAGAAAAGTAAGATCGGATCGGATTATATCTTAAGATCGTATAGTCAAGATCGGGATCTTATAAGATCTTAAGCTTACAAAGATCTTATTTAAAATCCGAATCGGTTTTGCTTTACAGTATCATAAAATCGTAAGATCTTAATATAAAGATCAGAATCCTGACAATTATGCTATTTATTGTCGATGCTCTAATTGTGCCCCTTTAAAAATTATATAAGCATTGTTTCATCTTATATCGTATAATCTGAATATTTTTAAAATAGGTCATGTCTTTCTAACAGCAACAAACTTTTTAAATACGTCACTATTATACGTGAGCTGAAAATTTACGAAGATACTTTATATATCTCATGAATCTCGTGTGGATATTATTATAAATTTTTATAACAAGCAAAACTCACGTTATTCAAAAGATGTACAAGTCAAGTACTTAAAAATTCAAATGATTCAGTCTTTTAAAGAATTTGTTATAATCTTTAAAGATTAAAATATAAACATTTTCTCATCATCGTGATTCTTGTAACTCGCCGGCTTTTTAAAAAGCAATTGATTTGCATACTCATCAAATTTATTGAGACACTTTTTTCATGCATCAATAAATTGTACAAAAATCATATTATGCATTATTTACTTGCACTGTGAAATGTGCGGATCAATAAATTGAATGTGCGAATCAATTCCATTTTCAAAATATATCATATTCATCACACTGTGAACTTCGAAAAATATCAAGATACTTTACGTATTTGGCATTCTGGCCCATATTGCGTCGATGTCACCACAAGCATTTTGTTTCACCCCGCAAAATCCACGTTATTCAAAAAATGTACTCCTTTAGTCTGGAAAAAAAAAAATGTCCACTTTACTATTTATATTTGTCCTAAAAGAGTGTCCACATTTTATTTTTAAATAATAATTATGATTGATTTTCTTACTTTAGTCTTATAATCAAAACATTCATTAATTACTCATTTCTAATTTTTATATTAACAATGACGGTAAAAATGACTTTTTATTAATCAAAACTAATATTAATTACACATATTATAATTTGTTCATTTTTTGTTTGTAAACACTCTTTTTGAACATATAGAGTACATGTTATACGTGTCATTAGAAAGCTTGTTTGGAAATTAGATCGAGTGTTGTACGGTTACATAAAATATATCATAGGAGGTGATTTGCAAACTCTTTATTTTTATTTGCACATTTACCATATAGTTATTAAAGCAGGATATAAATATGATACAACTGTCTGATGCGGTACTTGAAATATCCCAGTAAAAAAAGAGAGTATGCAAATCAATTTTCATATATCATCCACCATGCGTAAAGATGAAACATATAGTGTCATTAATATTAGTTTTGGTGAGAGCCTCACAGTTAGTTCATGTTTTTAGTTTGGATCACGCAACACATAAATACCATCGAGTGGTGTCTCACGCGTGAGATGGTCAAAATTTTGCTCCCCACGCTCTTGCCGGAAGCAGTTTTTAGTTTCTTTTTAAGTTCAAAAACTAAACACAAATTTTACCTTAAACAATAAACAACTACTATTGGAATATGTGAGTCATTATACTGATTTACCTTTTTAAAGTTTGGAGAAAGGATAACAAACAGCGACTCATTTTTGTTTTATTTTTAATTGATTTTACAATCACATTTTATAACATAGTTATTTGACCATATATTATTATTTGAATTCTCTAACCACCTCAATTTGGTATAGGATTTTTAATTTAATTTCAACTACAATTAGGTAGGTTGTTCATTTCGTTAAATTTTCTTTCTAAATTCAAAAACTAAACACAAACCGTACCTAAAACAATAATCAACTCCTACTATTGGAATATGTGTGTCACTATATTGATTTGCCTTTTTAAGTTTGGAGAAAGTATAACAAATAACGCATTTTTGTTTTATTTCTAATTGATTTGACAATCACCTTTTCGTAAGCAAGTTATACAAATTGTTAGAACACAACATACATAAAAAAGGGACTGGTCAACCTTGAACGAACGTCATACATGATCTAAATGATGACGCAAGTTGTTGCGCAAATGATACAATCTGTTTAATCACACCATACATAAAAAAAAGTGACTTACCACCTTTTAATTAATAACATTATTTATAAGGATCGAAATCTTCTCAATTTCATATGAACATGACCGATTAATGTTCCCTCATAACAAAACATTGAGGCCTACTGAGGGACACATTTTTCTTTTGATTGTAAAAGAACATTACCAGTCATGTTCATATTAACTTGAGAAGATCTCAATCCTATTTATAATTCGTTTATTGATGAAATTAGCCAGGATGAAAATGTACTCGTATAAACTGATCATAACATTGACTATGAAAGTGCGAGAGAATATCAGACTTCTTAAAATTTATTGAATACAAACATTGGATGGACATTAGAACACCTTTTGGTCACATTAGAAGCTAGCCATATTGGAGGTACAACTAACTTTGTCCATGCCATCAGGTTTCCTTGGACAAGGATACAACTCCGAACACCTTTGTCGACTAGGTATATGATATAGATTCACATTTTCGCTGAGTTGGAGGAATTTTAAAAGCACGAAGACCTTTGTTAAAGCTCAAACAAACATACTTAACATGAATAGTTGTAAATTGCAATCTTACATGTTCTCAAAGTTTTCTGATTTTCTCCTATAAATACATCAAGAAATTTATCATAACAGTACCAACCAAAAACTATGGAGATAAAAGGCCATGTTTTGGTGTTACCATACCCAAGTCAAGGCCACATTAACCCTCTCCTCCAATTTGCCAAAAGACTTGTTTCCAAAGGCCTTAAAGCCACCATTGCCACAACTCAGTATACTGTTTCGTCCATCTCAGCCCCGTTCGTCAAGGTAGAGCCTATATCTGATGGATTTGATGATGGAGGGTTCGCTAAAGCTAACTCCGAAGAACTCTTCCTCGAGTCCTTTAAATCCAATGGCTCACGTACACTCACTCAACTCATTGAAAAACACAAAACCACAAAGGAACCGATAACTTTTATAGTGTATGATTCATTTTTGCCTTGGGCTCTTGATGTGGCCAGGGAAAATGGGATCCTTGGTGGTCCATTTTTCACAAACTCCGCAACTGTGTCTGCTATTTTCAGCCTGATACATGCTGTGAGTTTGAAGTTGCCAGTGAGAATGGAGGATTGTCCGGTAAATATACCGGGCGTTCCTCCATTGAATTTGGAAGATTTGCCTAGCTTTATTAACGCACCTGAAAGTTATCCAGCATACTTGAGGATGAAATTGAACCAGTTTTCGAATTTGGACAAGGCTGATTGGATCTTTAACAACACTTTCCATTCATTGGAAGCTGAGGTTATACTTAAATACATATGTTCATTATTGCATTCGCATAAAAAACTCATATTGAGGGTCATATTAATTTTTTATATCTAATAAGAACAAACTTAACTATCAAATCAAAGGTGTATACGATGTTAAGTTGATTATGGGACCATACATTTGTTGAGTTTATTTAGAATATCAATTTACCTATTTGATGATTTGTTAGATGTTTTTTTCTCATGTTTGATATACTGATACATCTGTATTCTTTTTGGAGTTACTAGCTTTGCAAATGTGTTTTTCCAATATATATACAGGACCACAAAGTTGTTGAATTATTGAGAGTTTGAGATGTGTTGCTCTCTAAAAAACCAAAAAGTGGGTCTAAAAACTCAGTTTTGTATAAGTATATAATTGACGTATATGAAAGTGCATATAGTCCATAGTCCATACTAATTATGTTGCCTTTTTGTTTAACATGATCATAAAAGTAGGTGGTGAAAAGTATGGGTGATCGATGGCCAGCAAAACTTATAGGTCCAATGGTGCCATCATTCTACTTAGATGGAAGAATCGAAGGTGACATAGGGTATGGTGCAAGTTTATGGAAACCACTTGACCATGGGTGCACCAAATGGCTTGCAACCAAGCCCAAAAGCTCAGTTGTTTTCATATCTTTTGGGAGCATGGTGTCACTATCCCAACAAGAAATGGAAGAAATGGCATGGGGTTTACAAGATAGTGAGCACTACTTTCTTTGGGTGGTCAGAGATTCAGACAAACACAAATTGCCCAAAGGGTTTCTTGAACTTATCACAAAAGATCAAGAAAAAGGTATGATTGTGAATTGGTGCAACCAACTTGAAATGTTGGCTCATGACTCAGTGGGTTGTTTCGTGACACATTGTGGGTGGAACTCAACACTAGAAGGCCTGAGCCTTGGAGTGCCGATGGTTGGGGTTCCAAAGTGGGCAGATCAATTGACCGACGCCAAGTTTATAAAAGATGTTTGGCGTGTAGGCGTTAGGGCTAAGGCGGATAGTGTAACTGGGATTGTGAAAAAGGAAGAACTTGTAACGTGTTTGAATGAGGTGATGAGTGACGGGGAGAAGGGTTTGGCGATCAAGAAAAATGCTAGAAAATGGAGGGAGTTAGCTAAAGAAGCGATTAGCGAAGGTGGGAGCTCTGATAAAGCCATTGATGAGTTTGTAGTAGCATTGAAGGACATACACAAGTGAAAAGATATGTGTTAATGTTGATTCTAAAGCATGAAGACTCCTCGTGCACTTCAGTACGAACTAGATTAGACATTGTTCTTGTAGATTCGACTATCATTGTCGCTTCGTGGGTATGGATTAATAAAGGGTGATCTTGTTACATCAAGACTATTTGGTTCAATAAGATAAGAAATATTTATAAGTAACTTAAGTATGTTGATGGAAAATGACTCCTTAAAACAGAACTTTTTAAGATGAAGTCCCTTTTAATTTTGATAATTTGTAATTATAGTTAGTTTGAATTAATGTTATTTTAAGTTTTAATTAAATGTGATTATTACATATTCAAACCTCCCAAACATATGATGATTCATCCTTATAACATAATCCCTTCCGAAACACAGAGATGACCACTTTTGGAACACAATGACAAAGCACAAATACGTCGAAATTTGGTTCCTTCGTATAAGAGATATATTTATACACACAGGAGCGATAAAACATTTGTAGTTACATTTTTTAAAGGAGAAAGAAACTAGTTGCAAACATTACAAGTGCTTTTTGAGATTTGTGCATGTAAAATGAGTTATTGCACAAAGAGTAGTAAGAAATACAGTCTTTAGTACTCTTTACTGATGTTATTCAATCAGTTTTGCTATTCCTTACATATTGATCTTGTTGCGTTTCATTTGCATATGAAATGATTGTATTTGAGCTGGGATTATGACATATTGACCATATTGTGAATGTGAATAGATCTTTGCAAAATTCATGAACGAGGGAATATGGTGGCCCGGTAAGACTCATGGTTGACCCTTTCTGGGAGTGGCTGATACTATAAACCAGAGTGAATTACCTGGTGGACCTCAAGCTGCTCGTGCTGCTGTTAAATGGGCGCAAGATCACGTGGACAATGACTGGAAAGAATGGAAGGGCGATTAAAAGAACTGTAACCATGCACCGGAAATTATAGTATTGGATTGTATTTGTTTAGCGGATCATGTCTACTACATCATCTGTCATAGAGTCAGATTGATGTTAAACTTAGGCAACAAGAGAATGTGCAAATGTAGTGTGTTTATGAATAGTGTATTGTTGTCATTGTGGAGCGTCGTTATTTTCTTCGTGATGTCTTCAAACAAGTATTTTACCTAGTAGATGAAATTCTGTAGTTTCACGATTCCGTTCCTATAGCAAATTATATTTATAGCGGTGAAAGCAGATATGATTACATTGTCGGTTATCCTTAAAATTCATCAAAAAAATAAAATAGAAAAGGTAATCTAAGTTTTTGCATAATTTCAAGCTGAATCCAATCAGCTTCGGGACACACTTACCTTCAATTGTGCAAAGGATGAATGAATGAATGTTCAAGTTAATGAGGTACAAATATACCTTGTTAGGTGAATCATGACCGATACATTTAGTATATGAGTTAAGGACTTTTCAGCATACAAACACTAAGACCCGGTGTTGTCGTCCTTGCAAAGCTCCTAACCTTGGATGACAGAGGCTCATTAATTTTACTGTAGTACTTGGTAATTGGTATTATTACTTTTATGATTACATACTTAACATACTCGCTTGATTATTATCATTTTCCTATTCCAGTATTCTGAAAATTTTGTTAATTTACTTTTACTGTTACAGGATATTGATATTTTGCATTTGGTATATGATATTCCAGACATTTAAGGTGTAAAAGAGAGATCACAATATGAATGATTTACATGACTCTTACATACACGGATACAGTCATATAAAGGCTAGGTACAATTTGAATTCGGTTCGGTTTGATTTTCGGTTTTACTTAAAAAAAATTGACCGAACTAACTGAACAGAATAAATCGAATAACCCGATAACCGAACCGATAAACACGTGGGAAGACCTTTAAGGCTTTAAACGAATCACGGGAATACCGAATACAACTAGTGGTTATCGGATCACAAAGACCCACAGCCTAAATAGCCTGGCCCAAAATGCTTTTTTAGTTTTGTCCCACAAAAGCACTAATCAAATCATTTTCTTCTAGTCCTTTTTCTTACGGGAGGTGACTTCTAGTGTCTTGTGGTACACTAAAAAACGATTAGAACAAAATAAATCTCTAACTATTACAGTACTTTTTTAGTAATTTTATACTCTTAATGTTTAAGTTCACAGGCTTCGGTAGTTTGCATTCCATGTAACACTTCCATCTAACAAAATCTGATACCGCTTGTGTATTTGTTAGCAGACTTTTTTAGTTCTACAATATATATCATGTTAGTAATAATAGTAGCCAAGATGAAGCAATGTATAAACTGATCATAACACCCTGATTATGGAAGTGTGCGAGAATATTAGACTTCTTAAAACTTTATTTGATTACAAACAATATTGGATGGATTAGAACACCTTTGGGTCACATTAGTAGCTAGCCATATCGGAGACACAACTAACTTTGTCCATGCCATCAGGTTTCCTTGGACACTGTTTGGCTCAAGGATACAACTACGAACACCTTTGTCGACTAGGCATAGAATATAGATTCACGTTTTGGCTGAGTTTTAGTTTTAAAACCGCAAAAACTAGCTAGTTGTAAACTTCAATGTTACATGTTCTCAATACTATCTGCTTTTCTCCTATAAATACATCAAGAAACTTACTCATAGTTGTACCAACCAAAAACTATGGAAATAAAAGGCCATGTTTTGGTGTTACCATACCCAAGCCAAGGCCACATTAATGTAGGGGATATGTAATAATAACGAACACTGTGGATATGCTTAATACTCTGAAAGGCGTGTGAACACTTTCAGATCGAATCAATTCGGCGGTTCTACCGAAGTATTCAATCGGATACAATTCAGAGTTGAGAAGTTTCTGTATGTTTGTGTCTGAGATATATATTGAACCGTTATATGATAATGACCAAACAAACCGTATATAACAGGTTACGGGATAACTGCCAATGGCAGTTTTAGGGTTTCCAAGTTGTCAAGTTTTGTCCCTCAATTTCCGAAACTTAATTTCTGAGGAACAACACTTCAGCAGAATCAATGGCTTCAGCAGAATCCATTGTATTTCAGCAGAAATACAACTTCAGCAGAATCCATTGTATTTCGACAGAAACACAACTTCAGCAGGGGCGCTGCCGCCCCTTGGACCCTGCTACCAGGGGCGCTGCCCCCGGACCCCCGTCCCTTAGGGGCTTCACCCCTAAGATCATAATAAATTCAAGTAGGTGTGCACTCCGCACTTCCAAACCTAAATGATGTATTATTATGATAAAATTGATCAAAACAAGTTAATCCAATTACACTAAAATATCCAACATTCCTCCCCTATTTTAGTGCAATCCTTGACTAACTAAAACAAGTAATCTCAAACAATCAAACTTTTGCATAAATGAAATGTCGTGACGATTGAATTTCACATTAGTACATTACACATTCCAAATATTCGAATACCAGGGTGTCGCTAAGGATTGAACCCTGGGAATTCAATATGAATACACGAAGATAATGTACACAAAAGTTTACATACATAGTAGTTCTATCTTGACACATGTTTTACTAGCCTATGTCCTTATCCTTCATAAGCATGTCAAAGCCAAGTCCCAGCTTCTTGAAGCGGCTAAACTTCATGCTCATATAGGTAGCTCTTTTAGTCTTGCACCTACAATGCAATTTGTCAAAAAAGCTATTAAGAATATATTCATTCAACCTCCCTAACTTGTAGGTCTGAACACATACCTTGGGATGTATCTTCTAATGTGTTCCAATCTCTAAATATTAAGCCTTCCACATTGAATTCAGCACCTAGCGTCATACTAGATGGGAATTGGGTATCTTAATATTAGAGATTTCTGATGGACTTTAATCCCATCCCTATAGCCGAATTTTTCACGAGATCTCTATTCAACCCTTTGGTTAAATGATCGGCTAAATTGTGTTGTGTTTTCACAAACACCACAGATATCACACCATTCGTGATAAGATCACGCAATATGCTATGTCTAACACCTATGTGTCTAGACTTCCCATTATATACTTGACTGTATGCCTTAGCCAAAGTAGCTTGACTATCACATCTGATAGAAATGGATGATATCGGTTTAGGCCACAATGGAATTTCATAAATTAAGTTCCTTAGCCATTCAGCTTCTTTACCAGCTGCTGCTAATGCCACAAACTCACATTCCATTGTTGAATCAGTTATGCAAGTTTGCTTCTTAGATGCCCAGCAAATGGCACCACCTCCAAGTAGGTATACCCAACCAGTTGTGGAAGAATGATCTTCCTGATTGGAAATCCAACTTGCATCTGAATAACCTTCAAGAACAGAAGGGAATCCACTATAAGTCAAACCATAATCCATTGTTCCTTTCAAGTACATAAATACTCGATTAATTGCTCTCCAATGGATTAAACCTGGATTGTGAGTATATCTACTCAACTTTCCAACAGCAAAGGCTATATCAGGTCTAGTACTAATCATGGCATACATTAAAGATCCAATAGCCCTTGAATATTCAAGTTGATTCACAGCAACACCTTTATTAGGCACAAGTTTTGTTGTGGGATCCATAGGAGTACCTATTGGAGAACAATCTTTCAGATTAAATTTATCCAACATCTTCTCAATATAATGTGATTGAGAGATAGTTATGCCATGTTCTCCACGTATGATCTTAATGCCAAGAATCACATCAGCCTCCCCCATGTCCTTCATCTCAAATTTAGAGGACAAGAACTCCTTAGTTGTATCAACTTGATCTTGGTCAGTACCAAAGATCAACATGTCATCAACATACAAGCAAATGATTACTCCTTTACCAGAAGCATCAAACTTGCTGTATACACACTTGTCTGCTTGGTTTAATGCAAAACCATTAGACAAGATAACATCATCAAATTTCTGATGCCACTGCTTGGGAGCTTGCTTCAAGCCATAAAGAGACTTAACCAATTTACAAACCTTGTTTTCATTACCAGGCATGACAAAACCTTCAGGTTGTCTTATGTAAATCTCTTCATCCAATTCACCATTCAGAAAGGCTGTTTTAACATCCATTTGGTGAATTACAAGATTATGTATAGCCGCAAGTGCTAACAATAATCTAATGGTGGTAATCCTAGCAACAGGAGCATAAGTATCAAAGAAATCAATACCTTCCTTTTGTCTAAAGCCTTGGATAACCAATCTGGCTTTATACTTATCTATGCTTCGATCCACCTTCATCTTCCTTTTGAAGATCCATTTACTATTCAATGGTTTAAAACCAGGTGGTAAATCAGACGGTTTCCAAGTATTATTGTGCATAATAGAGTCAATGTGGATTGCCTCTTTCCAAAATGCAGCATCCCTTGAAGCCATAGCTTCACTGTAGGTCCTAGGATCTTCATCAACATTGAAACAATATTGATATTGAAATTGAATTTCATTCCTTGATCCTTCTACCAAATATAATTGGAAATCGCCACCAAAAGATTTGGTTTTTCTTGCTCTTACACTCCTCCTAGGCTCAGAAGGCTCAGGAGGAGAAACAGTCACTTGGTCAGATGCACCAAAGTTACTAGAACTTGCAATCATGTCTGCAGGTTTAGGTAAAGATGTAAACCTATCCTCATTGCCAAAATCAGCATCTCGTGACTCAATAACAGAGTGCACGGATACATAATCATTAGGTTCTATGACATAGAATCTATAGCACTTAGAATTCTCAGGATAGCCAGTGAATACACAATCTATACCTCTTTGACCTATATTATTTATTTTAGGATCAGTCAATCTTACCACAGCTCTACAGCCCCAAACTCTGAGATAACTCAGTTTTGGTGCCTTTTTATACCAAAGTTCATAAGGGGTTATCTTGTTCCTTTTATTAGGAACTCGATTTAATAAATAACAGGCTGTCAACATAGCCTCTCCCCAAAATCCATCACTTAGGCCAGAATAGCATATCCTGGAATTAACCATTTCTTTTAATGTCCTATTCTTTCTTTCAGATATACCATTTTGTTGTGGTGTATATGGAGCAGTGGTCTGATGTATTATACCAGTAGATTGAAAATATACTGGATCATAATATTCACCTCCCCTATCAGTGCGAAGTGTTTTAATCTTCACACCATGATAAAGCTCTACTTCCTCTTTATAAATTTTAAACTTATCAAGAGCTTCATCTTTTGTATGACACAAGTAAACATAGCAATATCTAGTAGCATCATCAATAAAAGTAACTACATACTTTTTATTACCAAGTGAAGGTGTTGAATGAAAATCACACAAGTCACTGTGTACAAGTTCTAATACCTTAGTATCTCTAATGACATTTTTGGCGAAAGGTTGTCTAGTTATCTTAGTCAACACACAAGTTTTACACTTTTCACCATTCAATTCAAAAGCAGGTATTAGACTCATTTTTGACATGTCTTTCATTCTCTTGTAATGTACGTGTCCTAGTCTAGCATGCCATAATTCAGATTTACCACAATTATTGCTAGAACTAGTAGAAGCCATGCAAACAGAATTATTAAGAAACGAAACATCCAAATTTAATTTAAACATGCCATTCAAATATCCAAAGCCAATAAAGGTACCATGTCTAGACAATATATACTTGTCGCTTTCCAAGACTTGCTTGTAGCCACAATTATTTAGTACAATACCAGATACTAAGTTCTTACGAATACCAGGTACATACACAACATTGTTTAAAAGTAAAGAGTTTCCAGAAGTAAAGACTAGATTAACAGATCCTAGTCCTTTAATCGGTTCAGTTGCAACATTGCCCATCTTTAATAAAGATCCATCTTCAATTGGCTTAAAGACTTGTTTCCAAAGGCCTTAAAGACTTGTTTCCAAACATTGCCCATCTTTAATAAAGATCCCTCTCCTCCAATTTGCCAAAAGACTTGTTTCCAAAGGCCTTAAAGCCACCATTGCCACAACCCACTACACAGTTTCCTCCATCTCGGCCCCGTTCGTTGAGGTGGAGCCTATATCCGATGGATTCGACGATGGAGGGTTCGCTAAAGCTAAGTCCGAAGAACTCTTCCTTGAGTCATTCAAATCCAATGGCTCACGTACACTCACTCGGCTCGTTAAGAAACACCAAACCACAAAGGAACCAATAACTTGCATTGTGTATGATTCATTTTTGCCTTGGGCTCTTGATGTGGCCAGGGAAAATGGGATTCTTGGTGGACCCTTTTTCACAAACTCCGCAACAGTGTCTGCTATTTTCAGCCTGATACATGCTGGGAGTTTGAAGTTGCCAGTGAGAATGGAGGATTGTCCGTTAGTGATACCGGGCGTTCCTCCATTGAATTTGGAAGATTTGCCTAGCTTTCTTAACGCACCCGAAAGTTATCCAGCATACTTGAGGATGAAATTGAATCAGTTTTCGAATTTGGACAAGGCTGATTGGATCTTTAGCAACACTTTTCAGTCATTGGAAGCTGAGGTTATATTTTAATACATATGTTTATTATATCCGCATAAAAAAAACCTCATATCAAGGGTCATTTCTAATTTTTTTTTTATCTCTAATAAGAACAAACTTCAATTATCAAATTAAAGGTGTATATGATGTGAAGTTGATTATGGGACCATACATTTGCTGAGTTTATTTGGAATATAATTTTTCAGTTACATGGCCTGTTATTTGATGAGTTGTTAGATGTTTTTTTCTCATGTTTGGCATACTGATACATCTGTATCCTTTTTGAAGTTACTAGCACCGCAAATGTGTTTGTCCAATATATACACAGGACCACAAAGTTGTTGAATTATTGAGAATTTGAGATGTGTTACTTACACCTATGTATTTCATTTTGAATCTAAACATTTCTTAATTAGGAAATGTTACTATTTAGTAACATTTTTGTCTTATTCGAGATGTTTTAAAAAGATAAATTTAAAACAAAGACATTTGTAAATGATTATCTAGCTTAAAGGTCATTGATGGTGCAATTAGGTGCTAAAATGTTTATCCACTGAAGTTTAATTCTTCCCAAGACGTTCTTACATTTTCACCAAATATTTTTTGTTTTAGTGCTTTTATATATCATAGATACCTTGAACTTTTTATAGATGGTGTTAACTCTTAAACAACTCATGCTCTAATCTTGCTAATGAAAATGACAACGTCTTTCCTTAACACTGCTCTTGAGTTTTTTTTAAGTAAAGAAAAGAAAAGTAAATTAAAGTAGAGTAAGGATCAAATAAGAAATAAAAATAAAATAAAAAGGATTAAAAATAACTATAGCCGCATATTTCAGATGCATCATTTCCCTAAAGTAATATTTTCATCATACTTTTGAGAAAAAATACTTTATTTTAAAAATCAATCAACTCACACTATTTGTCACTTATTTTCTTTTTCTTTTCCTCCTTAAGTACGCTTCTTAAGAACACAAATTATTTTTCTTTTCATTTTTTTTCCCCCTAAGTGATACTCGAGAACACATTGTAAATGTTATTTACGATCACACCACAAGCGCGGATAAGTTTTCCCCGTTTATAACATGTATAAGTGCTTGTGATTAGGCTGCTCACAGTAGTACGAATCGAGTGTCGATCGTCGCTTGGAGCGATCGATCACTTGTCGATCGTGCTACTGTGGGAGATGTCGATCGCCCAAAAAAACCACCCTTCTCGTTCGTTAGCTCGATCGATAGAAACAAAGAAACTTTGGCCCTTTTTTCTTGCTAGCCGTTTAATACAAACAAAAAAAAAA